>CAWUFW010016309.1:0-316480 GCA_963921515.1 Calotriton arnoldi
AAGCAAATGGCAGTCAAATGTGTGACCACAGACAACGCACATCACAAAGTGAAGCACAGGTTTATTACACAGTTGCAACATGTCGTAACCACTACAGATGCAAGGTAATCCCACCTGGCAGCGGGCACACAGTCAACAACTGTAGACGGAAGGAAGTCCATGGGTGTGGCGCACATCACCTGTAGGGACACAACAGCTACCAGCCTGGAAGTGCAATCACGTCGTCGGTGGACACAGTTGACCAAACGAATCTGAAAGTACCCTGTGAAGGACAGAAATGACACACAGTCAAAAGCAATGGAGTACAGGACAGAACAGCAAAACTCATGCACAATACATGTTACAAGATACCCACCCAGAACCAAGTTAGCATGTCAACACTGTTGGGGAGTACAGCCCACCTGTAAGCACACATCGCAACACACATCCAGTCAAGTAGCCCATGGACACACTCCAACAGCACCAGAGCACCACCTACACATCATGCCAACTCACATCATTGACATGACACCTCAGGATACTCACATTCAGCTAAAGAAGTTGGTGATGAGCTGTGTGCGGACATCACCCTCATCATCATCATCATCATCGTCACTGGCATCGTGGTCCAGGCCAGGATCCTCCACAGGTGGCGGATGTTGGTCATTGTCATCCTGGATGAGAGGCAACTCCTTCCGCACTGCCAGGTTGTGGAGCATGCAGCAGACGATGATAATCTTGCACACTTTCGCAGGGGCATATGGGAGGGACCCTCCGGTCTTGTCCAGGCAGCGGAAGCGGCTCTTCAGGAGACCAAATGTCCGCTCAATCACTCTCCTGGTCCGACCATGTGCCTCATTGTAGCGCATCTGGGCTGGTGTCACAGGGTTCCTGAGGGGTGTCAGCAACCACGGCATGTTGGGGTATCCCGAGTCACCTACGGACAGACAAGTGCACATTAGCTGACTTGGAAAAGTGGGCGGAATACTACAGATCAGATCACACACAATGGCACAAAGTCAGTACACACCGACAAGCCAGGCACGCTGGTTCTGCATCTGTGCCATCATCCTGGGGATGCGACTACTCCTCATCACAAAGGCATCGTGTGCTGAACCAGGGAAACGGGCACACACGTGTGTGATGGTCATGTCTGCAAGACACACCACCAGTGCATTGACCGAGTGGTAGTGCTTGCGGTTCCTGTAGGCCTGCTCCTGGGCCTGTGGTGGTACCAAAGCCACATGTGTCCCATCAATGGAGCCAATGACATGCGGCATCCTCCCCAGGGCATAAAAGTCACTCTTCACGTCAGTGAGTCGTCGCAGTCTAGGGAAATAGATGTACCGGTTCAGGAATAGCAACATTGCCGCCAAAACATCGCGGAGCACACGGCTCAACATGGTCTGTGACATCCCACCAGCAGTCGCCACAGTATGTTGGAAGGTACCAGTGGCAAAGAAGTGTAGGGCTGCCATCACCTTCACCTTGGGGGTCAGCGCTGTAGGATACGGCCGGCCAGGCTACAAATGTGGGGACAACTGCACTGCCAAATCCTCAATCAGCTGCCTGGTGAAGCGGTACCGTCGGATGCTGACCCGTTCCACCATCGTTGCCAGGTCTGGGAATGGTCGATGGACAGCAGGAGCCCTGCAGTGCAGAGGAGAAGTAAGCAAGATTGTCAGTCACCCCACATATGCGGCATTGAACACACTCAATATCCCAACACACATCATTATGAGGCACAACTACATGAAGTGTGCAGTTCCGTAAGGACATGTATGGTACATACATGGCCAACATCTGTCAACACGGTCCAACAGGTGGCATCAATTAGTCCCAGGTTGGCCCATTGGATATCATGAGGCCGTGTCACAGTTCCTCATCTCCTGCTGCCGTGTCACAATCACCCCCCACAGTGACATGTGAGGACAGATGTGCCCCAGGCACCACAGCTCAACGACAGGTACATTCCCAGGGACCCTGTATTGCCACATGGACACTGGCATTACATGGAGTATCATGTATACACCACAGCAAAACAACCATGACCCCCACAGGTAGTGGTCCCACTTGCCAAACATACCGTCCCACATGGGACTCACGGGGTATGTGACATGACATACACATACACCACCGTGAAATGTGACCATGGCACATGCACAGATATGAACAGTTGCACATCACAGTGGTCATGTACACGTAACACCCAGGATCCTGTCCCCATGAACACGTGCACATCCTGGGGGTGGCTGCCCACAGGTGACACCCACAGGACAACATGTACACCAACATACACACAATAGGAAATGCAGCCTTACATGCCTTATGATAAAGTTTGGACAGGCTGTCGTGATGTAGGTATGCCCCTTACTCCCTGGGAGCTATCTGTGGCTGGCATATGTCCATCTGAGACAGGCATGCTGACATATGCCAGTCACATGTACAGTGATGCGTTGAACAGCAATGGACCGATCGGTGCCCCGGCCGGCCCATTGCATTCAATGTGTGCGGTGCACGTTAGCAGACCGCAATGGACCGATCGGTGCCCTCGGCCGGCCCATTGCATTCAATGTGTGCGGGTACGCGTTGTACCCCTGTACGCGTTGAACTGCAATGGACCGATCGGTGCCCCCGGCCGGCCCATTGCATTCAATGTGTGCGGTACGCATTGTACCCTGTACGCGTTGTACCCCTGTACGCGTTGAACTGCAATGGACCGATCGGTGCCCCGGCCGGCCCATTGCATTCAATGTGTGCAGGTACGCGTTGTACCCCTGTACGCGTTGTACCGCAATGGACCGATCGGTGCCCCCGGCCGGCCCATTGCATTCAATGTGTGCGGGTACGCGTTGTACCCCTGTACGCGTTGTACCGCAATGGACCGATTGGTGCGCACCCATTGACAATGTCCTTGCCTGGCAACGGACGCGTTTTGAATTTCGAACGAGTCGGTTGCTGGAAAATCAGTTGGTCACCCACAACAATGTTGCAAAATCATGTATGTCATGAAGTTGAAGATTTGAAGGATGCTGTGGGCGTGTTTTGGTGCTGCTATTCCATGGATTGGCCAGATTCAGAAGATGCAAACGACTTGGACCTATCACTTTGGACACAAAGGACAGTATCTGCCTCTCCAGCACATATATATTGCTGGCTGTTCCCCTGAGAGCTCACTTGCCTGCACTACATGCTCCAGGACGACATCTGCCACTGCACTGCTGCTGTCTCTGCCCCTCTGGACCCTGCAATGGCACGTACTGTGGAGAGAGCCCCAGCCTTCAGCCTTGAGGAGAACCAGGCCCTGCTGGACAGCCTACTTCCACAGTACAGCAAGCTGTATGGGACACCAGGGAGCAGGTGAGTGTTCTGTGCACTGCCTTTCTGAATGTGCATATTGTCTGACTAGCAAGGCTGAAAGTCTGCACGCCACTGGCTAGCAGGCTCACTGAGTAGTTGTCACCCCCCATAGTGTGTAGTGACATGCACTGGACAGGTATGATGCAGTGACAGTGCATTTGAACAAGGTTTTACTTCCCATGCAATGATACCATGTAGTGACGTCTGGCAAACTGTCCATGGGCAGCTTTGCACTGCCTGTGTACATCATGTGCCCCTGTGATTGAGACATGTATATACAACTGTGTCATGCACGGATATGTTGCATGTGTAGTAATGGCCTTTTCACTTTGTCATCCTGACAGGTTAATGCCCATCGGAAGCAGGAGATCTGGAAGGACATCGTCCGGGCTGTCCGGTCCGTGGGGGTCTACAAGCGCCGGATCCGCAACTGCCAGAAGAGGTGGCAGGACCTTCGGGGCTGGACCCGGAGGATTGCACGGGTCCAGCTGAAGCTGTCGCCTCCTCGCAGGAGGGGCGGAACACGGACCCTGACCCCCACATGCTCCAGATCCTGGCGGTGGTGTTTCCAGACCTGGATGGGCAGCTGAAGGCCAGACAGCAGCAAGGAGGGGGTGAGTCAAAGACTGCACTGTGAACTCTGTATTACATGCTGTGTGCCCTCCTCTGGCCTGGTTCAACTGCCACAGTGCAGCAGTCATGTTGTCCAGGAGCCATGTCCCTCTATTGTGCACTGCCCACTGCTCATCTGATACCCAGGTGTGGCCCTTACATTCAGGGAATTGTGTCACTTGGGACTGTGTCCTTGCAGTTTGCTTCACTAAAGGTGGGGGACAGCATCTGTTTCCCTAACTCTGTTGTGGGCATCATGGGTGGGTCCATTGTTCACACTACGCCTGTGTTCGGACATGTAATCTGCGTGTTGCTTTGATATGCGGTCCACTTGCTGTGCTGAGCCACCACATGTGCCTGGGGTATGTGGCACACGCCCATGCAGCGGGTGGGAACAATGTTTGGGCCCCAGGAGTGTGCAGATTACGTGTGTCACACATACATAGCCAGCTATCCACTGTCCAGGGCTCATCTCTCATTCATGTGGAGCAGGACAGTCATGCCTACTCCAGGCCATGCAATGCACTCTGTACTCCCACTCCCGTGTATCAGCTGACACATTGTGCGCAGTGATTTGACCCCTCAGGTGTCTGCCTCTGTGTCAGTGTGCTGTGGATTAGTTGCCAGGACTGCTGGGGTGTTTCTTGGTAGGGGCTCAGCATGCCCCTGGAGATGTGACCATAGGAGACGATACTTGTGTGTCACATAGGTGTTTGATCAGCTGCCCGTGCAGACTGGGGTATGCGAATGTGAAGTTCAGGCAGCTGTTCCCCATTCACAGCAGATTGTGAGGGGCTCAGGTTCAGAGGGTAGTGTCACAGGTCTCCCATATGTCCAATAGGTATGACCTGGACAGATGAGGGTTAAGATGATGTGTTGTGTGGGGGATGTACATGTGCACTTGTGCAGCTCCAGGACTTGCATTCCCCATGACCTACTATTGTGACACAGTGCATAGTGTTGTTGTCTGGCTGCCAAGTCATACATCACTGAGACAGTGATGTATGACTTAGCAGTCATGCCTCTGCCATGGCATAAGTCTACTTATTGGTGGTCTTGCAGGGGAGTGACATGTGCTACATGCACACCATTGTGGCGATGGCTATCAGGACATGGGTGCATCATGGTGTCTGTCGCTGGTATGCATCACATGCATTTCCTATTTGACTCTGGGCATCCCTTTCATCCGGAAACCTGTACTGACTCAGTGGCAAGAGCTGTGATGTGTGCATGTCCACATGCCACACCGTCTCCTCTGCACTGTCCAACTACTGTGTACTTGGTGCATGTGTCCACACTGGGGTGTTGCAATCCAACAGACACCAGACAGATGGGTGCAAGGCCATGTGGGATGTGAGTGCCATGCTTGGCATCAGACTGACAATTGGCTTCTCCTGTTCAGTTAGGACACTTTTAGCAATGTACAACTAATGATGCCAGGGCTTGCTCTGTAATGTGCTGTGCTCACAGTGGTTTGTGCGTTTGGTGCAGGTGACTGATGTCTGTCTGTTTCCCCATTGTTTGCAGATACATCCACGGCCACGGAAGGGGACAGCTCCACGGACCAGGAGGAGCCAGAGAGCCAGACTGGGTCAGCAGCCGAGGAGTGGTCGGAGGGACCCAGTGGCACGGAGGGCGAGGGGAGCCACACCGAGGAGTCCTCAGCACCATCCACCTCAGCTGAGGACCAGAGCAACTCGGAGGATGACTCCCTTATGGAGGCGGGTGTCAGCAGCCACCACACCCCAGCTAGTGTTGCTGTCCCCGCCACCACCAGCACCACCACCGCCCTCCCATCGGCTCCCATTCCCCAGGTCCGTGGAGGCTCCCATGTTCGGGAGCGTGTCTCCTTTGGGCCAGGCACCGCACCCCTGCCCCTGTGTCCCCTGCTGCCCTGAGTGAGGAGTCTGTGTACCTCCTTCGCCAGCTCCATGTAGGGCAGACAGCCATGCTGAGTGTCCTCCATGCGCACACCACTCTGTTGACTCAGCTGGTGTCGTTCATGGAGGGCATCTCATCGGGCATGTCTGACCTACAGAGGGGCAATAGGTCCATGGACTCCTCCCTGACGGCAGCAGTGTCCCTCCTCAGACAGTCCCTCACCCCTCCTGCCTCTGCTCCATCCACACTCCCCAGCACCTTACCCGTCCCAAGCACACACACACCGGCACAGGCACACACCAGCACACACACGTCCAGCACACAGACACACACGCCACAAACAAAACGCACACGCACGCACAGTCAGGGGACTGAAACCAGACTCACAGGGGATGGGGCCCTGGTACACACACACGCATCCACGGGCACTGCGCAGTCCTCAGTTGCCTCTCCCTCCAAAACACCCTCCCTTGCCTCACCTGCAACCCCAAAGACCCAGCGCCTCTTCCTCAGTGACCTCGGCCTCTTCCCTCCGATCCAGCTGCTCCAGCATCCAGGGGGAAGAGGAAGCCCCCACACGGAGCAGAGTGCCCCTCGCCCCGGACACCCTCCCCCAGGCGCAGACAGACTGAGGCCCCCACCCGCAAGTCCCCCGGAGTGGTAAGAGCAAGACCCTGCCGCCGCCCTGCAGCTCAAGCACCAGGTCTCCTTCCTCCATCCCTCAGGCCCCCACTCCACAGGTGCCCCCACCACACCCTGCCCCAGGTTCCCCCACCCACAGATATACCATCCCCAAGAGGATCCGGCCTTCTCCCCCTGCCACTTGCTCTCCCGGCACCACACCCCCGCTGCGCTTGTCTGTGCCACTGATGTGGTGAGGGTGTCCTCCCCTCTGTCCAGCCCACCTTGCCTGTTCCCCATTCTCCTCCCCTGGTGGTAGGCACTGCAGTGGAGTCCACTACCACCCTGTCTGACTTGGGCACTGCAGTGGCGGACCTGTCCACTCCATCTGCAGGGTCCACTGCAGTCGTGCCGGCACCCACAACATCTGAGTCATGCCCCCCAGTTGTGCCGGCACACACCATGTCAGACACCTCCACTGCAGTTGTCAGTGGCTCTCCAGCACCCACCACCCCTTCCCTGCTTCCTCCTGGTGAGCCCTGATCCTGTCCCTGCGGTGCCTGGCCTACTCCCCGGTTGCCCCTCCTAGTGGATTGTCCCTGGTTTTGTGCAGGCATGTGTAGGGTGGCATCTGCCACTGTCACCCACTTGTGACTTTGTTGATGGACTGGCCATTGGCCTTTGTTTATTTTCTACCGGACTTCTACTTTTAATGCCACATATGCTGAATAAAGCAACTTTCTGTTCTCTAGTGCTTTTGCTTCTGATGTACATGATGTTGATGATGCTAACCATGCCCTTGCTGCAGTGATGGTGATATTTGGTCTCATGATAATGAAGTGTTACTGTGCAGGAACCCATGTGGTCCAGGGGGAATGTGTCCTATCCTGTGGTGTATCCATGTCATCCATAGCAGCATCTGAGGGTGTCATGTGTTCAGTATTTGGCAATGGGATTTCCTACTTAGATTGCCTATTTCACATCTGTGGCTTCCACCCCTGCACATCTGTTGTGCCTGCCATTGTTCAATTCGTCTACTTCCCTGACCGTGTGGCCATCTCCATTGGACATGCAGGTTTGGGCATCAATGGGGAAGGACTCATCTGTGTTGTCAGTGCAACATTGCTATACAAGTGTGTTGGATCTGTGCTGATGATTCCGTTGGCACTTCCATGACCAGGCTGATGTTACGGGAGCCCTCATTTGGTGCTAATTGTTGATTGTGTGACCAAGTGCTCAGCTGACATGATGAGGCCCTACTGAGGCAACATATGGCACAGCTTTCCTCACACAGGAGTGGAGTCCCCTCATGGCAGTGTGTACTCCTGTGACATTGCCTGCGCCCAAGGTGTGTGTTGTATGTGCATTTCTGTGTGTTCACTTCCGTTTAGCTGTGCATGCTGTGATCCCTAGTGTTGTACCTGTTTGTGATGCTAGCTGAGTTGAGCTATGTTCCCCAAAGTCTTCTCCCTGGGTTCTCTGTGATGTGGGTGCATGGCACATTACTGGTCATCAGGGTGTCACCGATAGGTGTGTTTGCTGTCAGGGCTGAGTTTGTGTGCAGACGCAGATGGGTCACAGTCAGGTTTCCCCTTGGCACTTGTTGTTTGCCCCTGTCATGTGATTTCCAGTTTGTGTTATCTTTCAGTGATTGTGACACGTTGTGTGTGTGACTGCTGGCACTCCTCAGGGTCCGGGCTGCAATGTTGGTTGTTGTCTATGTGTGTTCTTTGTGGGTGACCTTGGCTTCTTCATTGGTGTGTGACTGTGGCTGGGATCCCATTGGTTGGTGTGGTATTGCCGTCATGTCCATGTACAGCGTAGTGTGCAGTGTGTCAGACATTCAGGAGTCTTGTTGAGTGGCCATGTGTGATGTGTTTCTGCACCTTGGTTCCCACCCACCACCCTGGAATAGTCATGGGTGCATGTGCAATGTCACCAGTGCATGTGTACTTCACTGCTGCACATTGTTGGAGGTTGAGGGGTGTGGTGTTGAGTGTGTGCAGATGAGAGTTGTTGCCCGGCTAGGCCCCTGCCTCCATGTTGGCCTTGGCTTACTGGCCATGCTTTTTGATTTGTGCTTGTGTAGGTGTGATGGTAGTTAGTTGCTCAGGACACATGACTGTGGTTCACAGTGTGAACCACATTTAGCTTTGTCATCACAGTGGGATTGTAATGCAGCCCAGGGTCACCACATTGTGGGGGCCCTGGGGGTGGTGCTGTGGTGTGTCTGTGTCTTGCTGTGTCAGTTGCTGTCCCTACGTGCCTGTGTGACATGTGTGATTTGTGCTCCCTCTCATCTGACAATGCCTGCTTGCCCACATAGGGGATTTGGATCCATGAGTTACCTTTGTGTGGCACTGTATGCACATCTGTATGATTGGTATTCAGGTCTCCTCATGTGTTGTGTGGTTGCCTGGGGACACTGGCACCCCCCTCACCTGTTGTGTATGATGTGCAGTGTGGGTCTGCCTGTTTGTGTTTGTGCATCTGCACCATTGCATTGGCATATCTTGGGTGTGCCATTGGCTGTATGTAGTTTGGTGGGTTTCCCCTGCTGTCCCTTGGACTCCTAGGTCATCGGTCAGCACAATGATCATGGTTTGTGTGTCCCATTGCTGCCATGGTATGGTATCTGTTCACCTCACATCTGCAGTCTCCACAGGGTATCTGCATTTGTGTGCCCATTGGTGCAAATATGTGGGTCTGCATTCTGATGGTCACTTCTGTCATTGTGTCATTGATGATTGTTGACGGTGTCAGCCCCCATGGGTGTTGTTTGTCTGCACATGGCCAAAGGTATGTCTTATTTGCACTGCAGTATTTGGCTCCCCCAATTTATGTTGCAATGGGACACATACACTACTTTGCCACTGATGTGTTTGTTGTTCTGTGACCAGGAATCATCCATGCAGTTTGGCAGTTGCACCTCTTTCTTTGTCAACACTTACCTTTTGGTCACTGTGGTGATGGGGGTTTAGACCCCATTGCCACAATGTTCAAGATGTGCTTCAGCTATGGACCCCACACTTACATTTTGGTCACTGTGGTGATGGGGGTTTAGACCCCATTGCCACAATGTTCAAGATGTGCTTCAGCTATGGACCCCACACTTACATTTTGGTCACTGTGATGATGGGGGTTTGGACCCCATTGCCACAATGTTCAAAATGTGCTTCAGCTATGGACCCCACACTTACCTTTTGTTCACTGTGATGATGGGGGTTTAGACCCCATTGCCACAATGTTCAAAATGTGCTTCAGCTATGGACCCCACACTTACCTTTTGGTCACTGTGGTGATGGGGGTTTGGACCCCATTGCCACAATGGTCATGGCCTGCTTAGCATTGTGGGTGCCACACACATATATGTGTGGCACATGTGCTAGGGGTCACATTGTATGTTCAAAGTCATGTTCTGTGTTGTAGGCATTTGACACAGTCTACACACGCTTGTCATGGTGTTGGGGGATGTCTTCTTCTTGCATTCCCTAGGTTGTGGTGTGCTGGTTGTGTCATGCATTGTCCATCCTATAAGTGGGGGTGGTAGTAGTGGTAGGCATCCAGCCCCCCCTGGGTGTGGGTGGTAGTAGTGGTAGGCATCCAGCCCCCCTGGCTAAGGGTGGTGGTAGGCATCCAGCCCACCCTGGCTCAGGGTGGTAGTAGTGGTAGGCATCCAGCCCCCCCTGGCTCAGGGTGGTAGTAGTGGTAGGCATCCAGCCCCCCCTGGGTGAGGGTGGTAGTAGTGGTAGGCATCCAGCCCCCCCTGGGTGAGGGTGGTAGTAGTGGTAGGCATCCAGCCCCCCCTGGGTGTGGGTGGTAGTAGTGGTAGGCATCCAGCCCCCCTGGCTAAGGGTGGTGGTAGGCATCCAGCCCACCCTGGCTCAGGGTGGTAGTAGTGGTAGGCATCCAGCCCCCCCTGGCTCAGGGTGGTAGTAGTGGTAGGCATCCAGCCCCCCCTGGCTAAGGGTGGTGGTAGGCATCCAGCCCCCCCTGGCTAAGGGTGGTAGTAGTGGTAGGCATCCAGCCCCCCCTGGCTAAGGGTGGTAGTAGTGGTAGGCATCCAGCCCCCCTGGCTAAGGGTGGTAGTAGTGGTAGGCATCCAGCCCCCCTGGGTGAGGGTGGTAGTAGTGGTAGGCATCCAGCCCCCCTGGGTGAGGGTGGTAGTAGTGGTAGGCATCCAGCCCCCCTGGGTGTGGGTGGTAGTAGTGGTAGGCATCCAGCCCCCTGGCTAAGGGTGGTGGTGGGCATCCAGCCCCCCCTGGCTCAGGGTGGTAGTAGTGGTAGGCATCCAGCCCCCCCTGGCTCAGGGTGGTAGTAGTGGTAGGCATCCAGCCCCCCCTGGCTAAGGGTGGTGGTAGGCATCCAGCCCCCCCTGGCTAAGGGTGGTAGTAGTGGTAGGCATCCAGCCCCCCCTGGCTAAGGGTGGTAGTAGTGGTAGGCATCCAGCCCCCCCTGGCTAAGGGTGGTGGTAGGCATCCAGCCCCCCCTGGCTAAGGGTGGTAGTAGTGGTAGGCATCCAGCCCCCCCTGGCTAAGGGTGGTAGTAGTGGTAGGCATCCAGCCCCCCCTGGCTAAGGGTGGTAGTAGTGGTAGGCATCCAGCCCCCCCTGGCTCAGGGTGGTAGTAGTGGTAGGCATCCAGCCCCCCTGGCTCAGGGTGGTAGTAGTGGTAGGCATCCAGCCCCCTGGCTAAGGGTGGTAGTAGTGGTAGGCATCCAGCCCCCTGGCTCAGGGTGGTAGTAGTGGTAGGCATCCAGCCCCCCTGGGTGTGGGTGGTAGTAGTGGTAGGCATCCAGCCCCCCTGGGTGAGGGTGGTAGTAGTGGTAGGCATCCAGCCCCCCTGGCTAAGGGTGGTGGTAGGCATCCAGCCCCTCCTGGCTGAGGGTGGTAGTAGTGGTAGGCATCCAGCCCCCCCTGGCTAAGGGTGGTAGTAGTGGTAGACATCCAGCCCACCCTGGCTCAGGGTGGTAGTAGTGGTAGGCATCCAGCCCCCCCTGGCTCAGGGTGGTAGTAGTGGTAGGCATCCAGCCCCCCCTGGCTAAGGGTGGTGGTAGGCATCCAGCCCCCTGGCTAAGGTTGGTAGTAGTGGTAGGCATCCAGCCCCCCTGGCTAAGGGTGGTGGTAGGCATCCAGCCCCCCTGGCTAAGGGTGGTAGTAGTGGTAGGCATCCAGCCCCCTGGCTAAGGGTGGTAGTAGTGGTAGGCATCCAGCCCCCCTGGCTCAGGGTGGTAGTAGTGGTAGGCATCCAGCCCCCCTGGCTCAGGGTGGTAGTAGTGGTAGGCATCCAGCCCCCCTGGCTCAGGGTGGTAGTAGTGGTAGGCATCCAGCCCCCCTGGCTAAGGGTGGTAGTAGTGGTAGGCATCCTGCCCCCTGGGTAGGGGTGGTGGTGCGCATTCAGGCCCCTGTGTGCATATGTGGCATTGGTGATGGGCATCCCGCCCCTATGGTGCTGCTGTTGCTGGTGTAAGTATATTCTGCATCCCTCTGTGTGTGTGTGATGTGTCGTGTACGTGTTGTATGTGTTTTGTGGTTGGTGTCTGACTTACCTTCTGCGCCGTACGCGTCCGTGCCTGTTCCGGTAGTAAATGTAGAATATTGGTATGATCGGGACGAAGGGATTCATGGTTGGTTCGTGTCGTTCGTCCTTCTCGTTGCTTCGCGTCGTCCTCGTCGCTTCGCCTCGTCCTCGTCGCTTCGCCTCGTCCTCGTCGCTGGCGTGTTCGTCTCGTAGCCGTGGATCGTGTTGTGGCGCGACTCGGAGCTTATGTGCGCCTCTCCCGGATGCTTTGACGTGCCGTGCGTAGCGACGGGTTCGGCGCGTACGGAAAGCGCATCGTACTCGTTCGGCCGGACGGAGCTGCATTTTTCCTTCCGTGCGACTCGATTCGGCGTTTCCGGATTCGCCTCGGTCGGGGAACAGGACCTGGTTTGGGTGAGTACGGCTCGGCCGGATTCTGTGCTGTTGTGCGCATCGTACTTACTCGTTCGGTGTGCTGTACGGATCGGTCGGGAAACAGGCTTTCGCATGGCTTTTTCCCGACCGAATGGTATTGGGTGCGCCTCCGACCGAGATCGGAATCGGCCCCTAAATGTTCCACTAGCAACAATGGAAGATTGCTCAGAGGCTTCATGCACCTGTAGCTATCAAACTGTAGCTGGCGTTTTGCTGTCCGTGGCAGACCAGCTCAGGCTTTTATTCTTTCAAAGTTGAACAAATGTGTGCAGTAAGTGGGGTAATACCAGCATATGGTCCCTGCAAGCACTACATAGAATGTGCGTTTCGAATATTGCAACCCTTGTACACTACTGTTCAATGGGGTGCATCTTTACATTGACATTCCTAACATCGAGGTGGTAATGTAAATCCAAGCGTTAACATGCCTGTCCCTTTAAGTATGTACTTGTCAGTGATGCTCCCATTGATGACTCGGCATAGTCGTGGAGCCCTGGTCACAGTTCTTTGCAGCCAAGCAAACTTTGCATCTTGGGACATGTAAATTAATGGTTATAAAAGGACATGTAAAACTGCACGTGAAAAAAGTCAATGTGATCTTGGCTAAAGCATTCACAGGCTTCTCAGGGACGTAGTGTGGGGGAGGGGGTACACACTGCTCCCTATTAAAGGAGCACACTCCTTCATGTCCCTTGCTTCCCCTTCCTCCTGCCTCCATCACATCGCAGCTGTCCGCTGCTTCCCCTGCAGCTTTACTCCTTCATGCAGTCACGTCCCTTCTGAATAACTCACCTCTACAGTCCTTCCTTCCCTGACACCCTACGTCCCCACCAAAGCCAACACTTCTACAGACCACTGCACTCTCCTTCTTTCCCTCCCTCCTGCAGCCTCCTTCATCAGCAGCACAAGCCTCCCTGCCCAGTACTGCCCTTCCTGCTCCAGTCAGCTGCCACCTTCCTCCTGCTAGAGCTCATGTCAGCAACATACAACATGCAAGCACTCCCAAGGCTAATAGGTCAGTCTTGCATTTTAGTTATGAGGCAGACCCATTAGCTTTGCCAATGTTTGTTTATATTTAACATTGGTTGCCGAGGTTTAACCCTAACTGATTTAATTCTTGTAATTAATGTTCGACACATCTTTAAAACTTTGACAACGTTCTATTATTTCTAATATATTTTATGTACTAATTAATGCGCTGCTCACTTACATTATCACTTTTCCTGTCAAAAGTTACACCAAAGCCCGTTTATGAATATGCTGTAATTTCAAGTGCACACTTAAAATTGTTAAAACGTGCACTGGCTTTGCCAAAGAGGAGAGGTATCAAAAGTTTTGTGGTGTAATTTCCTGTTCACCAGTCAGGGTAAAAGGTCACGAGATGTCACTTTCACTACTGCTATCATTGTGCAGTAATTATGCCACTGACAGATTCATTATCTGCCTTTTCTTGCACTTGTCAGATTTGAAACATCCCATGAACTGACTGAATGTGTCACTGAAGGCAGCTGCTTAGTATGTATGTGCTAGCACTATAGTGCTACATGTAGGTCACAAGCCCAGTTTCTCTTCTGTTTCCATGACAGTATTGAATGTGTCTCTGAAGGCAGCTTACTTCTCATGTTAATCTGGTCGGACCATCAAGCCATTCTTTTTAGATATAAGTTCTTAAGAACCAATAGCACTAACATAACTAATTCAAAGGGTGAGCAGTCAAAATATCGAAAATAAAATATCGACATACAATAATATCGAAGTTAAAATATCGAAGGGACAGAATATCGATGTCAAGAATATCGATGGACAGAATATCGACCCTAAGGTAAGTAATATCGAAGTTAGTAATATCGAAATCAAATATATCGATGTTACTAATATCGATGTCACTAATATCGATATTTGTATTATTGTTATGTATTTTGTTATGTTTTTAATATGTATGTGTTATATGTGTTTTTGTTAAGTGTTCTACTTGTTTAAAAATATATGTATACAATTTTTATGTTAATAATTTTTTTTTAAAGTTATTATTTTTTTTTGTACCGTAGCGGGTTGTGGGTTTATAGGGGAATAGGGTGGGAAGTAATTTAATTATACTAAATTAATTATAAATTTTTAGGAATTATAAATTAATTTGAATTATTTTTTGCGTTTAAGTTCTGTAGCGGGTTGTGGGTTTATAGGGGAATAGGGTGGGAAGTAATTTAATTGTAATTAAGTTATAATTTATTTTAATTAATTGGTATTGATAATTATATTATTGTTAATTAATTAATAATTGGTAATTAATTTTTATTAATTGATTAATTGATTACCATGTAATTTAAATGTAATTAAGTTATAATTTATTTTAATTAATTGGTATTGATAATTATATTATTGTTAATTAACTAATAATTGGTAATTAATTTTTATTAATTGGTTATTAATTTTTATTAATTTATTAATTGATTATTATGTAATTTAAATAAGTAATAATTTATTTTAATTAATTGGTATTGATAATTATATGATTGTTAATTAATTAATAATTGGTAATTGATTTTTATTAATTGGTTATTAATTTTTATTAATTGATTAATTGATCATCATGTAATTTAAATATAATTAAGTTATAATTTATTTTAATTAATTGGTATTGATAATTATATTATTGTAAATTAATTGATAATTGCTAATTAATTATTATTAATTGGTAATTCAATTTTATTAATTGGTTATTAATTTTTATTAATTGATTAATTGATCATTATGTTAAGTGTATTATTTTATTATTGGAGTGTGTTGTGCGTTTATAGGGGAATAATTTTGGAAGTAATTGAAATCTAATTAAGTAATTATTAAATTTATTTTTGGGTATTGATAATTAATTTATCGGACATTAATTATTAATAGGTAATTTTTTTAAATTACAATTTGTTGGTTCTAAAAATTAATTTATTGTTGTTTTATCATTAATTGGTAATTAAATATTATTAAATATTATTTATTGATAAATGTAATTAATATATTAAGAAGTAATTATTAATTGATAATTAATGTTTAATTATTATTATTATTGGTATAAAAAGCATTTAATTGTTCAATATTAGTTAATTGGTAATTAAGCTTTAATAATTTATGTTTTTTGTTATTAAAAATATTTTATTGTTCAATATTTATTATTTAGTAATTAATATTTATTAATTATTATTTATTGGTATTTATTATTAATTTATTGTTAATAAATTTTCTATTGGTAATTAAGGGGCCCATTACGATGGCGGGCGGAAGCACAACCGCCGTGCTGGCGGATGCAAAAAGCACCAGTTACCGCCGGCACGCAGCAGTCCACACGCCCGCCCAATTACGATGCGAAAAGCAGGCCAAACACCGCCAGCAAGCCAGCAACACCGTCCGCCATCAAAGTGCGCCCGTACACGTAGCGGCGCAGCCCAACTGACACACACCGTCCGACGAAACACGTCCCGCCCGGCGCATAAATTACGATGCCGCAAACAAACGGCTCCCACGGCCAAGAGATACCGCACGACAAACCGAAGCGGTAACACGGACGCCGAGCACGGACAACGAAAAGCAGCTCCCCGAGCATGAATCCAGCACTGCAGGCCGTCCCCATGCTCCTGCTGATGCACCACCAAGGACGCAACGTACCGCGGAGACGCAGGTAGGCACACACACAACAAGTGCACGCAAACAGCGCACACAGTGCAAGGGCGGAAAAAGCGGACAACCCCCCACCAGCGCGTGTACACAACACATCCACCATCGCATCCACATATGACACACAGGCCAAATCGTAACATCGCAGAACACATGTGTACACACCACCTGGGACTAGGAACCAACCACCCCGTCACGGCCCCAAAGCGCCGATGACGCCGCCACACATGCGCACAACGCAGAGGCCAACCGCAGCGCCATGCATGCGTCGCACACAGACACAGGGACACAACCAAGCAGCACACACATCAGCCCCACCCCGAACGCACATGACACGTGACAGGCCGGCCACAGACATGTCCCCAACGCCCAATTCACGGACAACACCCAACGCCACACAACCGACGCACACATGTCAGTGAAGACACGCAACAGCAGGACACACCCCAGTGTAACAAACATGGCGTAGCACACAGCGGCGGCAACACCAACTAGGAGAAGCAGGGCCCCTTCGGGAAGAGGAACGCCAGTACCACACAGAAACACCCATACCACCCTGCACATATGAACAAGACATATAAAACGGAACACCAAAGAGCCCGGGGACCGACAACAGGTGGCCCAAGAATAACATCCACACACAAGGCCCAACGCAGAGCGGAAAGGCAGCCTGCCGCCCACACAAGGGAGAGCAGACAGCACTGAATGACCTTCCATTCCAACTCCGAAACCACAGCCCTACGACAGAAGCCGGTGAATACAGCCATTGTCCAAGAATAGACCAACACAGGCATGCCGAGGAGACCGACCACACGGCAGATAGCGCATATCACAGAAGCACACAACGGACGGGGAAGAAAGAAGAAAACACTCCCCATGTCGGCCACATGCAAGTTAATTGGAAGGAGTCACACAGCACTGACCTTGAACTGTCTGAGAAGCATGTGGGAAGAGGGCCCGTGTCCTCCAAACAAGCCAACAGAACACAAGTCCTGTCTCCCTACGACTACACAGAGCTCACAGCAACCCCGGAGCGTGCACATTGCAGACTGCACACACAGCCGGAGCACTCCACCTCAACGAACCGCTGCGAAATGGCAACCGCAACACACCTACCCAACTACGCCGAACAGCTCAAGCTGTACAAAACCAACCTGTGCCATACATTGGGATGCGATCTCCTGTCCCTGCTGAACGTAAGTTACCGACTGACTTACCGCATCACATTGTTCAGCTGCGTCATGCCCGTCTTCTACTGTCGGAGGTGTCCCTACCAGCATCCCGTCGAGATATGCCTCTCCAACCCGGCATGTCTGAAAGCGGACCTGCTACCACTACTCCTCCCTCTGGACGCACACGACAGGGCCTGCTCTGCCTATGGGGGCATGGCGTATGTGGCCAACATCGCACCCGCACTGAAATGGGACCACTGTGCCTCCACACGACGGATCATCGATAACAGCTACATCGAATGTCACCCAGCATGCCCCATCATGGTCCTCCAAGGGACAACCTACGAACAACACCTTGACAGCCACCATCCGCTTCATTGGCTGGCAAACATGTACACCACCAATGACATGGAAGCCCTGCTGGACGGCATCGCATACCTGACAACCTGTAAATACGTCGGACCACAACGCAGGTTCCCCGAGTGACCTATGATGTCCAACCCCGCACCCATGCTTAGCTTCCGCACGGACTGGCCAGTCACCACCACAACAGCCATACCAAACGACCGGCAACTGTAACCACACCATCAACGACATCGCCATGACATCGGATATGACCGGGACATGCACACTGTTCCCCATCACATCCAGGAACACCGCATGCATCGTGGGAGGCAGTGGCATGGGCTCTGTGTATCGCACCCACATGGACGGAACTGCACGAACAACCAGGACACGACATGGATCCAGCGCACATGGACACACACACCGCTCAGTGGACATGAATAGATCGCCTGGAGTCTGTGGGTGCTGCACCCCTCCCACCCCCGCCCCGGGAATCCCATACCAGGACCTTTGCATGGACGACAAGTGCATACAACAACAACACGACCCCAGTGACTGTGACATGTCCAGTAACCACCACAGTGCAACAACAAGTGGCACGCCGCTGCATGCACGCAAGCACATGCCCTGATGTCATCTCACATGCACGCGTGCATGAGGAACAACCGCAGCAAACCTGTCACATGGAACTGAGATGGACTGTGCCCATGATGCCAAGCGGTCTGGTAGGCTACATGTATACCGTCTGTGTCAAAGTCCGCAGCTCCGCAGCTATACGTAAATGTACATTAGCACAGCCTTGGCCAAGCAGATGTCACTCTGAAGCCCACATCCCACATGCAACAGCCAATCACATGTAACCCCACTCCCTATCCCATTTGCAATCATGCTCAGTATATCCTCAACATGTATTCCGCTGCCAGTAGTGTCCACTATACTGCATCACAGAGGACAGAAGACTCAATATAATGTTTGAAACCAAAACTGTCTCCGCTGACTCATTTCACAAGTACGAATGAGAGAGGATGAGAGTATGTGAAGTACACGGCAGTCGTGACATGACCATGTAGTCCACTGGTATTGGATGTCAACGCAAATGAGTAGCACTACTGTGGAAGACACACATGTGTCGTGTGAAGTCGTATGGACGCAGTGCTCAGGTGGGTGGGTGCGACGGGTAGATGCGCACATGCCAAGTTGGAGCACGCCGTGTTGGGAGGGGTCATGAACAGTACACCACCGCTTCCCTGGGCATTGTGAGAGGACACCTGTCGGGGGGAGTGAACACGTGTGTGCATAGCAGCCGGGCACACGTACAAAGCGGTACCAGGCGCACCTCAGCCCACCCTCTGTGGACAAGCTGGATCCTGTTGTGCGCCCGCCATGCCCCTGACAAGGCACACACAGCCCCAGTCGACCAGGTGTAACCCCAACATAGTCAATCCGCACAGGCGATACAGGGCACGGGATGGCAGTGGAGCATGGTGTGTGAGAGGTCTCCTCGCGCTCCTCCTGGTCATATCACGCAGGCAATAGAACCTCAACGTCTAGCATGGCTCAAGTCAGATGGAAGTGTAGGGGGACGCACCACAGCACGAGCAGCACTGACGTCACGGGAGGTGGCTCGCACCATCCCATCCATTGCCCATCATACCAACCACGACACATGCCATTGCGACTAAGTGCAAGCGCGTGCGCCACCACCCCCGAGCCCTCCCCAGAGAGGCCAAAGAGTGAATGTGTGGGCCATCAGCCACAGACGGACGCGGCCTGGCCGCAAGGGCAGCCACAGCCACTGGGTGTCGCAGGTGCGGATCCGGAAGGCGAAGACTGTGATGCATAGTCCATGCAGGCCGGGTCTCCATTTGGGGCACCACGCAGGTGGACGGCGTCCCGCGACACATCATACCCTGAGACAGCCCACTCGTGCAACTGGACCCACACATACACTCCTTGCCCTCTCTGGTGCAAGCTTGGGGCTGCCTGTGCAAGCGCTAGCCTCGCAGGTGAGCATGCATATTGGGGGAGCGAGGGGAGGACATGAGGGCTGGGGCGAAGATGACTGTATCACTGTCAGTTAGTACAAGGGATGACCCAGATGTGGAAAGGAAGAGACGTGTCCCGTGTGTACTGCAACTAGTCGCCAATCCAACTACCCCCATGTCCGGAATGTAAGCCCGCACCTAGGCCCGCCCATCCGCCACATCGAACATACCACCAGCACGACAACCTTCCCATTCGAAACACTGACTGGGGGTGGCGACCAGTGTACAATCATGTGTAGCCTACCCACGCGTACATGTGGGCCCTCCATGATCCATGTCACCTGCGGCAAAGTCATGACATGCGCAATGAGGGAAGTGAGGAGAGCTGTCCGCCCCACGCGCAGAAGGTGCATCAGCTCCACAGACCCAGCAGCGAGTCCAGCAGGGGTCACATGTGCAGGGGCAGCTGTGCCTGGCGTGAAGGCACATGCATATAGACAGCACATCGACCAATGTGTAGTCTGCCCACATCTACAGTCCATCATCATGCGGACATAGGAATTGAACACAGGGCAACACATCTTCAGTTGGTGCACCCACCGTGACCAACAATGCGCAATCATCGACGTACCCGCCCTGTGCATGGCCCCCCACCCAACGGAGGCACATCCAGTGCCACCATCCCACACACACAAGCCTTCCACGGAACATGCTGTGTCCAATGGTCAGTACAGAGTCAGCGCCCATGTGGTGGATCCTGAACAGGAGACACATGCACACACATGCCAGCTCCCACTGTGTACGTCTGCCACCTGGCACGTGCAATGTAACCTCTCACCTGTGACTGCAAGCACACAGCCGTCTTGGCATGGGGCTGTCAATGTGGACACCTGTCAATGTTTCGGGAGGTGTGATCCGTACAGTGCTGTACATAGGGTGCAGTGCTGACACCTACTACTGTCTCATATCCCCTCGTGCCACAGGTCCCACTTGTTTTGGCCGCTCAGCCTGTGCCCACATCGTCGTCGTCGTGTGCCATACTCATCCAGCCGCGGAAGCAGTTCCATGCTCAGCAGACATTCATGTTGCCGTGGCGTTGCCGCTTGACGGATGTGCAGTCAGTCCCCATCAGCACGCCCGCAAGTCATTGGGGCCTAGATCCCCATGTGCATGCACATGGCAGTGGTTTGTATCACTAGCCATTGCCATTGGTGGGAGACCTGTGTAAGTGTATTGTGGCCGTGCCGTCCCAGCTTGACAGCTGGGCTGTGGCTCATGTGCTTGCTCAGTCATGTCAGTGATGTGTATGCGAAATTGCTATGTGTCGTGTTGCATTGACATGTGTCCTCTGCCATTGTCCCTAGGCGGAGACCGAACATTGACCGCCCATACCAATTGCTGGCGGACATGGACGATACAGAGGTTATTAGGAAGTTTCGGCTGGACAGGCCAACCCTGCATCGACTGTGTGCCATGTTAGAACCCCATCTCCGTCCCCGCAGGGTGTATCCGACTGCTGTCACCCCCACGGCTAAGGTGATGGCCGCCATGCATTTCTTCGCCACTGGGTCATTCCAGCACACAGTGGGCATTGGAGGAGGGATGTCCCAGCCCATGTTCAGCAAGGTGCTGAGGGATGTACTGGCAGCCATGATGCTGTACCGGAACAGGTACATCCGCTTCCCCAGGGCTCGTGAATTGGCGGCAGTGAAGGGTGCATTCTATGCCCTTGGCAGAATCCCACACGTCGTTGGAGCCATTGACTGCACACATGTCGGCCTTGTTCCACCACAGGCCACTGAGCACCTGTACCGCAACAGGAAGCACACGCACTCCCTGAATGTGCAAGTGGTGTGCCTTGCGGACATGGTGATCACCCACGTGTGTGCAAAGTTCCCAGGCTCGGCCCATGACGCACACATAATGCGCAACAGCATCTTGCCACGACTGATGTCCAATATGCAACAGGATCGTGCCTGTATTGTCGGTGAGTATGTGGAGTGGTGTAGCGTGCTGGCTGTGCGATGCTGTCCCCTGTCCAGTTGGATTAGCAACGGTTCTCTGTGTCCCTCACACCCAGGTGACTCTGCGTACCCGAATGGGGCATGGCTGCTCAGTCCATTGAGGAATCCTCGCACCCCAGCAGACGATCGCTACAATGAGGCACATGGGAGGACCAGACGTGTGGTCGAGCGTACCTTTGGCCTCCTCAAGTCCAGGTTCAGGTGCCTGGACCGCACCGGGAGTGCGCTGGCGTACTCCCCACAGAAGGTGTGCCAGATAGTGGTGGCGTGCTGCATGCTGCACAATCTGGCCATTCGGAAGCAGATCCCCTCATCGTGGATGACGGAGATCAACCAGGGCCCCAGCCTGCAGACCAGGACAGCTCGAGTGAGGAGGACAGCGGAGAGGAGGAAGCTGGTAATGTGCGGCAGCAGCTCATCGCCCGCTACTTCACTTGACGGTGAGTGTCCATGTACGACCGCTGATGTGGCTGTATCTGTGCAGGTGTGTGTGTGCTGTGTCAGGGTGGCCGTTTGTTCACTGTGTGCTGTGTGTCAACGCTCCATGGCCAGGGGTAGTATGCCACTGTTGGTGGCTGTGGCATTGTGCCCTATTGCTCTGTGCGATGTGTGTACATTGCTTGTAGTTGTTGACATGTACTGTGTGATGGGTGTGTGACACACTCATTGAATGTGCTCCTGTTCTGTCTCCCACCCCTAGGTCCCTACAGGCCCTCCGGATTCAATTGCCATGCCACGCATCAGGTGCCTTTCCGCCCAAGGTGGCCGTTGTATTCCGTACAAATAAAACACAGGGCACAAACAGCAGTTAGTGAAAAAGGTGCATTTATTACAAACTGTGACATGTGATTGTGTGTAAGATGATGACAAAAGTGGTGCGTGCAGTGACAATGAGCTGTCGGTCATGGCTGCGTGATGATCAGGGTGTACCCACTGGTTCTATGTCCATAGTCCAACACACACATGCCATCCAGATGGCTGTGTGGAGTGGGATCGTAGTCCAAGTCAATGCAGTGGCTGGTCAAGGAAGGCTGGCGGAAGGCTGGCTGGCTGCCTCACTTGCGACTGGAGCGTGCGAAGTCCTCCCGGGAGATCTGTTTCCTCTTCGGACGGCCCCTTCCACGTTTGCGAGGGGGTGCCTGCTTGCGACATGCTGGTGGTTGAGGTGTGATCACTGGCTGTGGACGCAGGGGAACTGGACACTGCTGCTCCACCCTGCGCCCCGGCAGGTGGTGGCGGAGGGGGAGCTGCTGTCCCTGGCTGTGACCTCACCGCCACCACCAGCTGTCCCATGAGGTCCACGATTTGGCCCATACGGGTGTCCATGGACCTCAACACCCCCAGCACCTCACGCGTGTCTGAGGCAGACCGGACCCATTGTCCTTGGGCCTCTTCATAGGCCCCAAGGACTCTGGCCATGTGAGGCAGGGCATGGCTCCCAGGGGAGGCTGGCGTTTCCCTGACCCTGCTCCTCCTACCAGTCCTGCTGCCACCGGCCTGCCCACTAGCCACATTGCTCACCACGGTCCTCGCTGTGGCTCCCAGGGTGGATCCAGTCGTCCGGGCCACCACCTGCGCTGGGGCTGGTGCCAGCGGAGACGTGGCGGTGGTGGCGGCGGTGGTGGTCGGTGCGGCGATGGTGGCGGTTGCGGCAGTGGTAGTGGCCACAATGACCGTGGGTGTGGCCGCAACGACAGTGGCAGCAGGGGGCTGTGAATGTTCAGCAGCCCTGGATGATGGGTTGGTGGGTAGGAGGGGTCCTGGGGAGCGGCTGGGCCCTGCCACACCAGATGGGCCTGCTTGGTTGTCCGTGTCCGAAGAGGAGGACAGATCCTCCAGATCCGTGTGTCCTCGTTGGGGGCTTGTAGGCTGGCTGTGCTGGCTGCTGGCTCCATCCCCAGCATCCAGCAGTTCGTCACCTGTGGAGAGAATGAGATTAGTTATTGTGTTGCACCTGGCGAAGTATGTATTTGTCGTCTGACATTGACAGTTCGTGCAATCTCGTACATGGGTTTCCCGGAGGCGTGTGTGTGGCTGTAGCATCTGTAGTTGTGTGTGCTTGGCAATGGGACTGTGTGCTGTGCACATGTGGCATGGGACGGATTGGCCATGCCGATGGGTGTGTTGATGTGCCCCTACTTATTGTGACTCTGGTGTATGCGGGCTCCTGGCCCATCCTGGGACTGGTTTGTACTTTGCTTTTGGGGTTCAAATGGAACGCTTAGGAACGCATATGGCAACATGGGGGCCATGCCCCAGATTCGCATTTGGGAGGGAATATGCTTTTGGGGTACATGCTGTGAGCCATGGGTGCCGAACGTGACATGTGTTGTGGCAGCATGACAGTGCATGGTTTGAGGTGTGTGCATGCTTGACATGGCCTGCATATTTGCTGTCTGTTGTGATTACTGGACATGGCATTGGACGCATCGTTATGAGTGAGTGATGGTTGTGTGCCAGCCAACGTATTGCAGTTGTCCCATCTCCTTGGTGTGCGTGCTGCCCTGTGCCATGTGCATCACTGCAGTGCTCGGGGGGTGTGGCCCATGTTGTGTGTTGTTGCTCACAGTGTGTCGTGCACTTCATTGACTTCTGGCACATGGTTGGTAATGGGCATGTATCTTAGCGTGACTGCTGTATGTGTGGCAGCTGTGCGGATGACATGCCTTTCATGAGACTGGGGCTGACGGATGGGATGGATGGTATGTTGTTTGTGCATGGTGTGTCTGTGTGTTTGATGGGTTCAGTGGTGTTCGTGTGCATTTATGTTGTTCCGCTCTGTTGCGTCTAGTGTTGTTTGTCTTACATAGGCGTAGTTGTGGGGTGTGTGGTTGACAGGCAGTTGGGGCTACATGGACAGGACTTCAATGGTGTTTCGGTTGTGTGTGATGAGTTGCACAGTGGCTGCCGTGTGGTACTATATTCAGTGTGGCTTGTGCATGCAGACGTGGCTCCTTGGGTGTTGCTATGTCTGTGATGGGTCATGTGGGGTGTGAGTCTGTTGTTCATGTCCGTGTGCACATTGTTCACTTGTTCGTGACGGTGGGCGGTGCTGCGTGTTCGTCTGCTACGTGACATGTCCCATGTGTTGGTCGTGTTACGGTCCTCATGCCTCCAGTAATCCGGCCCTGTCCAGTTTCCCACCTGCAAGTTGTTCGTGCGTGCACTGTACTGGATGCCACATGGCTCTAAGCGGGGGTGCTCCATGTTGCAGGTCTGTGGGGGTGGGAGGGTGTTGTGGGTCGTGGGGGTGGCTGGATACCCACTGACACCGATTGCTGTGGACCGTGATGTCTGCCTTTCGGCTGTCGTTGTGCACTGCGGTGGCTGACACGTGGGTGTGGGGTGTGGGGGATGCTCCTCCTTGCTGTGCTGTGGGACTGGGGCCTGGTGTGTGTTGTACTTGGGCTGTCCACCGTCCCACCCACTGCACTTTGTGTTCCTGCCACTTACCTGTTACTTGTCGGTTGGTGCAGCTGTGCCTGACACATGGGTGTGGGGAGTGCTCCACCTTGCTGGTCTGTGGGAGTGGGGGCCTGGTGGGTGTTGTACTTCAGCTGTCCCCCTCCGACCCACTGCACTTTGTGTTCCTGCCACTTACCTGTTACTTGTCGGTTGGTGCAGCTGTGGCGGACACATGGGTGTGGTGGGTGCTCGTTGTGGCGCTTCTGGCATATTTGGGGACCTGTTGGTGGTTACGTGGCTGGCTTAGTGTACACATGTCCCCACGCATCTTGCAGTTGTTCGGTTTGGGCTGTGTGTGGTGGTGTCTGTTGCATGTGTGTGTGATGTGTTGTGTATTGTGTGCTGGACATGGGGGTGTTTGTCCCTGGGAGCTGTGGCATGGTGGTAGTGCATGTGAGTACATAGCGGTGTGCTGGTATACATTAGTTTGTACTTACCAGCCTCCACTCCCCTGCTAATCCGGCGAGGATCTCCGGATGTATTACGACTCGCACCTTCTCCTCCCACGCTTTGAAGGTCTTAAAGAGCGCTGGATTCCCTCCGCCAGTGACGGCAGCCAGCTCTCTGTTTTTGCCCTCCTTCTTCTTGACCAGGCTCTTGACGTCATTCCAACGTTTGTTAATCTCGACTCTGTTCCTGGGCAGGGTCCCGACTGCATTGACCTGGTCTACGATCCGGTTCCACATTCTGTTTCTGGTGGCTAGTGGTGTGTGCTGGACCATGTTCCCATAGATTTGTGGGTACACCTTGATGATCTCGTCGACCATGACCGTCAGCTCCATGGGCGTGAACTTGGGCATCCTTTGTGGTGCCATGGTGTTTGTGGTGCTGGTGCAGTGTGTGTTGTGTAATGTGCAGGGGGTTTGTGGTGCCGGTGTTTGGTGGTGGTGGTGGTGGTGTTTGGTGGTGGTGGTGGTGGTGGTGGTGGTTGTGATGTGTGCGTTTCTGTGGTGTGCTGCTGTCCTTGCTGTGTCACTGTGTCCTCTCCTCTCCTCTCTGGTTTGCAATGTAGCAAGGGGTTGTGGTCTGTGGGAGTGCTGCTTTTGTACTCACCTATGTGGGTGTGTCCTCATGGTCTGTTGTTTTCAGGTGTGTTGTGTCTGGGGTTCTGGCCTTTGTATTTTTTGTTTGTCCGGGGGTGTTTTCGGGATATGTACTGTGCTTGTGTATTTGTGCGTGCCTTGCTGTGTGGACTTGTTGGCCATGTTGTGTGCTATTGGTTTTGTGTGCGGATGGTTTCTGTGCAGGTACGTGGGCGCCATGGCTTCTGCCGTGTCGATTCTCATCGGCGTTGTTTGCGCTGGTGGGCGGTATATTTGTGGTTTTTCCGCGCTCATGTCGGTGCGATCGTAATTTCACGTGCGGTGTGTCGGCCGTGAGGGCGGGCGGTTTTGTGTTGTCGTGCGTGTTTCCGTCCGTGGCGGGCGGTTTGTCTCCGACTCGGACGTTGGCGGGCGGTATTTTGTGTGCTTTTTCCGCCGATGGCGGTATTCGGTTTGTGTAATCGGAATGGCGTGGTCGGTGTTCAGGCGGTGTGTGCGGGCGGATTTTTGCCGCTTCCATGCCTGGCGGAATTATTTATGCCGGGTATCGTAATGTGCCCCTATGTTTTTAATAATTATTTATTGGTATTGGTAAATAGTTTAGAGTTATTTAATAATTCATTAATTATTTTAAAAAATTATTTTATTTATAAGTATGTTATCTGTAACTTCTACGCTATCCAACACTTTCCCTACTGTTGCACTGTCTGGAGTTGGAATAGTAATTTGTACCCCTACGCTATCCAACACTTTCCCTACTGTTGCACTCTCTGGAGTGGGAATAGTAATTTTTACCCCTACGCTATCCAACACTTTCCCTACTGTTGCACTCACTGGAGTGGGAATAGTAATTTTACCCTCACGCTATCCAACGCTTTCCCTACTGTTGCACTCCCTGGAGTGGGAATAGTAATTTCTACCCCTACGCTATCCAACATTTTCCCTACTGTTGCACTGTCTGGAGTTGGAATAGTACTTTTTACCCCTACGCTATCCAACACTTTCCCTACTGTTGCACTCTCTGGAGTGGGAATAGTAATTTTTACCCCTACGCTATCCAACACTTTCCCTACTGTTGCACTCACTGGAGTGGGAATAGTAATTTTTACCCTTACGCTATCCAACACTTTCCCTACTGTTGCACTCACTGGAGTGGGAATAGTAATTTTTAACCTCACGCTATCCAACGCTTTCCCTACTGTTGCACTCCCTGGAGTGGGAATAGTAATTTCTACCCCTACACTATCCAACACTTTCCCTACTGTTGCACTGTCTGGAGTTGGAATAGTAATTTGTACCCCTACGCTATCCAACACTTTCCCTACTGTTGCACTCTCTGGAGTGGGAATAGTAATTTTTACCCCTACGCTATCCAACACTTTCCCTACTGTTGCACTCACTGGAGTGGGAATAGTAATTTTTACCCTCACGCTATCCAATGCTTTCCCTACTGTTGCACTCCCTGGAGTGGGAATAGTAATTTCTACCCCTACGCTATCCAACACTTTCCCTACTGTTGCACTCTCTGGAGTTGGAATAGTAATTTTTACCCCTACGCTATCCAACACTTTTCCTACTGTTGCACTCACTGGAGTGGAATATTCATTTTTACCCTCCCGCTATCCAACGTTTTCCTACTGTTGCAGTACCTGGAGTGGGAATAGTAATTTTTACCCCTACGCTATCCAATACTTTCTCTTCTGTTGCACTCTGTAGAGTGGGAATAGTCATTTTAACCTCTACGCTATCCAACATTTTTCTTACTGTTGTTTTTTGGGAGTTGTAATAGTAGTTTTATTCCCTCCGCTATTTAATATTTTTTTATTATTTTAGTTAATATAGTATATAATTAATTTTTAAAATATTAAAAGTAAAAAAAAATTTCATTTGTTATACATAATTATTTAATTTTTATTTATGTTATTGTTTTATGTGTATAGATGTATTTGTAATTTATAATATTTTTTAATAATTTATAATTTATTAAAATAATTATTAAAAATGATTATTAAGTAAGTATATATATTATATATTATATGTATATGTTGAATTAATGTTTTATTTAATTATATATGTTACTTATTAATTTTAAATATTATAAAATATTTTTAACTATGTTTATTTTAATTATAAGTATTATTTAGTTTATTTTACATATTATTTTTAACAAAAAAAAACGATATTTTTGATAACGATATTTTTGACATCGATATTTTTTTCTCGATATTTTTGTACTTACCATGTTGTAGATACGATATCGATATTATTGACATCGATATTTTTGTTCCGATATTTTTGTAGGTCGATTTTTTGACCTTCGATATTTTGTCAGTGATCCAATTCAAAGATCATGGGTAGAGCGTGGCATAAAATTGACTCTACAACATTGGTCAACGAGCTAGCAAAAAGTGAATGGGAGGTAGAGAAGGAGGTAGAAATACCACCTGGCTTGAGACCAATTTTGCTAATCTAGTCCCTAGTATTTGGATTAATAAAAATAGGAAATCACCATCTGCCCCTTGGTTTTCTGAAGCCTTGAAAGTACACAAACAGGCTTGGAGAAGGCAAGAAAGGATTTGGCATAAAAACTATGAACCTCTAGAAAAAAATCGCTATAAATCCATGCTTTCAGATTTTAAAAAAAAGTTGATCGGGGAGAAAACACTCTATTATACAGCGAAGATAGAGAAAGCTAGTGGTTCCAGTAAAGAACTATTTCAAACTGTAAAAAATCTGACCACAATCAAAAAAGATGATTCTGTTAATTTCAGTCAAGAATTCTGTGATGCTCTAGCTTTCTCCTTTAGAACAAAAGTAGATCAAATCTATGATCAGTTCACCCATTCCACATCAAATGGTAAAAAATCTGAACAAGAAATCAACGAAAAAGTCTCTCCTTTTAATTTTCACTGACCTCTCCTATGCAAATCACTAAACTGATTTCCATGGCCAAGTCAGGCTCCCCGGAAGACCCCTGCCCTCCTAAGATCCTACAAAATATCTCCCATTTCATTGGACCGCACCTATCTAAGATATTTAACCAGATGATAGAACAAGGATCCTTTCCCACTGTGTGGAAGCAGGCTTGTATCTTGCCCCTTCTAAAAAAAAACAATCTGGATGCAACGGATACAGCCAATTACCGGCCCATTGCGAGAATTCCACTTCCGGCCAAGATAATTGAGAAAACCATGAATGCGGAACTTTCCGCCTTTATTGCAACTAACCAAATTCTAGATCACAGCCAGTTTGGTTTTAGAGCTAACCATAGCACAGAGTCAGCTTTGATTAAGACTACAGAGGAAATCCACTCCTCACTAGACAGCGGTGGGTCAGCAGCCTTGGTGCTGCTTGACCTATCCGCTGCATTTGATACGGTAGACCATACTCTTCTGGTTCATCGTCTACAAGAAATTGGGATAAGAGGTAAAGCTCTCTCTCTGCTAACATCGTTCATGTCAGAGAGAACCCAATCAGTTCATCTGGGTAAATTTAAGTCTGCACCTTTCACTCTTCCATGCGGTGTTCCGCAGGGCTCATCGTTGAGCCCTACACTTTTTAATATTTATGTAGCGGAATTAGCTCCACTGATAAGAAGTTTTAATTTGATTCCTACATTGTATGCCGACGACACCCAGCTGGTGATCTCGACAGTAGATAAGGACATTAACCACTCATTAAAACTCCATGACTGTATGCTTTCCTTAAGTCATTGGATGAGTTCTCATTGCTTGAAACTTAATTCAAGCAAAACGGAGGTGATTATGTTCGGAAATCTCTTTCCACCTTGGTCCCCAGCTTGGTGGACAGATAATCTTGGCCCCCTCCCGACCCCGGTAGATAAAGCAAAAACTCTCGGGGTTATCGTAGATGAAAAACTCAGTTTTAAAGCTCAAGTCTCTAAGGTGGTGTCCTCTTCCTTCTTTATGATTAAGACTATAAGGAAAATTTTGCCTTTTATTCCTAAATCCTGCAGAAAGTCGGTTGTAACCTCCTTAGTCTTGTCTAAACTTGACTACTGTAATGGATTGTACATCAATGTGCAATCCACCCTTCTTAGGAAGTTACAGGCAGTACAAAACGCTGCCGCAAGACTGATTCTGGACATACCTAAATATCAGTCTGTCAGATCAGCATTGCGAGAACTCCACTGGCTGCCAGTTGGCCAGCGGATAAAGTTCAAGGCACTCTGCATGGCCCATAAGGCCTTACACAAAGAAGGGCCGAAATTTCTAAAGGACCTTTTTAGATGGCATTCTCCAAACCGAACTCTGCGTTCGGCTAATGCACATCTGATACCGCCGGTCAGGATCAAAAAGACGAACTGGGGGTAGGAGTTTTACTTTTAACACCATCAAGAAATGGAACTCCCTTCCCTTATACCTCAGAAAAATTTCCCCCCTTCTCGAATTCAGGAAACAACTGAAGTCCTGGCTTTTTCAGTAGTAGTAGCATTAAGCACAGTATGTAGCACTGGAAGCGCCAAGACACCTGAGGGTATACGCGCGCTGTATAAATTCTATTAACATAACATAACAAGTGTCTCACTACATATGTGTCTCTGGAGGCAGGTACTTCTCAGATATGTGTTGGAAGTGTCTCACTACATATAGACCACAAATTCAGTTTCTCTTCTGTTCCCATGAACTGATTGAATGCTTTAATAAAGGTAGCTGCTTCGTGTGCATGTGTTAGCAGTATCCCTCCACATGACGATCATGATATCAGTTTTTCTTCTATTTCTATGAAATGATTGTGTGCTGAGGGCAGCTGCTTCTCACGCTTGTATTGGCTGTGTCTCTCCGCATGTAAGCCACGACCTCAGTTTCTCTCCTCTTCCCATTAACTGATTGAGGGCCTCATTTATGAAAAACGGCGCATCGCTGGGCAAAAACAGTGATGCGTCACTTTTCATAGCGTCTTCCTTCAGATACCATGGATGCATCGTATTTACAATACGGCGCTTCATGGCACAAGGGTTTACAAATACGTCAGGAATCCTGACACATCGGGGGCGCAAAAATGACACATTGCTGGAGTCTGTCGGAAAACTGACGCAACTTCAGCAATGTGTCATTATGCATGGGTGAGTCCCATGTGAAAAACCCTGCGTCACTTCTTATGCCTGCTTGAAGCAGGCGTAAGGATTGTGACGCAGTCAAGTCGTAGTAGTGGCGCAGTGAAATCTCATAAATTTCACTGCACCACTTCTACAAGGCCTTTTCTCGGGGGACCGCCCACTCTGCATACATTATACCTGACGCAGGTACAATGTAGCGCAGGGCTTTACAAAGTGACGCATCTGCCTAGATGCGTTACTTTGTAAATAACGGGCAATATGGCACATTATTTACACCGCCGCAGCGTAAAAAAAAGTGACACAACGGCAGAGCAAGCCCTTCATAGATAAGGGCCGGGATGTTTATCTGAAGGCAGCTGTTTCTCACGCATGTGTTGTGGGTTTCCACAAACAGGTCACAAGCTCAGTTTATCTTCTGTTCCCATGAACTGATTGAATGTGTCTCTGAAGGCACTAGGCCTAGGCACTAGCTATTGGTGTTGCTAATAAAAATGCAACACCAATAGCTCAAACTTTCAGTAATGGGAGAGCTAATGCATTGCAAATGCACTGCAGCACTCGCGCTTGAGATGTTTAAAGCTAAAGCGCGAGTGCCGCGATTGCTTTGTAATGTAATAGGTCTCGCATTACTGAGAGTTTGAGCTATTGACGTTGCATTATTATTAGCAACGCCAATAGCTCAAACTTTCAGTACTGCGAGACCTATTGCACTGCAAATGCTTGTTTATACTTACCTAACTGGTCTTGATTTGTCTCTGAGTGTGTGCTATCATTCCTTGTCTGAGTGAATACAATAAATGCTTAACACACCCTCTGATAAACCTAACACCTCAACCACACTACCACAAAGAGAGCTGTTAGTGATTATCTAATTTAGTAAGCACTCTCACTGACCTACCCTCAAGTCACACACTGACTCTTCCCCTGCATTCAATGACTCACCCTTCCATATAACCCCACAGAAACACACAAAAAGCCTCCCATCAGTTAATAGTCACTCACTATTAAAAAGCTAGAGCTATTGGTTTTGCCAGTACTATTATTTTCTTTTTGCAGCAACAAGCATTATTAAAGCCAAAATATCAGCTAATGGCTTTCAAAGGGGTGATATATAGGCACGGCCAGTGTTTGTTCCTTCTGCTATCTACGCCTGTTTTGGGAGATAGTCCCTAGCTTTGTTTTCTGTGTCCACTGGTTGGGAAAGTGGCTACAGAGATTAGTTGTCCTTCAAGGAGCAAACTACCCAAGAAAATCTGTGATGCTCATTCCTTTAAGAACAATTCCTCAAACAATTCCTCCACGTCATTGTTTTCCTCTCTGACTTCAGAAGTGTTCTCTGGAAGGAAGAAGTTTGGGTTTAATCTCTCAATGACCGGATGTTGTGAGATTGCTGTGCTATCTGTGTGGTGTTCGTAAGCACCAAGGGGGACTTCAGGCATGGGTGGCAAATCACAATCCTGTCTTCTGTCTTTTACTCTGTGCAGCTCAATGACTGGGTGCTACTGGGGTGCATATAGAATGCATGCATCCTGAATCCATAGAAATTCAGGGCCTTGGTCTTTACAACATGGAAAAATAGATATCTCGGTAATGCCAGTGAGAAATACCCTGTTTCATGTAGATAATGATGTGTTAACATGAATAAAGCTAATACTATGACACTCTTTTTAATTTATAGGTGACTGATGTGTGAGCTGAAAAGCAACAAGTAACATCCTGTTGAGTTTTTGAAGACTCACACTGCTGGCAGCCTAATTCTAAAAAGAAAGTGACATTACCAATTCAATGTCCCAGCAAGTCAAAGGAATATGACATCTTACACATCAGACACACAAAGGAAATCTGGAAACAAAGTTTAGGTCAGAAGAATAAAGTTTTTCTTCACGATGAAACACTGGGATTAACGATCATATCTAAGACAAGTATAGTTAAAAAATGTTGAGCATTTGCAGAAAAAATTTGCAATAATCAATATCAATGCAGTGAATTTTTGAAAAGCTTCAGTCACACCGAAACTCTTTCCGTCAACAAAAGAATGCATATCTGGAATAAACACTATTAATGTACTAAATGTGAAAATAGCTTCAATGAAGTGAAAGTGTAACAGGGTATCAGAAGAACCTATACCAATGAGAAACCTGATCCACATTTAAATGTCCACCTGATACTGCATGCAGACAAAATGTACATACATACACAAGGTGACAAATACATAATTGGAATTATGCCAGAGCACCAGAGAACTCATTTGGGCGTGAAACCCTATTAGAGCACTAAATATGAGGCAACTTTGAATTAAAGAAATGCTCTTACTGTTCTCCAAAGAGTGCATACAAAGAGAAACTATAACAATGTATTGAATGTATGAAAAGGCATATTCAGAAAATACGTTTAACTTCACATCAAAGAGTGCAAGGTGACAAGAAGCCTTATCAGTGCAGTGAATGTGATCAAAGCTTCAGCCACCAAGGAAATCTTACTAGGCGTGAGAGAACACATATTGGTGAGAACCTTTATGACTGCAGAGAATGTAGCAAAAGCTTCACTCAGAGACAAAGCTTCAGTATGCCTGGCAGTAAACACACTGGTGAAAAAACATATACATGCACTGAAGTCGGAAAAGCTTTAGTCAGAAAACAAATCTTTCTGTACACCAGAGAACACACAAAGTCATGAAACCTTATCAATGCACTGAATGTGGAAAATGCTTCAGGTACAAGAAAACTTTAATTAGGCACCACAGTACACATACAGGAGTAACTCTTTATCAGTGCTCAGAATGTGGAAAAGGGTTCAGTTTGAAAAAATGCCTTATTATTCACCAGAAAGCACACCGAAACGCAAAATCATATCAGTGCTCAGAATGTGGAAAAGGGTTTAGTTTGAAAAAATGCCTTACTATTCACCAGAAAGCACATAGAGATGCAAAATCATATCAGTGCTCAGAATATGGCAAAGAGTTCAAAAGGAAAGAAAGTGCTACTCATCACCAAAGATTACCCTCAGATGAGAAACCCGTTCATTGCTCAGAATATGGACAAGGGTTCAGAAGAAAGGATCACTTTACTGCTCATGAAAGGGCACACATAGGCAAGAAGCCTTATCAATGCTCAGAATGTGGAAACAAGTTTATAACAAAAGAAATGTTTACTGTTCACAAGAGAATACACACAGGTAAGAAACCATATCAGTGCTCCAAATGTGGAAAATGGTTCAGTCTTCTTTTTCATTGTAAAACACACATAAATGAGAAGCATAATGAATGCCTGGAATGTTGGAAATGCTTCCGTACAAAATCAGCTCTTACAATTCATCAGAGGAGCCACACAGGGGAGAAACCTTATAAATGCAGTGAATGTGGGAAAAGGTTCAGTGTAAAAAGAAAACTTATTGATCACCAGAGTGTGCACACAGGTGAGAAACCACATCAATGCTCTGAATGTGGGAAAAGATTCTATTGGAAACAACGTCTTACGATTCACCAGAGGACTCACACAGGTGAAAAACCATATCCGTGCTCAGAATGTGGGAAAAGATTTATTTCAAAAGCACGTCTTACAACTCACCAGAGGATACACACAGGTGAAAAACCATATCCGTGCTCAGAATGTGGGAAAAGATTTATTTCAAAAGCACATCTTACAACTCACCAGAGGATACACACAGGTGAGAAACCATATCCATGCTCAGAATGTGGGAAAATATTCATTTCAAAAGCAGGTCTTACAACTCACCAGAGGATACACACTGGTGAGAAACCATATCAGTGCTCCGAATGTGAGAAATGCTTCGCACAGAAAACAGATCTTAAAATGCACCAAAGAATACACACAGGTGAGAAACCACATCAATGCAGTGAATGTGGGAAAAGGTTCAGAGCGAAAGGAACCCTTACTGTACATGAGAGGGCGCATACAGGGGTGAAACCTCATCAGTGTTCAGAATGTGGGAAACGTTTTAGTAGGAAAGGAATTCTCGTTGAGCACCAGAGGACACATACAGGTGAGAAACCATATCAGTGCTCTGAATGTGGGGAACGGTTCAGTTTGAAAGGAAGTCTCACTGATCACCAGTTGAGACACAGAGATGAGAAACCTTATCAATGCACTGAATGTGGGAAAACGTTCAATGTGAAAAAGAGTCTCATCTACCACCATAGGACACACACAGGCGAGAAACCTTATCAATGCATTGAATGTGGGAAACGTTTTAGCATTAAAGGAACTCTCACTTGTCATGAGAGAACACACACAGGTGAGAAACCTCGTCAATGCTGTGCATGTGGGAAAAGGTTCAATCAAAAAGGAAGTCTTACTGTACATGAGAGGAGACACATAGGCGAGAAACCTTATCAGTGCTAAGAATGGGTGAAAAACTATGATGTTAAAGAAGTCTTAAAATACACATTAGGGTACACAAAGTTAGAAATCATATCAATGCTGAGAATATGGTAAAAGTATAGAATGAAATGAAGCCTCACTACTCACCAGGTGACAAATCTGGACAGAAGAGATGACTACTTCCCGGTCTTTTAAGGTTGAGCAGATCAGCTTTACAAAATGGAAACAGTTGTAGTAGATATTTAACACATTTCTTAAAGACAACACCACTCTCACTATATCATTCATATGAAGGGACCCGCCACCAACACTGGTCATGTGCTTTGTTGAGTCATTTTTCAAACCTTTAGTTTCAATAACCAGTCTATTGAGGTTAGTCCAATATAAATTCAGATAGTTGCACCGCAGCAGTCTGAAATAAAAGTTCAAAAACATTAAATAAAAATCATATGGGTTCTGACTGTGTACTGCACATGACGTTAACAGATCTGTACACTTCAACCTTTTCTCCAGAACATCCCCCAGCAAAGCCCGCCCGTTTAAACAGGTTACTCTAAGTGTAAGCAAAGCCACTGCAGGAGAAACAAAGTACTACAATCTGGCTGTTATCAAATTTGCACATAAAAAAATACAATTGGTATGATACAAATACCTACAAACAAAACATCAAACAGTGAGCCCCAGAAACAATAGTAAGCGCTAGACTTACTTCTAGACTGCATTCAAATAATTTACAGAAAATAGAATAAAATTAAGTACAAGTGGGTGAATACTTGAAGCATATCTTGGAATGTGACTGCTAATGAGGAAAGCTAAGGTCCTCCTGTGTTCTCGCCCTTAAACATTCTCAAGCTGTGGGTGCAACAGCAGCTTTCGGGACTGGGAACTGCTCTTGTGGCGGGAAACACCTGCAGGATCTTTGGGAGGGGTGAGCACCAGTTGATCATCCTCAAACTTGCTCCCTGCAAGAAGCAATGCTTAGCGTATCTGGGCACGAAACCATGCTGGCACTGGTTGAGCATGAGGATTTCTAGCCATCCAATCTTACTACTCGGTGCTAGCTATTCTCTTTGTTTTCTGGCTAGGCAGTGGGCCACAGTTTTTTTAACACCACGATTTGTATGATCGCATGGCGCTTTACAAATAAATACATAGATTTGCACACTTTCAAGTCGTACTACTCCGTGCTAGTAGAGCCCCTTGAAACTCAGCCGACTCCAGTTCCTTCCTTCAGAGAAGGAAGCATCTGTTCACTGGTAGCAACCTCTGAATTTCATGGAAGTTGGGTCAGGAGGCCCTCCACAAATCAAACTGGCTAGTTTGAAAACTATAGGTACAAACTTAAAATACTCAAAGATAGTCTCATCTTCATCTCTGGAAATCCGACCAAGCAGTTGTAATAACTGTGTATGGAAAGAGAGGTTAGCACACTCGCTTGTCTAAGAAGACACAAATCCTACCAGGATGGTCCTTCAGTGACAAACGCTGTAGGAGATGATGGAAGACCAAACGTGTAGATGGATCTGAGGTAGCTCCTGTGTCACCTAAATGCAAGGTCTAATGGTAATTGTTGTCATTGTCATGTTGATAGTTGCCCTTCACATTGCTAGAAACCTCACCTTCATCTAAGAATCCCTAATGTTGGTCTCTAATGCGCATGAAGATAATCTATGTAACAGCAGTTTCAGCTATGAGATCTGTTAGACCGAGCTTAAGATAGTATATGGCATAGAAGAAAATCCTGACCCGGCGCACCTAATGTAAAGCTCCAGCATAAGTAACTAAACCTACTGCTTCTCAGGTTATAGCTAGATTGATGGACTTGTCTTGTGGAAAGGTGAACTCAAAAAATAATTGCAAATTATAGCAGCAAGTAATTGTAAACATTTGTAGGTCTAATATAGAACCATAACCTCTTAAATGTTGACGAAATGGCCTCCATATCCTCTATACTACTGTCTTAGTTCAAATGGTGTAAAGGTCACATCCTCTCCATGACGTAAAGCCCCTAAGGTCTGATTCATCTGACTTGGTTTTAGGTAAGCCCTGTCACGATTTTAGATCATGGAGGTCGCCATCTTTTTCCAAGTATGCAGAATCATTGTCATGTCTGCCACTTTGCGCAAATGTCGTCTGACCTTATTTTTCTAAGAACTATGAAAGTGTCAGGTGGTCCGACTGATGACATACATATATATATATAAAACACCTGCTGTGAGATATGTCTGGGTCAAGTGTCTACTTGTCAAGTCTAGACATATTGTCATAATAGTGTAGTCTGAATTGACATTCTCTTATGTCAGAAGTTCCAATCTCTGATCAGATTTAGTATATAAGGATCACCATTTTACCACTTAGGACAGAGGTCTTTCACCCAGATTATCCCCTGAGATTGTGCCAGAAAATGATCTCATCTACTGTTGGCGCACTTCGAAGAAGCAACATCTCACTCCGTGATGATAATGCCAAGTCACAGAGGAAGGCTGCTATTGCGGCACATGTGTGCCCTTCGCAGGGAACACTGCCTTCATTCCTCCACTGATAACAACAGCCTCTGGTGTCAACAAGGTATGCAGTGCTTCACTTCTCCCTAAGTAACTCTAGACTGCAAATTGCTCTGCTTTCCATGCCATCTACTGTAGCGCTTAGAAGTATATTTTAGGGTGTCAGGTTTTTGATGACATTTTAACCATGTTAGAAATGTTTATTTTAATCTTCTTACTCTTAAAATACCTTCTTGCTGTTTTTATGATACTCTGGGTAGATGTAGACTTATTGAGAAACAGGTTGTTCTTGTTGTAATAAATGCTTTTACTTAAAAGTGTCCATTCATCTTAGTACTACGTGTGTGTCTGTGTGTGTGTTTGTGTGTGCGTGCGTGTGTGTGTGTAGGTGTATGTGTGTTTGTGTGTGTGTGTAGGTGTATGTGTGTTTGTGTGTGTGTGATACTGTGAACAACAAAATAGGTTTGTTTCCATTACCACGGTGCCCGTGATCCGTTTATAGGGATTGTTAGTAACCCAAAAGCATTAACTCTATTTTAAAAACGTATTCAATAGGATTCTGTGGGGCTACTATAACCTGTCTTTCACAATCAGCACTGGTGCATTGAACTGAGTTCACTGATGTCACCCATGGGTGGGAAAGCAAACCTTTTAGAACTACACCAAAGTTGTAGTTTATGCAACATTTGGCACCCAACAAGGGGCTTGTATCTTACGATTACACCTTGAGTTGTTTTTCATTATTCACACACACAAAAAACATTATTATGTCATTACGGAGACATCCGTAGTGATCATGGTTACCTACTGGGGATAAGGGAGCACCTATTGTCAAGCTTGAAATATAAAAATGTATTTCCCATTCTATCGTTTTTCCAGTTCTTTGATTCCATATTAAATTGAATCCATTTACTATGGAGGCCTATTGTGATAGGGGCCTATAACAGGGAAGCAGTTGCTCAACATCTCAAAGTTCGAGGTGTCGTGGTGAGGGGCGGGGTCAGTTACAATTACAATAGCTGCACATGCGGCATATGTCTTTGAAAGATTTTACTCATGTGTGGGGTTTGAGCCTATCAATCAATCAATCAATCACAGAATTTGTAGAGCGCACTACTTACCCGCGAGGGTCTCAAGGCGCTGGGGAGAGGGAAGGGGGGGGGATGCTGCTACTGGTCGAACAGCCAGGTCTTGAGTAGCCTCCTGAAGGTCAGCAGGTCTTGGGTCTTTCGTAGGCTTAGTGGAAGGGTGTTCCAGGTCTTGGTGGCGAGGTGTGAGAAGGATCTGCCGCCGGTGGTTGTTCTTCGAATGCGGGGGACGGTGGCGAGGGAGAGGTCGGCGGAGCGGAGCTGGCGGTTGGGGACGTAGAAGAAGAGCCGTCTGTTGAGGTAGGCTGGGCCAGTTTTGTGGAGTGCCTTGTGTGCGTGGGTGAGGAGTTTGAAGGTGATCCTCCTGTCGACGGGGAGCCAGTGCAGGTTCCTCAAGTGGGGGGTGATGTGGCTTTGGCGTGGTACGTCGAGGATCAGTCGTGCGGAGGCGTTTTGTATGCATTGCAGTTGCTTGATGAGCTTGGCCGGGGCTCCCGCGTAGAGGGCGTTCCCATAGTCCAGTCTGCTACTGACGAGGGCCTGGGTGACTGTTCTTCTTGTGTCTGTCGGGATCCACCTGTAGATCTTGCGAAGCATGCGGAGGGTGTTGAAGCAGGAGGAGGAGACTGCGTTGACTTGCTTGGTCATGGAGAGCGTTGAGTCGAGGATGACTCCCAGGTTGCGTGCGTGGTCGGTGGGTGTCGGGGCTGCTCCCAGCGTCGTTGGCCACCAGGAGTCGTCCCAGGCTGAGGTGTTGGAGCCGAGGATGAGGACCTCCGTTTTGTCCGTGTTCAGCTTTAGTCGGCTGATCTTCATCCTTGGGCAGTGTAAAGTCTAAAGAGCGGTAGACCCACTAGCTCATTATAGGGTATACCAAGTTTTGGAAATCCCTTTAACTTACCAGGAACACCAGAACTGGTTTGCTGGTAAATTGCCACACATCCACAGAAATGTCTGTTTGGAGCCTCTGATCAATGAAGGGGCTACATGGCTGGTCTTGGCTGGCTACACTTCCATCCCTCATCCTGACAACCTAACACTCGCTGAGGTGGTCAGGGTTTTAAATTATATAATCGCCTTACGCAGGAAGCTTGTACAATTCATCTTACAGGAAAATGAAACCAGTCATCTCACAGGGAAATTAAACATTTGATTACCCAATTTAACCAAAATGGCCACAAGCGCGATTTTGGATCTACTGACACACTGACAGTACATATTGATAAAGAAGGTGGACAGATATGGAACTGAACTCAGTTCAAAGTGGTTAATACAAAAACTGATGTCTTTAGGTCTTGGCTCTGGAGAAGCCTAAGTGGAAATAAATTAAACAGTAACGGGGAGAGGATGTGGCCTAACGACTAGAGTGGTCGACCTTGAAGCTGGGGAACCTGGTTCAAGTCATGGCAGAACGGATATGGAACTGAACTCAGTTCAAAGTGGTTAATACAAAAACTGATGTCTTTAGGTCTCGGCTGTAGAGAAGCCTGAGTGAAAATAAATTACACAGTAATGGGGAGAGGATGTGTCCTAACGGCTAGAGTGGTCAGCCTTGAAGCTGGGGAACCTGCTTCTAGTCTCGTCAGGGACGCTCAACATCCTGCGATTCTGGGCAAATCACTTAATCTCCCCATGCCTAACAAAATTAATGTGTCCATCTGTAATGCAACTGGAAGCTCATGTAAATTGCTCTGATACCTTCGGGTCAAGTTTGCACTATATAAAAATCCCCCTCAAAAAAACCCCAAGCTTCCTTTTTAGCGGCAATTTGGCGATTATCTCTTGGAACCTGACTGGCCTGGAAAATATAAATTGCATAGCTTGATGAGATTTTGCCCAGCAATCATCTGTCTCCAAGAGACCTAGGGGTCGATTCCGATCTCGGTCGGTAGGGCTCCGAATCGGATTCGGCTTTACCGGATCCGAGTCGGAGGCTTTGTTTCCGACCGATTCGTACAGTCGTCCGAGCGAGCAAGTACGATGCGAGTGAACGCGAAATCTCCGACCGACTCATTTCCGTGTCCGACCCGCTCCGTCTGACTCGTTTGCACTCGATTCGTGGCACGCAATGGAGACGTTTTACGACCGAGCCAGTACGATGGACGCGTCGGACAGCCGGATCGAGTCGGAGCGTCCGGCTCGAAAAAGCTCCCGGAGCCGGACTTGGGGGGTCCGTGCTGGACCCCCCTGCACCCGTAGCCGTATGAGTCGAACACAGGGGGGACCCAAGGGTCCCCCCTAAACATGCATGTACTGTGCGAGTTGCACCGACGCGTACACACTGTAGGGGGCGCACTTGTTTGCAACGTGCCATTGAGTCACTGGGAGCCCATGTACGCGTCGTACGACCGGCTCCCATTGACTTCAATGGGAGTCCGACCGAATCGAGTCCGGCAGCATGCGGCCGCATCGTACTCGCTCGGTCGGACTGCAGGAGTCCGGCTCGGTCGGAAATCTCTCTGGATCCGGCTCGGTCGGAGAGTTTTCCGACCCAGATCGGAATCGGCCCCTAAGTCTTATGCTAAATTCAACTGGGAGAATTACTTCCTTATTGATGCTCCTGCTACAGAGGTTAAGAAACGCCACACTAAGGATGGCCTCTCCACTCTCCTTACAATTGAGATACAGTGGGACTTTGAAATAATACATCTTCTGAGTAACCACATACAATGCATCAAAAATGTAACTAACTAAAGCAAATGCTCACTCGGCTGACACTTTATTTCAATTCAACAATTACGCCTGCTTGGCCCGTAATACAATACACAGATGAATGAGATATTTGACATAGTTGAAACCATCCTGGAGTCAGGAGGGAACTCCCAAATGATAATAGTGGGCGACTTCAATGCTAAAATCTCAAATGCCGAAATAAAAGCCCATAAAAACACGGAACTGGAAGAATTTAAATTTGTTTGTTTCTAAAGCGCGCAAATGCCCTAAGGCGGCTTGGCTCTAGCAAACACTAAGACTTGCTAGCTTGGGCCATTCCTGATCCAGTCTTTCCATTACAGATGATGGCTGATAAACGCAGAAGAATGTTACGGGAATCATTGCACAGAATAAACGGTGTGTTATTAAATGCAAGAACAGGCAGGGATGTACTGGCTGCCTTTACCCGAAAAGGGGTCACTGGTTCTCCTAATATTGACTGCAACATAACTTGCGTCATCTTGGTCCCTAACAAAGCAAAAGGGGATGCTTTTATAGCCTGTAAGCAAGACCAAACCATTTGGAACATCGATAACATATCCAAGATGGAGCAAGACCACTGACCTGGTCAGTGTGACTGCTCCGGCCCCGCGCAGTTCTACCCTCGGCCCTCTGAGCCCCCTGAGCTCTCCATCTGCCGGATGTTTGAGGTCCTCCTCCACTCGCAGGCTCCTGCCTGCGCCTCATTCCTGGTGGTCCAGTGGGAGAGCCCTCAGCTCTTCTGCTATTCCGCCTCTCTTGGCTCTTTCCTGTGCCCTCTTTCCTCTTTTTGTGCTTCTCTGCTGTCTATTCTATCTTGCTCTCTTTTTGCTCTTTTCTTGCTCTTTTCTTGCCTCCCTCGCGCTCCCCGCTGCTGCTGCCCCCGTGGCCCCTCCCCCTTCCAGTGTGTCCTTTCCCACTCCCGCCTCCCAGCTGACCGCCCTCCCCCCAACCCCTACTTCATGGTGGCTGCTGCGCGGCAAGAAGAGCAAGACCACTGACCTGGTCAGTGTGACTGCTCTCCTCTGCGCAGCTCCACCCGTAAGTGCTGCCCTCTGAGCCCCCTGAGATCTCCGTCTGCCGGGTGTTCAAGGCTCTCCTCCACCCGCAGACTCCTGCCTGCACCTCATCCCTGGTGGTCCAGTGGTAGAGCCCTCTGCTCTTCTGCTGTTCCATCTCTCTTGGCTCTTTTCTGTGCCCTCTTTCCTCTTTTTGTGCTTCTCTGCTCTCTTTTCTATCTTGCTCTCTTTTTCCCTTTTTTGCTCTTTTCTTGCTCTTTTATTTTATTTTTTTCATGAGTTTCAGGAGATATAGCGCAAACTTGACCCAAAGGTATCAAAGTGCTTTACATGAGCACCAGTTGCGTTACAGACGGGCACATTAATTTTTGTTGGGCACAGAGAGATTAAGTGATTTGCCCAGAATCACAGGATGTTGAGCATCCCTGCCGAGACTTGCACCTGGTTCCCCAGCTTCGAGGTCGACCGCTCTAGCCATAAGGCCACATCCTCTCCCTCACAGTGTCTCCCTCGCGCTCATCGCCGCTGCTGGCACCGCGGCCCCTCCCCCTCCAGTGCAACCCCAACACCACTGCCCTCCTAGAGAACCTAGCCAACATAAGACTGAAGCAACTTGTCACCACCCCCACGTGCACTGCGGGACACACACTTGACCCCGTCTTCGCAGAAGGAAACAGTGTCCCCTATAGCCGCACCACAGAACTCCTCTGGACAGACCACCACTGCATCCACTTCTCCTTCGGAAAACCCACCGTACATAAGCACGCCCACCGCTGCCCCGTAGATGCTGGAACAAAGTCACTGAAGACCAGCTCACCTCCGCCATCACCAGCATTCCACCACCAAAAACGCCAGACGGCAACACCATGGCACGCAACCTCCACCGCTGGATCACGAACTGCGCCGATGCCCTCTCCACCCTCAAGAAAGCCACAGGGCGACACACCAAGAAAGCAAGCTGGTTCACCCCTGCACTCCAAGAATCCAAGCACTCCTGCCAACGACTCGACAAGAAATGGAGGAACAACAAATCCCCAGAAACACACACCGCCTACAGAGCAGCCACCACAGCACATTACCACCTCATCAAATCCACAAAAAAGAACTTCCTCCAAGACAGATTCCTCACCGACGCCCACAACTCCAAGGAATTCTTCTCCATCATCAAGGAGTTTGCCAACCCCAGCAGGGAAACAACAGACGTCCCACTCTCCCAAGACCTCTGCAACCGACTCAGCACCTTTTTTCACCTCAAGATTAAGACAACCTATGCAACTTCGACAACCAAGCCCTCTGCACCACTTCAGCTCCCACCCCCAGCAACGCCACCCAACAGTCCCTGCTCACCTGGACCCCGCTCATGACAGAAGACACCTTAAAGACCATGAAGAGCATCCACTCTGGAGCACCCTCAGACCCCTGCCCACCCCACATCTTCCATGGAGCCGCCAAGGCCATCGCACCCAAACTACGCCGGACGATCAACTGCTCCCTCGAAATCACCACATTCCCCAATGACTGGAAACACGCCGAAGTCAACCCCCTACAGAAGAAACGCTCTGCAGACCCGATGGATCTCAAAAACGTCAGGCCCATCTCCCTGCTTCCATTCGCAGCCAAAGTCATTGAAAAGGCCGTCAACACCCAGCTAGCATACTTCATCAAAGCCAACAATGTCCTAGACACCTCCCAATCCAGATTCTGCAATAACCACAGCACCAAGACCGCCCTAATCGCCGCCACAGACGACATCTTCTTGCTCCTCGACCAGGGCCATACGGCAGCCCTCATCCTCCTGGACCTCTCAGCAGCCTTCAACACTGTCTCCCACTGCACACTAGCCACCAGACTCCACGACGCCGGCATCCACGGAAAGGCCATTGACTGGATATGCTCATTTCTCACAGGCAGAACTCAGCAACTCAGACTCCCGCCCTTTCTGAACCAACAGAGACCATATGTGGAGTGCCCCAGGGATCCTCCCTCAGCTCCACCCTCTTCAACATCTACATGGCCCCCCTCGCAACCATCGTCAGAAACCACAGGTTTAACATCATCTCCTATGTCGACGACACCCAGCTCATCCTCTCCTTCACCGAAGAACCCAACATCAAATCAAATCAGCTTTATTCGGTTAAAAAAATTACAACCATAAAAGCATTCTAAAAAACAGTTTCACATAAGAAGTCAAATAATCAATGGCATTGGGTCACACATATACATAAAAAAACTTGTATCTTAAAAACAATTCATGAGTCAATTAAAATAGCACATTGTTTATACAGTACATGGGATAGGTTACAGTGCAATATCTCATAGGAGTCGTGTTGGGGGACAGTGAGAATTACTAGATCAATTTACTAATATTAATAGCTAAGCAGTTTTTAAATATTTACGTTATGGCCTATAAGTAATTACATTAAAGTGCATCATTCCATACTTAATCCTGCGTTTTTTCATACATAGCTATACTCGGTCCTATATATTTTTTTCATACATTAAGGCCTCAAGATGTGAATGATCTTTTCTTCTTTTGATCACCATTTGTATAAAAATGACTATTGTATTGCATACTTTTTCATTTTCTAAGCTGCGGATATAATTAAAAGCGGGTTTATAAAAATACAATTTACTATCAATAAATAAAGGTCGTAAAACACGCTTCCTAATGTCTCTATAAAAATTACAAAAGAGGATAAAGTGCAATGTCGACTATGGTGACTTTTCATCACAAGGGCAATTTGGAATATTTCGGTCCCATTTGCCCATAAAAGGAAATGCAATCAGATAATGAAGGGTACCCATTCTCAGTCTCGTGAGATAGAACTTGTGTTGTAAATTTGTTACCCGCAGTAAGTATTGTTGCGTTCCCAGCACGAAAGGTCCTTCACAATAAGACTTAATCGTCGACTTTGTGCTTACTACTATATCCCTTAATGTTTCTCTTGCTCCTGCAAGCCGGAGTTTTGGATCCCTTTTGCTTTAGTGTTGGATATCCATAGGATCTTTAAAATCCACATTTATGTCACACTCTTTTAAAAGTTTATGAATATACTGCAACCAAGGGATCTTTTTACAATGTTCGAGGGCGAAGCAATCCATTATAATTTCCTGGGCAAATTTGGTACCATCCTTGCTCCAGATCCCATGCCAAACGGTAAGAGCTGCTGTTCTAATATAATCAGTAATGTAAGAGACTGACAATTACTTATGGGCAACATATGAAGGGGTTGAATTAGGGACCGATAATAACCTCCTTAAAAATATATTTTCCTGAATCTGTAATATAGAATGGTTAGCCATCCCCCATAGTGCTGCACCATAGCAAGTGCCTGTAAGGCATTTACTCTTATACAGGGTCAGAATTTCCCTGATTGGCTTATTCCCCACTTTTTTGAGAATCTGAAGATGGATTCAATTGACCGTAATTTACAAAGGTCAATATGTGCTCCCCAGTGCCCTTCTGATGTAAAAAGTAGACCCAGGTACGAGAAAGAACGGGTCTTTGCGATTGGCATACCACCAACATGATGAATTCTGCTTTTTGCTTTCCCTTTTCAGCATTTCATTGTGAAGGTTTTTTTTAAGATTAAGTTTTAAATCCTTTTCATTCATAAAATTAGCAACATTTTCTATTAGGATTTGAAGCTCATTTGCTGTTCTGGATAGCAAAACTGTGTTATCCGCATACAATAGGACAGGGGTAGGGCGATTTCCAGCTCTAGGGGCATCAGCATTCAGCTTTTGCAGCCGTTTGTCAACATCATTAATATCGAGCGAAAATAAAAGTGGCGCAAGGACACAGCCTTGCCTTATGCCACGGGTAACTCTAAAACGGGGAGTACATTCGCCTTTGGGACCGTAACAGACTCTTGAGGTTAGTAAGTCATATATTTTTGATAAGTAGATGATATCAGGAGGGGCTTCCAACCCCGTTAGGGCCTGCCATAATTTTGCATGATTAACTAAGTCGAATGCACTTGTTAAATCTACAAAGCATAAATGCAGGTGACCCTCTTAAGAGAGTGTATATTTCTCAATCATCAGTTTGAGGTTGACGCACTGCTCGATGGTCCCTATATCCTTTCTGAATCCATATTGGGTTTCGGTGAGGGCTTTATTGTCGCCTACCCAAGTTTCTACTCTCTCTAGGAGAATTCTTCCCATCAATTTCGATGTTGAATCAAGTAGGGATATAGGTTGATAGCATTTTGCGTCACCTCTATCGCCTTTCTTGAAGATTGGGACAATAACACTCTCTACCCAAGATGCAGGCAATACACCTCCCGCCATTGCATTGCAGACTCTTAATAAAATTGGGGGCCAGAAATCCATATTAGCCTAAAAAATATCAATACGTACCCTGTCAGGGCCTGGCGCCTTCCCATTCACACTTCTATCTAAAGCGATTTTAATTTCATCTAGAGTAATGGGGGCCAGATTGGGTGTGTCAATGACTATAACATTTCTGGTATCAGAAGGAAGAAGTTTCTCATTATTAGGGTTAAAGATTTGTTATTAGTCAATCTGTAGGCTGTACTAAGGTCTCAATCTTAGCAGCAGTCTGTTCTTTAAAAAAGGGTTGGTTAAGTGTCTTCCAGAATAGGGTTGTGTCCCGTGTGTCTGCCACTTGGACGAGTTTTTCCCATGCTAGTTCCCGTATTTGAACTTTCCTTTTATTTAAAATCTGTTTATATGATTTCCGTAGAATTCCCACCCTTTCCCTGTCTCTAAGCTTGGCTTTTAATGCTTTCTTTAGGGCCTGATTTAATTTGGAACGTTGGTGGTCAAACCACCTGGGTTTTTGGTGAGCATGCTTCTTATTTTTTGTTTTTAAGTCTCCTGAAATTGCAGACGCAATATTACAGAATGCCGTGATGATGTGTAAGTTTGTTGAAGTTCCCTCTATACAGATATTAATATCTTCTTTCCTATCTTGTACTATTTTATCCATAAATAAAGATGGATTAACGCCTGACCATTTTATGGAGATTCCATTTTCTCCCTGTGTTTTTATATCAGCAGCTAAGCACACCTCCTCCCGGTGCTTCGTGCTTAATCTAAGCGTTAAAAATAGTGGATGATGGTCACTATACTGGCTTACTTTCACTTCAAACTTTTCAACCTAGCAGCGGCCATTTCCTGATATTAATACATGATCGATGGTCGAGGAGTGTCTAGCTCCTTCGTATGGCCTTCCTTTTCTATCTGCTCTATAAGTACGAGGTTATATTTGTACATTACGCCATTAATTGTATCGCCGTATAAGTTGTGGGGAAAATGGGAATAAACATCACCAAGATCATCCCCATAACCACAGTGTTCCCCATCCAAACTTTTACATTTATCACTATTAAAATCACCTGCCCAGATAATTAAATAGTCTCCCCTGATATCCTTTAGGAATTTATCTAATTCCTCCTCTAGGGACATGACTACCCTATATCTAGAATTATCAAATATATTATTATAAAACGTAATCAATAGTATGCACTGTTTTCCTGTAGTACAAAAGAACAGAAACTGGAAAAACTGAGAATTAGTATAAACTTTCTTTAAGATCAGAGGCAATGTAACTGAGACCAATGCAGCCAGGCCTCCTTTGGCTCTTCCATTCTGAGAGAGGACAGCTTGGGTAAAAATCATTTTAAAAACGTCAATATAGAATGGTTCAGTATGCCAAGTATCTTGTAAGAGAATTATTGAACAATTTTTTAAAAAGTTAAGCCATTCTTCATCTTTTAGCTTATTTCTTACCCCAGCCACATTCCATGTTTCCGGTCCAGGGAAGACATGGCTTGGCAGTTCGGGCTGGACTGTTCCCATGAGGCACAGGGTCAGACTGATTTGCATATGGCCATGTCTGAACTGGGGTGGTGGAGTGAGCTAAAGAATGATGATGGATTAAACCCAGATCAGTTGACTGGGGGTGAGTGTTTGATTGGCTCAAACGTTCCGTCCATCATCCCCTTTTGTATCGCTTTGGTCGCCCTAAGTTGGCGGGGGTATGCCCAGACGTGGGTCCCTTGCTCACTTTGCCACTGGATTCAAGCAAGCCTGGCTGATGACGGCTGAAATGCCAGAAACCGGTCCTAGGATGCTTGTTTCCGGTCCAGGGAAGACATGGCTTGGCAGTTCGGGCTGGACTGTTCCCATGAGGCACAGGGTCAGACTGATTTGCATATGGCCATGTCTGAACTGGGGTGGTGGAGTGAGCTAAAGAATGATGATGGATTAAACCCAGATCAGTTGACTGGGGGTGAGTGTTTGATTGGCTCAAACGTTCCGTCCATCATCCCCTTTTGTATCGCCTTGGTCGCCCTAAGTTGGCGGGGTATGCCCAGACGTGGGTCCCTTGCTCACTTTGCCACTGGATTCAAACAAGCCTGGCTGATGACGGCTGAAATGCCAGAAACCGGTCCTAGGATGCTTGTTTCCGGTCCAGGGAAGACATGGCTTGGCAGTTCGGGCTGGACTGTTCCCATGAGGCACAGGGTCAGACTGATTTGCATATGGCCATGTCTGAACTGGGGTGGTGGAGTGAGCTAAAGAATGATGATGGATTAAACCCAGATCAGTTGACTGGGGGTGAGTGTTTGATTGGCTCAAACGTTCCGTCCATCATCCCCTTTTGTATCGCTTTGGTCGCCCTAAGTTGGCGGGGGTATGCCCAGACGTGGGTTCCTTGCTCACTTTGCCACTGGATTCAAGCAAGCCTGGCTGATGACGGCTGAAATGCCAGAAACCGGTCCTAGGATGCTTGTTTCCGGTCCAGGGAAGACATGGCTTGGCAGTTCGGGCTGGACTGTTCCCATGAGGCACAGGGTCAGACTGATTTGCATATGGCCATGTCTGAACTGGGGTGGTGGAGTGAGCTAAAGAATGATGATGGATTAAACCCAGATCAGTTGACTGGGGGTGAGTGTTTGATTGGCTCAAACGTTCCGTCCATCATCCCCTTTTGTATCGCTTTGGTCTCCCTAAGTTGGCGGGGGTATGCCCAGACGTGGGTCCCTTGCTCACTTTGCCACTGGATTCAAGCAAGCCTGGCTGATGACGGCTGAAATGCCAGAAACCGGTCCTAGGATGCTTGTTTCCGGCCCAGGGAAGACATGGCTTGGCAGTTCGGGCTGGACTGTTCCCATGAGGCACAGGGTCAGACTGATTTGCATATGGCCATGTCTGAACTGGGGTGGTGGAGTGAGCTAAAAATGATGATGGATTAAACCCAGATCAGTTGACTGGGGGTGAGTGTTTGATTGGCTCAAACGTTCCGTCCATCATCCCCTTTTGTATCGCTTTGGTCGCCCTAAGTTGGCGGGGGTATGCCCAGACGTGGGTCCCTTGCTCACTTTGCCACTGGATTCAAGCAAGCCTGGCTGATGACGGCTGAAATGCCAGAAACCGGTCCTAGGATGCTTGTTTCCGGTCCAGGGAAGACATGGCTTGGCAGTTCGGGCTGGACTGTTCCCATGAGGCACAGGGTCAGACTGATTTGCATATGGCCATGTCTGAACTGGGGTGGTGGAGTGAGCTAAAGAATGATGATGGATTAAACCCAGATCAGTTGACTGGGGGTGAGTGTTTGATTGGCTCAAACGTTCCGTCCATCATCCCCTTTTGTATCGCTTTGGTCGCCCTAAGTTGGCGGGGGTATGCCCAGACGTGGGTCCCTTGCTCACTTTGCCACTGGATTCAAGCAAGCCTGGCTGATGACGGCTGAAATGCCAGAAACCGGTCCTTGGATGCTTGTTTCCGGTCCAGGGAAGACATGGCTTGGCAGTTCGGGCTGGACTGTTCCCATGAGGCACAGGGTCAGACTGATTTGCATATGGCCATGTCTGAACTGGGGTGGTGGAGTGAGCTAAAGAATGATGATGGATTAAACCCAGATCAGTTGACTGGGGGTGAGTGTTTGATTGGCTCAAACGTTCCGTCCATCATCCCCTTTTGTATCACATTCCATGAAATGACAGTCAAGTTTTCATATGGCAGGTATCGGCTTGAGTTGCATCTAGAAGTAGTAGGCTTGCTGGTATAAAGGGTATCTTGCTTAGTACCAGGCAATTGCTCTACTTCCTCTGATAACCCAACATCACCAGGCACAATTTCCACGAAGGGATGAAAGCCGTCGCCACCTGGATGAAGAAGAGCTGCCTGAAACTCAACTCCGAGAAAACAGAAGTCCTCATCCTTGGCTCCACCACATCTGCCAGGGACGACACCTGGTGGCCCCCGCCTTCGGAAATCCCCCACCCTGACGGACCACTCACGAAACCTCTGCATCATACTATACTCATTGCTCACGATGAACCGCCAGATCACGCCGTATCCTCGGCCTGCTTCAACACCCTCCGCATACTCCGAAAAACTTTCAGATGGATCCCATCGAATCCAGAAAAATGGTCAAGCATGCCCTCATCAACAGCAGACTGGACTACGGCAATGCTCTCTACGCCGGAATCAACAAGAAACTACTTCGCAAGCTCCAGACCATCCAGAACGCCGCAGCCAGACTGATCCTAAACATAGCCCGCCACCACCACATCACCTCCACGATCTCCACTGGCTCCCCATTGAAAGAATAACCTTCAAGTTCCTCACTCATGCCTACAAGGCCCTCCACAACATTGGACCAGCATACCTAAACAACCGCCTCTCCTTCCACACACCCAAGAACCTCCGATCAGCTGACCTCTCTCTGGCCACCATCCTGCGTATCTACAAGACCAGAATGGGAGGAAAGTCCTTCTCTTACCTCCCAGCCAAGGCCTGGAATGACCTCCCCCTCCAGCTCCGGCAAACCCCCACACTGCCCCAGTTCAGGAAGGACCTCAAGACCTGGCTCTTCTGATGATCCCAGCACTCAACGGAGCCGCGTCCCCCCCTGCGCCTAGAGACCCTTGCGGGTGAGTAGTTGCGCTTTACAAACCCCTGATTGATTGAAGATGTATGCAGTAATCATGTCACCTCGTTTTCACCATTCTCTTAAAGAAAGTAATCCCATCCTAGACATATTCATAGATGCTGTCCCCGAGAGTCAAAGGAGGAGTGGAACTCATACACCCAAAGTATGAGCTAAAGGAAGTAGAACTTTCTTGGATAAAGCTCATTAGACAATTCATTGGCCCCTTAGTTATAAGGGATAAAGAAAATCAAACTCTGCAAAGAGAAATAAGAAAAATTCGCTCGGAAAATAGCTAAAATACCACGGATAATAACTGGGTAGAATTTCAGCAAGCAGCCCAACAAAAAAATGGTAAAACCTTTTGGCAGCTCATATATAAGTGCATGGGCAGTACAAAAAAATCAGCTGCAATCCCAGTTTCAAAGAACAAATGGATCAAATATTTCCCCAAACTGAAGGCGGCCAACCCTTCCCCGCAGAGTTGTGATGATTGTTTTTAAGCCTTTTCCGAGTCCGATCTGCACATAACATCTCCTACAGCGAAGCAGATAGAGATATATATATAAGGATAGCAAGATCTTCTGCAGCGATGGGACCCAACAAAATTCCCATTTAAGTCCTGCAGGGTGATCCAGAAGGCTGGAGTTGGCTCTTCACTTCCCTGTTCTCATTCTGTTATGCAACAGGACTGATCCCAGGCTCTCTGACAGGGAGTGTAGTAGTCTCTTTGCATAGAAAAGGTCCTGCCTAACTCTGTGTAATTATCGTCAGATTGCATCACTCAATCGACAGGGAAGATTTTTGCATCAAGTGTCCTGGACCATCTCAGGGACTGGGCGTTCTCGAAGGGTGTGATACCGCTAGTACAAGCGGGCTTTAGACCCAAACATTCTATGACTGATAATATTGCACATGTGCAAATCATTATTGCGTCTACAGCGCAATATGGATGCAGTCTTTGAACATGCAGAGGCAAACTTCTTGAAAATAAATATCACCAAAACTAATGTGGTACCTTTCAGAGGGAAGAGACGGCACCGTCCTTTTGATTGAAAGTTGGGCAGTAGGCCCATGAAGGTGGTCACAACAAATACGTATTTAGGAAGGGTATTCTCCCAGACCTTAAAAAGCACCTCACACTTTACTCATTTACAGCTTAAGGCATCAGCGCATTAAAAAGATTTTATTGTTCCTCAGGGAGGAGACATTTTAAGTTTCTTTTAAATATTTAACACGCGAAAATACCCCCTATCCTTTCTTATGCACTTGAATATACCCCAGTAAGTAGGTGGTACATTTTAAACTTATTTGAAGGGAGGGTCCTTCGGAAGATAGTACCCCTGAGTCGAGCAATCCCCATTCAGGCGTTGCGTTTAGAGTTTTCCCTCCTCACTGCCTTTTTTAGATCCCTGGCTAATGAAAATCAGATCAGATGGGCATATTACCTTCTTAATGCTTCCGAAGGCACTTTGAGAGCCCTTCTGTTAACATTAACCTTGAGACCGCACTTGTGAACTTCCAATGTTCCATCGCCCATTTGCACTTATGGACATCAGCACAATTAAAGTTGTTCTTTAAAAATACGATGGCTAGTCTAAGTTACTCACTGGACATTGCACACTGTTCCAAGTTGGCAATTTACAAGCCCTATTCTGACAGCCTTTCTTTTAAGATTAATCAAGGCTACCTGAAGTTTACATTGGACCATAGCACCAGGTGATTCATAATTATGTTAAGACTGGGCATTTTGCCTTTAAACAATTTTACAAAGTATTGGTCGGACAAAAGGGACAAGTCTGGAATTTGTGAATTATGTAAGGGTAGGATTCAAGATATTAAACATGTATTGTTTTCCTGTCCCTGCAAGATAGTAATAGAAGTGCTGAAGCAGTTCTCAAAACCTTTATGTCTAAAATATAGTGCGTTTAGAACCAATGAACCGGTCGTCCTATCAAAGTCACGCCTGATGAATTTGTGTGTCAAAATATGTACACATTTTTAAATCATTTTTACCAATGTATTAGTTGTATATTTATGTGCAGACTGACCCGTTTTACATGTTCACATGTTTTAATCATTACTTATGACTGTATATATTGTTGATCTCTGATAAGATCTAAATCAATAAAAAAAATTATTGAAATTGAATTGTACAAGTCATACAACGTACTTTGCGCTCCAGACCTGCTCTTGTAGCAGGACCTACTGCCCCTACCCAAGTACAAACCATTAATCCCCAGGCTATTAGCACTATAATGGGAAAAGCGCCCATGAAGGCTGACAAAATGGCCTTCTGGACTGCTTGCAAGACCAATCATTTAGAGGCAGTATTTCCTTACACTACACAGCAAAGACAAACATAGAATACTGACTATGGGTCTTCCTCTTGGGATGGCGCCACCCACAGAGGAACTTAACACCTGGGGCAACATCTTTGCATGCATTTATACTAGCACGCATGGCATGCCTTCATTGTCAGTTCTCCCTGATTTACTTAGGCAGGTAGAAAATGAGCATGGATCGGCCCTAGCTCTGGATTTAGGAATGAAGTTAATGGGTAGCTATTCCACGGTTTTCTCTATCATTCTGAGCAATATTAATGGAGAAGCTTCATTTGTGGCCATCCGTCAGAGACTAGAAGCAGTTCCAGTTCAAGAACGAGAACTACCAAAAATAATCGCAGACGTTTACACCTCTGTGTTACTCTTAGGTACTCAACTTGTTAAACCACATTTAAAACCTTAGGTGGACATGGAGGGTTCCTTTAAAGAGAAATCTGCAATGGAAGGTGTTGGACCTGGCCCTTTCTGCAGGGTTATCCTCAAACGTTTTGCCTCCCTCTGCCTATTTTTCTGACCTTTTTGTTGGCTTTAGGACTCTGGGTACGTTACCACTGTTAACCAGTGTTAAAGTACATGGGCTCGCTCTAAAATATGGTATGATTGGTTTACACCTATTTGGCATATTTGATTTACTTGTAAGCCCCTCATACCGTGGTATACCATATATCCAGGGCCTGTAAATTAAATGCTACTAGAGGGCCTGAAGCACTGCTTGTGCCACCCACTGACGCAGCCTTTCAAACCCGGCTCAGGCCTGCAACTGCAGTGCCTGCATGCGCAATTTACTGCCACTTTAACTTGCCATTTAAAACTACTTGCCAAGTCTGAAACTCCCCTTTTACTACACATAGGTCGCTCCTAAGTTAGGCCCTAGGTAGCCCTATGTTCAGGGTGCTGTGTAAGTAAAAGGTAAGACATGTGCCTTTGCTGTGTCGCATGTTCTGGTAGTGAAAAACAGCCTATTTTATTTCTCACTGCTGTGAGGCCTACTCCTCCCATGGGCTAGCATTGGGAATTCCCTTATATACTTTTAAGTGGTAATTCCTGATCAGAAAGGAGTAGCGTTGCCATGTTTGGTATGTTTAGAACAGTGGTGATAAATCCTGCTTACTGGTTTAGTTGGATTTTATATTACTATTTTAGAAATGCCACTTTTAGAAAGTGGGTATTTCTCTGTGCTTATGACTCTTTGTGTTTTGCAGCCTGACTCAAACCCATGTCTGGGCGTGGGCGACAGTTACACTTTGTGCATACTTTCCAGACAGCCATCACACAGGAAGGGTTGGGTTTTCCAGGGTTATATCTACATTAATCTGCATACTGCTGGTCTTCCTGGGCTTAGAGAGGGAGAGACGTTCACACTCTATATTTGTATAGGTTGTGTCCTGCCCTCCCACAATGGGCTGATTTATCCCCTGCTGATGTCTGGACCCAGGGCTGGGTTGATAGGGGATTGTTGTGCACTGGAAAGATTTCTTTACCTCTTGAAAAAAGACAATTTTGAGTATATGTACAGGGGCCTTGACCCCATGATTTTAGACACTGCGTGGACTTGTAACCAGACGCTGCTGGCTCTGCATGCTACACATTGCCAGAGGCCCGTTTTGCTGCCAGGAGGAACTGTCACTTGGAAGACTTTGCTTTGTTGTGCTGACCTGCTGCCTATTAAGCTGCTATTGGGACTGCAACTCTGCTTCAAGTACATTTGTGTGCTAGCCTGCTGCCTGCCTGCATGTTCTTTTGTGCGCCCAGTGCTCGAGGGACAGGTTGGTTTGCCCCCTCCCTGTTTCTTTGGGACATATGAGGATTCCAATGCAACCTTCTTTTACGAATCCTACAGCTTTAGATAGCCCATTTCTCCCCTCTCCAGCATTATGCTCAAGCTTATCGAACTGTTTTTGAAGCAAAGATCCATAATATCTACTTCACTTTCCCACCAGAGGTGGAACCTACTACTTTCCTGCCAATCCCAGACTGTCAACTGAGGAGTCATTGGCGGAGCTACTGAAATGTAAATCAGGCTCCCCTGGTGATCCCTGCCCTGCCCGCTTTTTCAGTATGCTGTCACACGGGATAAACCCTATACTTAATCAGATCTTGAACTCCTCCTTGAAATCAGGCATTTAGCCTGAGGCATGGAAGCAAGCATTCCTGCTCCCTTTATTAAAGAAACCTGAGGCTGATCCTGGGGTTCTCAGTAACTTCAGACCTATTTCTTTGCTGCCAGCCCCTGCTAAAATTTTAGAGAGCGTGGCGCACAAGCAACTGGCAGGTTTCATAGAAACCAATGGTCTCTTACATGATTCCCAATCGGGCTTCAGAGCTGGTCATAGTATGGAGACAGCTCTTTTAGAAGTCTCCGAATCTGTATGAGAGTCTGTGGATCAAGGTGCCTGTGCCATGCTGGTGCTGCTAGCTTTATCGGCAGCATTTGAAACGGTAGCACACCCTATCTTGCTTAGGAGATTAAATCAGGTGGGAGTGTGTGGTACGGCACTGTCCTGGGTATGTTCATTCTGGGAGAATCGCTCCCAACAGGTGTTTCTTCGCGCTTTTCTCTCTTCACAGAAACCTTTGAGGTGCGGGGTACCACAGGGCTCGGCATTAAGCCCATTGCTTTTTAACATCTACCTCGCCCCATTGGCTACTCCTATTGAATCCTGGGGAGTGAAGGTGGTTTCTTATGCGGACGATATGCAGCTGGTGTTCTCTTTTAAAGAACACTCTGTGGCGACTTTTCACAATTTCAAGGAATGCCTAAAAAACATCACGGTATGGATGAATGAGAACTGCTTGAAATTGAACGACAAAAAACAGAAGTCTTGTTCTTAAGTCAGGCATCCCCCCCTCCGTCTAATCTTTGGTGGCCGTCAGAACTGAATCAACCTCCATTCCCATCAGACTCAGCCAGAAATTTGGGAATTAGGCTGGATAAGGATCTTTCATTCACCGTTAAGGTACGACATTTCTCCTCTACGTGTTTCTGGAAGATGAGATCCATTAGGAAATTCATACGCTTCTTGCCGGAGGAACACTGGAAGACAACGGTCCATGCTTTGGTGACCTCACACTTGGATTATGCAAACAGCCTTTATCTGGGGCTACCTGCATGCCTGATTCGCAGGCTACAAATTAATCAAAATTCTGCAGCAAGATTGATTAGGCGGGTACCTCTTCATCACCACATCTCTCCTCATCTGAGACAGCTTCATTGGCTCCCAGTAATCAGGAGGATAGAGTTCAAGTCACTGATCTTGGCCTTTAGAGCTACCAGAGATTCAGGCCTTATGTACCTTAGTCAGAGGCTGCATCCATACCGTTAAGATCGGGTCTTGAGATCCAACCACCTGCGACGTCTAAGAGTTCCACGCTTCTGTAAAGCCCAGCAAGGTGGCAGATCTTTTGCGGTAAAAACCACAAAACTCTGGAATTCTCTTCTGTCTCACCGTCGCCTGCTGGAATCAGAAATAGAATTTTGGAGAGCACTAAAAAGCCTGGCTCTTCAAGCAGACATAACTGCCAGCTTGACCCTCGCGTTAGGCTGCCGCCAGCGCCGGGGCACCTCCGTAGAGGTAGCTGTGCACTTTAGAAATACCTATTCCTATTCCAACTAGCTGAGACCGTTGTGTGTGCCTATGCTTCTGGTGGCCTCAAGCTAGCGCATGGTGAGCGCTTCATCTTTTCATCTTTGACCCAAAAACCAGTACGGGATGAGCCCTGATCCAGGACCAGCAAAAAGTGCATTTTGAGCACCTCATTTATTGTAAAGTGAGCACTTTTGCCCTGCAAAGCCTTTGTTGCCGACAGTCGCGCTGTTTTGAGGCCACATCTTCCTGCCTGTGAGGAACTTCGTTTGTTGGCCATCAAGAATCCCCCCTAGCGAGTCCCCTTCTGCTACGGATGCAGAGAGCAGGGCTCGCAAACCACAGATATGGGGAGTGGACACTGTGACTGAAGAGCCCTGTCAGAGGGTCTTCTTGCGGCGCTAGCACTGACAGGTACCATGGGGGAGTGGGGTCTCACCTGGACTCACAAAGCTCCTTTGCTCATGAAGCCGTCCGCTCCTTCGCGGGTGACCTGGCTGAGAGGAGGCTGAATTTTCCTGAGGGGGTGGCAGTTGCACCGCGCATTCCCGGGCAGCTGCCTTTGATCATTCCACACAGGGGACCCAGTGAAGTCTCCCCACGGAATTTGGCAGTGTGTGTGTGTGCCCAGTCATTGGCACAGATCTTGGGGCCAAAATGAGGGTGGTTGGCAGCTGCATCACGCATTCATGGGCAGCTGCCTTTGTCTATGATGCACGCAAGGGGACACAGCAAGGTCTCTCCACTGAATTCTGCTGTGTGTGCCTTTCCCCCTTTACTTTGTGTAGGACTTGGGGGCCCTTGTGTCACTGGTTCTGGTTGGCACTACAGGGTGATACCTCAACGGAGGCCCCTGAGCCCAATAAGAATCACCACAAAGAACTGGCTATGTTTAGGGAAAACAGTGATCACTGTATTCCCTGTAATAGGCACGCAGGGGCTCCTATGCCCTACATTTGGGGTCTAATTACCCGGTGAAGTTGAATAGAAGTACAGGTGCACTGCACCCTACGTGTTTATTGTGACATTTGGTGATTCATGCGGTTTCTTCATAATCTGCTGCATTTTATGCCTTACGTATGCACTGATGTTATGATTTATGTCATTTTGATTCTTGCTTTGTCAGGATAATGAGTACTATCTCAGAATTGGCAGACTATGCACAGTATTTATGAGTTATGTCATTTTGGTCTGTATTTTATGTACAATATACTATATATATTTTCATATAACCCTGTGTGCAGTCTCCTTCGTGGTGTATTCATTGTGTTTCTGTGTGAGTGTTTTGCGCAAACGCTTTACACATTGCCTCTGATGATAAGCCTGCCTGCTCTGCGCCAAGCTACCAGAGGATGAGCACAGGTCATCTTTGGTGTGTAACTTACTTGCCCTTACTAGAGTAGAGGGTCCTGCCTGGCTTAGGTGCATGCCCTAGTCAACCAGAAACCACATTTTTAACAGAAGAGAAAAAGAAACAAAGGGACAAAGAAAAATGATGGACTGGATCTCCCGCTTTTCGGGAATCCAGTAGGGGTGGTTACAATTTAAGAAATCGCAAAAAGAATTAAAAACATCAATGGTATCAGTATTCTGATAGCCGCTCTTCACTTTGTTTTCAGGACACTGATGGTAAAAGAACAGAGAGGAGGTGCTGATCAGAGTGCCTAAGAAAAGAGGCATACAGTAGGGAAAGTGAAGTGGGAGACAAGACTGACGTCAGCGTAAAGAGGGAAGAGAAATTATTGGACTTCTAAACCCCAGAAGAAGAAAATAGCAGGACGTTCTAAAAACATGTTGATACACCTACAAGTCCTCCTAAGAAATAGGACTTGGGCAAGAGCACTTCTAGACAGCACAGCAGAAGTCACAATACTGCATCAGACACTTCAGAGGTTTCTGGAGGCGAAACCAACTGTTTAATATATACAAGTCGAGACTCCAGATAAACATTTAAATCCTCCTGAGAGGGTTTACATCTTAAATGTACAAACTGAAGGGGATATACCACGTACCATTAAAGCAGTCTTCTGGTCACAAATGTCCGATGATTACGATATCAACCTAGTGGAAGAAGACTGTACTCCAGTCTTTATTAGGGAAGCACCCCGGTGGGGGTGAGGAAGCCATAAGGGTAGCTGTCACCTTTTCGGTTAGTGCCTTGTTCGATTAGTCAAGTAGAACTCTATAGACTTCTTAGTACAGCTTAACACCAGTTATTTATTTATCAGGTAAGTATTAGTGTGGTTGGTACAGGTGTCGGCCAGACTAGGGAACAATGTCTCTTCTTCTTTTTCCTTCTCCCTCTAGGTAAAGCAGCTGGACTGGTGCCCGCAGGTACCCTCGAAGTAAAAGGGAGCTAGGGCAGGTAAGTATTTTGTTCCGTCTGTTGTCTCAATGAGACTCCTCTTAGTTACCCTGTACTAAGTCACCATTGTGTTGTGAGGGTGGGGTAAGTGCTATAATGTTTATCCCAGTGTAGGGGCTCAGGCCCTGTTGGATAGAGAGTCTCAGTTAATGCAAAGAACATCCAACTAGAAACATTGTGCAAATTGGTCGAAGACCACCCAATCACCCATGCAGGGCAAACATAACAGCAAAAAGCAAAACATTAATAAAGAAAACAAAAGTTGCAGAATTGCAGCCACCAGCTCTGTTTTTACAGTGGATCAGTGCAGAGCTTACTACCTCCTTCCCAAGCTCGCACCCGGGCACACACCTGCGAGAGCCACGCTCCTACTGGAGCATGGCTGGCAATAACTCCCCACCAGTGGGTTTCTTCTCAGACTGGCGGTTTGAAACAGCTTTCATCTCCGCCTCTGTTGCGGGCTGGTGTGGAGTCTCCTGGCTCGGCTCCAGGCAGCTCAGGAATCACTAAGTGGATGTGGGTCTTCGACGCTTCTCCCGCATCCGACGTCTGCTTGCAGGGTTACCTACTCTGCCCCAGTGATGTAACTAGAGCTCCATTTTCCAGGCTCTGGCCATGCCCCTTCTCTCACTGTAGGCTCCTGCTAAAAGGGATAGAGTCCGTCAACATGGACCTCCCTATTTGATAGTCTGCAAAATGTGAAAAGTCCAGTTCTCGGCTCAGTAGTGTTCGGAACAGGCCATGGCAACACCCCAGGTATGTCCTCCTCCTTGTGACAGTAGCTTTCTCTCCCATAGTACCTGAAGATATCAGGGAAATTAACACCAGTGAATGGGCTGTAAGACAGGCTCGGGCCCTATACAGAAACCAAGAGGGATTTGACGGACACTCAAATCAACAAATCATTACCTTACACAGTCAACCTGAGCCACAAGCACAATTAAAGCTAGAAGCAAAACATGGTATAAAAGCAATATTAGATCAATAGCAATATTAGGGCATAATAGCACCTTGTCTTTCACCAATGAACGCACCCTTTTTCCCATCTCCAAACCAGATGGATCCTTTAGGACAGTATTAGACTACAGAAATCTAAATTCACCTTTGCAAACCTATGCAGTACAAAACGCCCTAGCACGGGTTAAATGACCAACCTGTTGTGGAAAAAATACAAAACAACCCTGGATATTAGCAATGGAGTTTATAGTCAAATTATAGCGCCTGAAAGTGAATATCTAAGTACCTTTAGTTTCAACGGGGTGCAGCTCTCGTTACAACGCTTGCCTATGGGATAAAAGAACAGTCCTGGCTTATTTTCTGCACACATCATGGAGATTTTCTAACCAGATCCTGAGGTATTGCCATATATTGATGATATTTATCTTACTGATGATTACTTAGATCTAAACGTAACTATGGTGGACAGAGTGGTGACCATATTAACATCACTGGTCAACTTTCGTGACTTTCCTAGAATATGAGTTATCAAGCGAGGGCAGGGTTTAGCTCCTGACTTCCTTCAAAAGTGTGCTACTTTGCAGTCCCCCGATGCACTGAAAAGGTTGCAATCCCTGCTGGGGTTTCTCAACTTCGGATGTACTTACTTGTGTCACTATGCTGAGCAAATTAAACCCTTGTATGACCTGATTTCGCCTAAGCTTTTCTCTAAGCAATGGCTAAGCATGCACATACTGATATCGTACGTGCTCTACCTAACCTAGACATGCTCGAGACTATGTATTTACAGATTAGGGATAATAAAACTAACCTAGTTATCAGAGTCATACACAGTCACTATGGTTATACCTATGTGACTTACAATGAAGGACAGACCGTCCCTATTGCTTACAAGTCCCACTTGTATTCTTTAGCTGAATCATGCTTCGCTTCTATTGAAATAATCCCTAAATCTGTATAAATTGTTCTCTTGAAGGAGCACCCTTTGGCTCAGGGAACACATATAATTGTTGTCTCTCCCATACCAACATTGGAAGTGGCCACCAAGACAAGCATTCCCAATGCTTGTGCGCTACACTCAAGATGGCTGCAATGGTTTTCTTCTTTAAGTGTGGTGGATGTAAAGTTTCAGTATGACCCCACTCTTTCTAAGCAAGCTTTTCTCCAGTATGAACAACATGTTTCTCCAAATATTTTGCCCATTGAGTCTTACCAGAGTGTACTCTTTACGGATGGCTCTGCGTAACTGGCGGTAGAAACAAAATACAAGTACTGCGCAGCCTGTGTGGCACCTTAGGGTATAGTGAAGGATGGTGAATTCCTTCCACATTGCACCCACACTAAAATCCTAGGTGGCAGCACTGTGAAACATGCAGAATTACATTCCTGGTTCTTGCACTACAAAAGGCTGACTCCTCAGTTCCCACACTGTTTGACTCATCCTTTTGTGTGCAGTGTTATAATGTTGATTTGCAGCATTGGCATTTGAATGGATTCAAGAACTCAGAGGTAAAACCTATTAAAAAAAACAACTGTGGGCAAAGGTAGCTGTCTTACAAGGCAAGCTTCCACTGGTCCATATGAGGAACGCTTTGGGCTATCAGCGTGATGGCATTCACGCCAAAGGGAACTGTGTTGCCGACCTCGTGCCAAAGGCTGCAATTCAGACAGTTAGAGTAACAGTCCTACCCAAATCACAAATGAAGATCGACACAGATATCTTAGCATTCATAAATTCAACCAACGAAGGTGGGAAACCTCCTGTAAGCTTTTCTTCTAAATACTCCTACACCCGTAATTCAGACAACACTCCTACAGTCACACTACTAGGAGTGGGAGACAGGATAATACCTAATAATCTGTTCAGATTAGATTTAATCAAGGAAGCCTGTGAGGGATTGACATCTGCCCATGTGGGGGTCAATGCAACCGTGGCAATGTGACAGCAATGTTACTGGTGACCTGGCTTATATAAAAAGACTAAAGATTGTGTTAAGCAGTGTGACATTTGTCAGTAGATTGTCAAAAGACCCTCGCAAACTCCCCTCACAATCTCCAATATCCTGTTTTGGTGATTTATTTGGATCACTTTTGTCCCCTTAACCAACTGATATCAGTATATAATCCTGACTATCGATTCATATTCTCGATTCCTATGGATGTGGCCACAGACAAATGCAAGTGCTTCAGCAATAGTAAAAGAGTTTCAGTGTCTGGTAGAGATTGGGGCAGTTAATCCATTTCATTCACATAAGGGTCCTGGGTTTATCTCCGAAGCTTACAGTGATTCAATTTGTGCTGTGGGAGGTTTTCTGTAATTCAGCAACCCGGTCAATGCTGAATCGAGCGAGGTCATTGAACATGCTAATGGCATGATTAAACAAGCCTTGACTGCTAGGGTATTAAGGGGCATATTTAGAAGGAAATGGCGTGGTGCTGCAGCAAATTTTGCAGTGCCACACTGCGTCATTTCCAAAAGGTAGGGATGTGGCATATTTACAAGAATACGGCACACCCCTCTGTTGTACCTAGCGCTGGAACCAAAATAGCTGCCTAGCGCCAACACAGACACCCTTGCACCATAGTGCGAGGGGGCCTGCGTTGCAGGGATGATGGCCCTTCCTGCACATAAACAATCAATAATGGTTATTTGTTACTTCTATGTGTTTTGCATTGTGCAGCACACATAGAAGTAGCAAAACGCCATTATTTCATGATTGTTATTGTGCAGGAAGGAACACCTTCCTGCACAAAAACAATAATTAATGGTGTTTTGCTCTTTCTATGTGTGCTGCAGAAAAAGCAAAAACGAGGAGAAATAAAAGTATTTCTCCTCGTTGCATGGCCTTAGTTTTTGGCGCTGCCGCAGATTTACAGATCCTTGTAAATCTGGAGCAGCATCAAAAAGCAATGGGTGTTGTGGACGAACACCCATATTAACACCTATTTCATGCCCATTTCATGTAGATACCTGTGTGAAAGGGTTCCATATTTACAAAGTGCCGTTAAGTCATGCAAAGTGGCGTAACACCGCTTTGTAAATATGGTGCAGGGCATTGCGCCGCCGGAACGTCGAAAAAAGTGACATTCCAGTGGCTCAATCCCCTTGTACATATGCCCCTAAGTTCGAGTGTTAGTTGAAACCATAACCGATATGAAGTTCAGAAAGCATTTAATAACGTGCCTAGACGAGTATTGGGAGGACGCACTCCATACAAGGTTCTCTTCGGGGTTCCTATGTATGTGCCTGGCTTGGATAATTCTGGGAACGTGGCAGATGAAGAAACGTTTGACTTAGAGAAATGTTTAAATGTTTTGCAGGGTATCCAAGAAGTCAGAGACAAGCTGTCTAACGTGAATCATTATGACGCCGCCACCTGTGAAGAGAAGGTTATCATTACTGCTGATGGGTGGGTTCCCAGAGCAGGGGACCTAGTTCAGGAAAAAAAGCCATGACAAATAAGCTTTTGAACCATCCTACAGACCACCGGTCACTGTTCGTGGGGTAAAAGGTAATAGAAGTGTTATTCTGCCTCCTTCGCCTGGCTCAAGGAGAAACAGACAGGTATCCATTGATCACGTAAAGAAGCACTATGTGGCCAGTCCTCTGCAGCAGGCTCTTGCAGATACCAAGAAGGATTCAGAGCAGCGCCTCTCAAAGTCTCCCTATTCCGAATACCATACCCATGAACAAAGTAGTAATATTACCAGCTCGAGTTCCTAGCCTGGGATATTTGAGCGCAACACTCTATGCAGAACACTGAGGGCCTGATTTAGATCTCGGCGGACGGGTTACTCCATCACAACGGTGACGGATATCCCACCCGCCAAAATATAAATCCCATAGGATGTAATGGAATTTATATTTTGGCAAATGGGATAGCCGTCACCGTGGTGACAGAGTAACCTGCCCACTGAAATCTAAATCAGGCCCTGAGTTCTACAAACACACCTGATGTTGCCAGTCCGACAGTGGCTACTGTTCAACGCAATTCCAAGGTGTACTATGAAATTCCACCCGATGCTACGTCGTTTGAACTGGTGCCCTTTTGAGAGCTTCAAGAAACCAACAACATTAAGAATGACTATGGATATTTTACAGAGCACGTTTCAATCCCATCTACAGTCACTCACCACCAAAGACTACTTTGTGATGAGCAGTGGTTTTGTGACAAGTAACTGATTCCTTGTGGTTTTACGTCTGGATCGCTTTAGTAACTTTACATTATGTGGCCAACAATTGCATTACCTGTGGTTTGTGACCTACAGCTATGCTCTTCATCCTACAGAGTCCGAAGAGACTGTGCTGCGAATATTACAGTTTATCCTGTGCCGGAGGGCATAGCATGGGAAACGGTTCCATCGCAGTTTATGGGACCTGTTGAGACATTGCAATTGCCATATGTGATGAAGGTTCCAATGAAGGATGTTGCAATACCCAGTTCTATTTCAGGTGATTGGGACACTGAGACTGTCGAAAGAATGATGTCTGATTTACAGGCATGTGCTACTTTGAATAATGAAGATCTTATTTGAATTCATCTAATAATGAAGAAATGTATTGGTGTCATCGCTATGCACACTATTAAATACACAGGACTAGCTATCGTAGAGAAATTCACAATCACACACAGTGGAAACACTGTGAGGCGTCGCCTCCTGATAGTCATACTCATTTCTTAAAGAAATTCCCTTATTTCCAGAGTGCTGACAGATCACACCCTTCAGCTCTCTATTTCATACAGAATCAACAACAAGGAGTACATGTATCCAGCTGAAAAAAAGTGCAGAGAAACTCCAGCATGTTTGTAATGAATGTGGCTGCTCACCATCAAGCCACACCCAAAACTCCAACACTCCCTTAAGACAGAGGTAAGACACAACACTCACTTAAGGCGAGGTAAATAAACCAACCCAAATGTATGGAATATAACACACATAAGTTTATTAATGCAATGTTCAAAACGGTAGGCCAAATATATCAATCATAGCAGACTCATAGAAAACTATTGATTGATGTAACGTTCAAAAAAAGTAAGCCAAATTTATCAGTAAATGCAGATTCTCAAATGTCAAATGAATGATTAAATGAACAATTGAAATAGAATGCAGTATATACACAAATAGCAAAGAGTAGAAAATATATACAAGAGAGAGAGAAAGAGTGGTTAGAAACACCTCACCGACTGAATTTGCATCATCCTGCCTGCTCAAGCCTTGGGAAGCCCGTCAAAAGCCCAGGTGGAAGTTTCAGTCAGGACTCAAGTTCCAGCACCAATCCACAGCAATACGTCTATTCTGTGGTTAACTTCCACCTGACCCACGAAAGCTTCCAGCTTAAATATCATTATTCAACGTGAGGCGACGCTTCTAGAAAACCTCGCCCCCTTCTAATGAGAAAGAACCGAGCAGGCTGTACGAGTCTGCGTCAAGGCCAAGACAGCAGCTGGCCAAGCCTCTGTATTTTGACTCTGAGACAGAGTTGTACATTCCACAGATAATATCCAGTTCACTCTGGTCAGTGAGGTGCAAAAAACAAGTGAGGAGCAGAAAGACCTTGAATATGAATCACAAGCACTGCTGTGTAGGCAGGAGCAAGCCAAAGTCAGACATGAGGCCATGTCAAAGCCAATAGTAAGAACTCATAATTCTGTGCACGCAGAAGCAAGGCACAGTCAGAAAGCAAGATGACATGAGGCCATGTCAAAGCCAATAGTCAGAACTCATCAGCAAAGCAAAGCCAGAAAACAAGATGACATGAAGCCATGTCAAAGCCAATAATCAAAGTCAGAAAACAAGATGATATGAAGCCATGTTAAAGCCAATAGTAAGCACTTATAATATAAATGGACAGTTCTACTCCATGACAACTCCCACTAAAAGACAGTAAGATTACAGAACAGAAGGGAAGCAGGCATATGTAGGACCATCCTACATTAAGGCTAGGGTAAAATAACACACTAAAGTCAGTTAAAATGGTGGTAGTTGAAGGTCATCATAGGGTGCCAAACCACAAGAGAGGCTCTTTTACTACAATGTTATATGGGACATGCTTGGCTCTCTGAACTCAGTGAGTGCTGGATGCTCACCTTTCGCAAAGTGGATGCTACACAAGTAAAGCCTGTGTTCTGGTGGATAAACTGTTCGACTGAAATCATCTTGGACTTACGGCTGGAACAGCCCCCAGTGGCTTATCTTGCTATGGAATTCATAATTCAACCTCCCTGTCCCTTCTACGGAATGATATATCAACCGTGGAACTTTCCGACACATCTCTCGATGAATGGCTTGATGTGCTTTTATCTTTCAAGCCTCTCGGAAAAGAACCAAAATCACCACTGAGTGCCACAGACATTCAACCAATTGCTATTTTAATGTGGATTAATGACAACGAACACATGTCCTTTGATGTTTATGATTTCCTTAATGATCATCCATACTTGACGTGTGCACCAGGAGATGTCGACATTTTCTTCAATGAGAACTGAACTCATCATATATGTCACAAAGCCTGCGTAAAATATGTCCTAAAAGAAAGTTTATTTTAACTCTTTTTATTTTATCAAATTATTTTTGCACCACATTTTTTAATCTGGCCCATTCAATATTATCACTGTTATGTTTTGATCGCCAACATGCCTCTTCAGAAATACTTTAGATTCACTGAACTTTCATGAATTTATCAAAACAAAGCAAGGCTTAAAAATATCTTCATGCTTTGCTTAGCTCACTATATTTGTTCATGATATTGTCTACGTTTCAAGCGTGTTATGTATATATATACTAAATAATTATATTAAATACTTTATCCAATTAGATCCTATTTAGTTGATAGCATAAATATCTCAAATACTGGTTCATTATCTAAGCCCTCCATGTTAGGTAAGCTCCTATGATGTAAAATTCAGACATACAAACCTGGGATGACGTAAAGCCCCTAAAGTCAGACTTATCTGACTTTATTTTAGGTATGCCCTGTTGCTAATTTAGATCATGGAAGTCGCTATCCTTCTCCCTGTGTGCAGAAACACTATCATATCTGCCGTTTGACTCATATGTCATCTAACCTAATTTTTCTAAGAATTGTGAAAGTGTCAGATCATCTGACTGATGACATAGATATAACACTTACTGCTAAATATATGAGTCAAGTGTCTACCTATCACCATGTCTAGGTGAAACAAGAACAAGTTTAGACATTAAGGGGCCGATTCCGATCTGGGTCGGAAAGCTCTCCGACCGAGCCGGATCCGGAGAGATTTCCAACCGAGCCGGACTCCCCCAGTCCGACCGAGCGAGTACGATGCGGCCGTATGCTGCCCGACTCGATTCGGTCGGACTCCCATTGAAGTCAATGGGAGCCGGTCGTACAACGCGTACACGGGCTCCCATTGACTGAATGGGCACGCCGCGAACAGGGGGGCCCCCTACAGTGGGTATGCGTTGGTGCGACTCGCACCGTTCATGCATGTGTAGGGGGGACCCTTGGGTCCTCCCTGTGTTCGACTCATGCGGCTACGCGTGCAGGGGGGTCCGACACGGACCCCCCAAGTCCGGCTCCGGGTGCTTTTGCGAGCCGGATGCTCCGACTCGATCCGGCCGTCCGACGCGTGCATCGTACTTGCTCGGTCGTGAAACGTCTCCATTGCGTGGTGCGAGCCGTGTCCGTATGAGTCGGTCGGAGCGGTTCGGACCCGGGAATGAGTCGGTCGGCGATTTTGCGTGCGCTCGCAACGTACTTGCTCGCTGGGATGACTGTACGAATCGGTCGGAAAAAAGGCCTCCGAATCAGATCCGGTAAAGCCGAATCCGATTCGGAGCCCTACCGGCCGAGATCGGAATCGGCCCCATAGTCAAAATAGTGCAGTCTGAATTGATGTTCTCTTATATCAGAAGTTCCAATCTATGATAAGAATTAGTATATAATGACCACCATTTTACCTCTTAGGAGAGAAGTCCTTCACCCAATATTCTGCCAGAAGAAGGTCTTACTAACTGCTGCCCACTTTGAAGATGCGACATGTCATTGAGTGTTGATAAAGCCGAGCCCCAGAGGAAGGCTGCATGAATCTCTGCATTTTGTGCAGTGCTGTCACCTAGGATTTTGGGGTGGGTGTGCTGTGGGTGGAACTCACCATCTTTAACTACAGCCTGCACTACTGCACAGACTGCAGAGTACTTTTGTTTAGTTACTACCACAAACTGTACAGAGTCATTGGTGTCAAACACGCTCTGGTATGATTTAATGAGTAAGGCTTTTGGAGTTGGAGTGACATTCTGTTCATACTGTGAGGAAATATTGTGCGTGAAGAGTCAGATCATACTGCAACTTTACACACATCGCATGTTAAAAAAAAGGCTCACTGCACCCATCTCGGGTGTAGAGCTTAAACATTAGGAATATTTGGCTTGGTGGCTGCCTCTAATGGTGGTACAGGAGAAACCACAATTATTAGTTTTCCGTGCACCAATGGATGCTCTTTCAAAATAGCTGTTTGCACTGCTGCAAAGATTTTTTTCTATGGAAGCAAAATGTGCTTCAGCTGGAGGAAACAAGTGTGAGTTCTGTGCTATGGGAATCGTCTGTCTCTCAATGTAGATTACAGATGTGTAGCCTGAATAGCTTTGTACGACTCTTAACACTACGTTTGTCTTTATATCCTACTATGTATATAGTTTGTCTTTAGCCTGTCTGCTTGTAGCAAGATATCAGTGTTTGCTTGCCCATTGTTCAGCAGAAACAAATCGGGAGAAATGATGTCATACAAGGGCTTCACTCGCTCACCATAGTGTGGCAAGTCTGTCCAAAGTTATGAAACTATAACAGGGATTGTAACTTTTTCAGTGTGTGGGGAGGCTGCAAGGTAGCAAATTTATGATGGAAATCTAGTATCAGTGCCATTTCTCATTGGATAATTCATATCCAAGAAAAGTCACAGTCAGGTAGGTAATTTATTTGACTTTTTAAAGTTAAATTTGGAACCATGTGATGTTAATATTGGCATTATTGGTCCACCCTAGTTAGGTGTGCATCTAAAATAAAATCTGTGAGATAAATGTCATCAATGTATGATAACACCTCAGGATCTGGTTGTAAGATCTCCGTTACGCCTGCTGAGACTAGTCCAGTGCTGTTCTTATACCCCAAGGGCAACTGTTTGAACGAGATCTACAAATCCATCAACAATGAAGGCAGTTAGGTACTTGTTTTCAGGTGCTATATTATAACTGCAAAACCCATTGGAGATATCCAGGGTAGTCTTATATTTTTTCTGTACTAGGTTTGACATTAAACTTATGCTGTTCCACTTCGGAACTGCAAATGCTGGTGTGTGTGTGTGTTTATTTCTGCAATTTAAAATATTCTATAGAATTCGTCTGGTTTTAAAATGGAACAACGAGAAGCGTTTGTTGTGATAAACAAAGCACTATAAAGCTCTCATTAGCAATTGATGTACTACTGCTTTTATATTGTGCGTTGCATCTGGCTTCAAGGGCTATTGAGCCTGTGCCTGGAGCTCACTACATATTCGAATGACATGCAGGATAGAGTGTTTATCCCACCTCGTTTAGCTTCTGTATTGAGCTAGCACTTGTTTAACAGCCTCCTCACTGGTGTTAATTTCCCTGATGTTCTCAGGTGCGGACAAAAGGGTTACTCGTATTACCTCTTCTCCTTGGGGTGCTTCCCTTATGAAGACTACAGGCCAGTCATCCTCGACTAATATAATGTCATAATCTTCAGATGAACATGGCCAAAACAACGCTTTAATTGTGCTCAATGTATCTCTCTCAATTTGTATGTCTAAATTATAAACCCTTTCGGGAGAATTTACATGTTTATCTGGAATCTCAATCTGTATGAACTTATCATTTGTAAGCCCGGGCAGAGACCTCCGCTCCGCCCGCAGAGTGTGCGGAGATTTGCCTCCTCCGCGTTATGCAGAGAATGCGGAGAAGGCAAATCTCCGCACACTCCGTAGCAGAGCGGAGTTGGCCAGCCCCCGCCTCCACCCCCCCTATATTAACAAGTAATTAGAAAAATTTAAAGTAAATTAAAACCACTTACCTGTACTGCGGCGTCCCCGGGCTGCCCTCCTCCTCTTCCTTGCCGTCTGGGTATTCCTTGAGAAAACTGCACATGCGCGCGCACCCGCGCATTTCTTGCGTGAAATGATTAACCCTGGGCGGGTGACGGAGTGGAGCGGCATTTGTTCGCAACTCCGTGGACCTCCGCGTAGCCCCGCTACGCCCACTACACCCAGGGTTATTCATTTGGACACGCCACTAGAAACCTCTGGAGAGGCTGGTGCACTATTGTTGTTTCTGTTGCACTGCCTAGAAGCGTCCTAACCCAAGTCCCTTCCCGCAGAAGAATCTGTAGATAATATGTCATGTTTCTTACAAAGTCCTGCTACTTTCTTCTCTTAAAGTTGAGTGTTAGAGTCTGAACAAACCTCTTCCCTCTTTACATGTATCTCAGTTCCTTCAGCTGTTTCACCTTTTTGCTTGCTAGGTTCTTCTTTTCTTTTCTTTTCTTTAGTCCTCGGTCTGTCCCCCTCTATCTGCTCCCATCAGAGTCATCAAAGAGAACGTGCAGAGTGACTAGCAGAATACTGACACAGTTCTGGCTTTTAAATATTATTGCAGTCCCTTCTATTATAACTATCTCTGCTGGACTCCCGAGTTACAGGAGATCCAGCTCGTCTTTTCTCTCTCCTCTCGGTTTCTTCTTACATTCCATTACAGGTTTTACCTGAACCCTCAATGTTGCTTTTAGGCTTTAAATGGGGTTTGATGGCTTCTGTACCCAGGGTATCAGGGCCCTCAGAGGTGTAGACTACTAACTTTATTCTCAGTAATTCCCGTTCACAATCTTGTTATGTTTTGTTAAATGAGCTTGTAAAGCGCACGTACACCAAACGGTTTCATGACGCTGGACTCTTCTTGAACTGAAACAGCTGCATGCCTGTGGAGTATTACCAGAGCCGACACTTTTCTTTAATTTTGCTTAGGATGAATGAGGAAACTGTAGAGAAATTCCCCATTAACTTCATAACTAATCCAGAGCTGGTGCAGCCCCGTGTATTGGTTTTAATACCTGGGGAAGAACTCCTAGTGAGAGTGCCCTGTCTAATAGTGTAAATGCATGCACAATACCTTTACCGGTGTTCCCCTTCAGGTGGCACTATTCCAAGGAGAAGAAACATAGTCAGTGTTCTGTGATTGTCGTAGGGTGTCATATGAGGGTAAACTGCTTCCAACTGGTTGGTCTGCCGAGCAATCCAGAAAGAAATGTCATCACGCTTCGTGGGCATCCTTAGACAGAATGCTTGTTCGACAACCTGCCCCTGAACTACCGGTCCTGCTGGAGCCGCCCTGGTGCTCTTGGTTCATAGCACATATTGAATGAGTTTCATGTATAAGGAGACTGTGTAATTTAAGATCCCTATGACATCAGAAAGTGGTAGGTTCTCAGGGCGTGAAAGGGTGTATATCCAGCTAGTACTAGCCATGTATTCCCTTCATTACACAGAGGACCCAATCTAACATTCCTGTGTGTTTGCGTGTGGTAACTCACCAGCAAACCAATTCTGGTGCTCTTGGTGATTTGAAGAGATTGCCAGATACGGGTATGTCCTATAGCCTCGGACTCTAACCATGAGCAAAATGTTTAAAGGCACATGATGTGTGTGCAACTCTTACACGTGTAACTGCCCAATCTGCACCGGAGACACCTTTTTTAACTTGTCTTTTTATTAAACAAATGTGATGGTACAGTAACAGGTCGTAAAACCGACACCTCTATTCTTGAAATGTTGTATAACTGCCACGTGGTAATTTACTCCTATCACGTCAGGAGCCGCCATTTTAATTGAATGGATTAAAAAAACATGAGATTCAAAAACACAGAAAATCCATAGATGGAAATACCCTTTTTAGAATCAAACTTCTCCACTGTGAACAGGTGCGCTGAATCCCAAGAAAATCTAGATGCACGTAAGCTACTTCCTGCTCTTGTAGAATTAGGGCCTTATTTATGAAGGCCTGTGGCACTTTTACGCCATCGTTGCATCACTTTTTGTGACGCTGCGGCGGCGTAAATAATACGCCACATTGCGCTTTATTTACAAAGTGACCCATCTAAGCAGATGCGTCATTTCGTAAACCCCTGCGCTACATTATACCTGCGTCAAGTATAATGTATGCAGGGTGGGCATTCCACCACAATAAAGGGTCGTAGAAGTGGTGCAGTGAAATCTATGAGATTTCACTCCGACACTTCTAGGATTCTACTGCGTCAATATCTTACACCTGCTTCATAGCAGGTGTGAGACTGGCACTGGCCCTTTCACATGGGGCTTGCACCATGTGAAAGGACACATTGCTGGAATTACGTCTGTTTTCAGACACACCCCAGCAATGCGCCACTTTTGCGCTGATGCAGCGTTTACCCAGAAATTATCACCAACCCAGGGTCCGGGTCACTCCGGTGGGGCCCATAACACCGAAGTACACACACCCTAACACACACACCCCCCAGACCCTTGCTAAAAATCCTACAATGGGTTGCATGAATTATTTCCTATCACGGGATACCTTTAAGCACAGATTTTTACACCAACATTTGTTTTCATCACCTAATTTTACTAACTAATCTATGCATCAATGTACCCCGCCAATTAGGTCGATGGACCAATTAGTTGAGCAAGTTGATGGTGATTGTCAAGACCAGCTTAACCTCACTACAACAATACATTGATTTGCATAATTAATTGACTCTAAAAGAATCACAAACACCTGAAATCATTTAAAAGATTTTATATAATTAATTTGCATAAAGAAAAATTATCATTTATTCTCTTACTATTAATTCTCACTGAGCATTGCCATTTATTCAGGAAATAAATCAAGAAACTGTTTAATAAAAGTCATGAAGAGAAAATGTAAGTTTGCATTCATTTCATTATTCTTAAAAATGGTTAAAAATCAATCCTTGGTCATGTAACTGATAGAGGGTTCCCAAAATGAAAGATCAGTGAACCATAATTAAAAACATGCATTTAATTCTAAAGATTTCCTACACTAAAAACCTTCCTAACCAACACTAAACCCCAACTTTCTTAATAACCCTGGCCTCCTAGACGCATCTCTCACCCAGGCTAGTGTCCCGCAACGATCTCGAACCTACAGGGGTCATCAGTGCGCATTCTGGCATGGTTTCAAGCTCCCAGCATCTCTGTAAACAGCTTCTCTGACAGACAGCATCTCTCCAACCAGCTTCTCTCTCTAAAAAACCCCAATTTTGGTCTGATATTTATACTGTGTTTGCTGGCTCTCTACCCTCAAATGTTTCAACTCTTGCCGTTTCCCTTGCTCTGATTGGTCATGAAAATGCATTTCCCAGCTCTCAGGATGTCCGTGAATGACAATGTATTTCTCTGCTTCCAGGATGTCCGTGAATAACTTTGTTTGACAAGCTGATAGATACAAATTCAACTGTCCCATAGTTCATTAGCAGGCATTCAAATGTTCATTGGCAGGGATTCAACTGTTTTTTTTCAGCTGTTTCCACGTGGTCATTCTTTGGCAGGCATTCGACTGTTCTCGTGCTATCATTCTGGCTCTCAGCCACCCGCCGGCATTCATACAAATGGCCTCGAACATCGTCAGCTGGAGTTGCAAAGTTCAGTGAAGCACAAGGCATGCGCGAGGTTCCTCCAGCCAGATGATGCAAACATTCTCTACTGCGCAGAACCGGGAAAAACGAAGCCATCTTGAAACTAGCCACCAGCCAAAACTACGATAAACACAAAGAAAATGTGAATACACAGAAAATAAGTGTTTTCTGTCCCCCCACCCACCAGTACTAATATTTATCCCCTAAAACTGTTACCTAGCGGAAAAGCATCACACTGCAAGCCATTAAAATAAAGCAAAAGCAGCATGTAATGCACAATGTACACTACAGCATAGACATGCACTATTACACTACTTAAATGCGCAAAATAGATAAAACACCATTAATTAATATGTTAATCAAACCTGTTAATGCAGAGCATTTCCCACATGTAATGTGTGTGTTTGGTTAATACACAGCAATCAAAATTAATATATTACTTTGTTATGGGGTGATTGGTCTGAACGGGGTACGCACAAAATCTTCTGTACTTCGCTCCATCAGCGCCTACAGATACGTCAGAAATACAGACGTATCTGTAACTCCTTGCGACATGGAGTGACGTACTTTAAATAGGGCGCATCCATCCTGCCGCACGGAAGGCGCAGTGAAAACTGTTGCATCGCTGTTTCACGCAGCGATGCAACAGTTTTCATAGATGAGGCCCTTAGTCTTTAGGTGGCTAGGATGCTGAGGACATTGCCTCCGTGTTAGACATGGTTGTAGTATTGCTGATGGGTACACTGACAATATATCAACGCTCAAAATATCCCCATACAAAAATATCGTGACCAAAATATCGATATCATAAATATACCAAAACATTTTCTGATAGGCAATGTTGATGTTGCCTCAAAACGTTTTGTGTCCTTGCCTGTCGCGGGTACTTGGGCCTCCCACACAAGTGAGGCACCATTTTTATCGGGAGACCTGGGGGAACGCTGGGTGGTAGGAAATTTGTGTGAGGCCAGTGATGCCACACTTTCCCACACACAAATGTGTGAAAAAAGTGATTTTTTTCAGCTAAAATTGAGGTTTGCAAGGGATTCTGGGTAAGGAAACGTTGGGGGATCCACGCAAGCCATACCTCCCTGGAAGCCCCCGGGTGTCTACTTTTCAGAAATGTGTGGGTTTGGTAGGTTTCCCTAGATGGCCGCCGAGCACGGGGCCAAAACCCAGAGTGACCCCCCTTGCAAAACCAGGTGGTTTCGAGATAGGCAATTTTGAGGTCGCCTCACTACGTTGTGGGCCCTTGCCTGTCGCGGGTACTTGGGCCTCCCACACAAGTGAGGCACCATTTTTATCGGGAGACCTGGGGGAACGCTGGGTGGTAGGAAATTTGTGTGAGGCCAGTGATGCCACACTTTCCCACACACAAATGTGTGAAAAAAGTGATTTTTTTCAGCTAAAATTGATTTTTGCAAGGGATTCTGGGTAAGAAAACGCTGGGGGATCCACGCAAGCCATACCTCCCTGGAAGCCCCCGGGTGTCTACTTTTCAGAAATGTGTGGGTTTGGTAGGTTTCCCTAGATGGCCGCCGAGCACGGGGCCAAAAACCCAGGTGACCCCCCTTGCAAAACCAGGTTTCCTGTCGCAGGCACTAGGCCGACCCACACAAGTGAGGTACCATTTTTCTCGTAAGACTTTGGGGGACGCGGGGTGGGTGGAAATTTGTGGATCCACGCAGATTCCAGAACTTTCCACCACAGAAATGTGGGGAAAATGTGTTTTTGTTGACAATTTTTTATGTTTGCAAGGGATTCTGGGTAACAGAACCTGGTGGGAGGCAGTCAAGTCACCCCATCCTGGATTCCCCTGGGTGTCTAGTTTTCAAAAATGTATAGGTTTGCTAGGTTTCCCTAGGTGCCGGCAGAGGTAGGGTTCAAAAACTACAGCTAGGCACTTTGCCGAAAAAGGGTCATTTTTCACTGCGAAATTGAGGTGTGACCACGTTGCGTTTTGCGCCGTTTCCTGTCGCAGGCACTAGGCCGACCCACACAAGTGAGGTACCATTTTTCTTGTAAGACTTTGGGGGACGCGGGGTGGGTGGAAATTTGTGGATCCACGCAGATTCCAGAACTTTCCACCACAGAAATGTGGGGAAAATGTGTTTTTTTTGACAATTTGTTATGTTTGCAAGGGATTCTGGGTAACAGAACCTGGTGGGAGGCAGTCAAGTCACCCCATCCTGGATTCCCCTGGGTGTCTAGTTTTCAAAACAGGTTTTGAGATAGGCAATTTTGAGGTCGCCTCACTACGTTGTGGGCCCTGCCTGTCGCGGGTACTTGGGCCTCCCACACAAGTGAGGCACCATTTTTATCGGGAGACCTGGGGGAACGCTGGGTGGTAGGAAATTTGTGTGAGGCCAGTGATGCCACACTTTCCCACACACAAATGTGTGAAAAAAGGTGATTTTTTCAGCTAAAATTGAGGTTTGCAAGGGATTCTGGGTAAGGAAACGTTGGGGGATCCACGCAAGCCATACCTCCCTGGAAGCCCCCGGGTGTCTACTTTTCAGAAATGTGTGGGTTTGGTAGGTTTCCCTAGGTGCCGGCAGAGCTAGGGTTCACAAACTACAGCTAGGCATTTTGCCAAAAAAGGGTCATTTTTCACAGCGAAATTGAGGTGTGACCACGTTGCGTTTTGCACCGTTTCCTGTCGCAGGCACTAGGCCGACCCACACAAGTGAGGTACCATTTTTCTCGTTAGACTTTGGGAACGCGGGGTGGGTGGAAATTTGTGGATCCACGCAGATTCCAGAACTTTCCACCACAGAAATGTGGGGAAAATGTGGTTTTTTGACAATTTTTTATGTTTGCAAGGGATTATGGGTAACAGAACCTGGTGGGAGGCAGTCAAGTCACCCCATCCTGGATTCCCCTGGGTGTCTAGTTTTCAAAAATGTATAGGTTTGCTAGGTTTCCCTAGGTGCCGGCAGAGGTAGGGTTCAAAAACTACAGCTAGGCACTTGGCCAAAAAGGGTCATTTTTCACTGCGAAATTGAGGTGTGACCACGTTGCGTTTTGCGCCGTTTCCTGTCGCAGGCACTAGGCCGACCCACACAAGTGAGGTACCATTTTTCTCGTAAGACTTTGGGGGACGCGGGGTGGGTGGAAATTTGTGGATCCACGCAGATTCCAGAACTTTCCACCACAGAAATGTGGGGAAAATGTGTTTTTGTTGACAATTTTTTATGTTTGCAAGGGATTCTGGGTAACAGAACCTGGTGGGAGGCAGTCAAGTCACCCCATCCTGGATTCCCCTGGGTGTCTAGTTTTCAAAAATGTATAGGTTTGCTAGGTTTCCCTAGGTGCCGGCAGAGGTAGGGTTCAAAAACTACAGCTAGGCACTTTGCAAAAAAAGGTCATTTTTCACTGCGAAATTGAGGTGTGACCGCGTTGCGTTTTGCGCCGTTTCCTGTCGCAGGCACTAGGCCGACCCACACAAGTGAGATACCATTTTTCTCGTAAGACTTTGGGGAACGCGGGGTGGGTGGAAATTTGTGGATCCACGCAGATTCCAGAACTTTCCACCACAGAAATGTGGGGAAAATGTGTTTTTTGGACAATTTTTTATGTTTGCAAGGGATTCTGGGTAACAGAACCTGGTGGGAGGCAGTCAAGTCACCCCATCCTGGATTCCCCTGGGTGTCTAGTTTTCAAAAATGTATAGGTTTGCTAGGTTTCCCTAGGTGCCGGCAGAGGTAGGGTTCAAAAACTACAGCTAGGCACTTTGCAAAAAAAGGTCATTTTTCACTGCGAAATTGAGGTGTGACCGCGTTGCGTTTTGCGCCGTTTCCTGTCGCAGGCACTAGGCCGACCCACACAAGTGAGGTACCATTTTTCTCGTAAGACTTTGGGGAACACGGGGTGGGTGGAAATTTGTGGATCCAAGCAGATTCCAGAACTTTCCACCACAGAAATGTGGGGAAAATGTGTTTTTTTGGACAATTGTTTATGTTTGCAAGGGATTCTGGGTAACAGAACCTGGTGGGAGGCAGTCAAGTCACCCCATCCTGGATTCCCCTGGGTGTCTAGTTTTCAAAAATGTATAGGCTTGCTAGGTTTCCCTAGGTGCCGGCAGAGGTAGGGTTCAAAAACTACAGCTAGGCACTTTGCCAAAAAAGGGTCATTTTTCACTGCGAAATTGAGGTGGGACCGCGTTGCGTTTTGCGCCGTTTCCTGTCGCAGGCACTAGGCCGACCCACACAAGTGAGGTACCATTTTTCTCGTAAGACTTTGGGGAACGCGGGGTGGGTGGAAATTTGTGGATCCACGCAGATTCCAGAACTTTCCACCACAGAAATGTGGGGAAAATGTGTTTTTTTTGACAATTCTTTATGTTTGCAAGGGATTCTGGGTAACAGAACCTGGTGGGAGGCAGTCAAGTCACCCCATCCTGGATTCCCCTGGGTGTCTAGTTTTCAAAAATGTATAGGCTTGCTAGGTTTCCCTAGGTGCCGGCAGAGGTAGGGTTCAAAAACTACAGCTAGGCACTTTGCCAAAAAAGGGTCATTTTTCACTGCGAAATTGAGGTGGGACCGCCGTTGGCGTTTTGCGCCGTTTCCTGTCGCAGGCACTAGGCCGACCCACACAAGTGAGGTACCATTTTTCTCGTAAGACTTTGGGGAACGCGGGGTGGGTGGAAATTTGTGGATCCACGCAGATTCCAGAACTTTCCACCACAGAAATGTGGGGAAAATGTGTTTTTTTTGACAATTTTTTATGTTTGCAAGGGATTCTGGGTAACAGAACCTGGTGGGAGGCAGTCAAGTCACCCCATCCTGGATTCCCCTGGGTGTCTAGTTTTCAAAAATGTATAGGTTTGCTAGGTTTCCCTAGGTGCCGGCAGAGGTAGGGTTCAAAAACTACAGCTAGGCACTTTGCCAAAAAAGGGTCATTTTTCACTGCGAAATTGAGGTGGGACCGCGTTGCGTTTTGCGCCGTTTCCTGTCGCAGGCACTAGGCCGACCCACACAAGTGAGGTACCATTTTTCTCGTAAGACTTTGGGGAACGCGGGGTGGGTGGAAATTTGTGGATCCACGCAGGTTCCAGAACTTTCCACCACAGAACTGTGGGGAAAATGTGTTTGTTTTTACAATTTTTTATGTTTGCAAGGGATTCTGGGTAACAGAACCTGGTGGGAGGCAGTCAAGTCACCCCATCCTGGATTCCCCTGGGTGTCTAGTTTTCAAAAATGTATAGGTTTGCTAGGTTTCCCTAGGTGCCGGCAGAGGTAGGGTTCAAAAACTACAGCTAGGCACTTTGCCAAAAAAGGGTCATTTTTCACTGCGAAATTGAGGTGGGACCGCGTTGCGTTTTGCGCCGTTTCCTGTCGCAGGCACTAGGCCGACCCACACAAGTGAGGTACCATTTTCTCGTAAGACTTTGGGGAACGCGGGGTGGGTGGAAATTTGTGGATCCACGCAGATTCCAGAACTTTCCACCACAGAAATGTGGGGAAAATGTGTTTTTTTGACAATTATTTATGTTTGTAAGGGATTCTGGGTAACAGAACCTGGTGGGAGGCAGTCAAGTCACCCCATCCTGGATTCCCCTGGGTGTCTAGTTTTCAAAAATGTATAGGTTTGCTAGGTTTCCCTAGGTGCCGGCAGAGCTAGGGTTCAAAAACTACAGCTAGGCACTTTGCCAAAAAAGGGTCATTTTTCACTGCGAAATTGAGGTGTGACCACGTTGCGTTTTGCGCCGTTTCCTGTCGCAGGCACTAGGCCGACCCACACAAGTGAGGTACCATTTTTCTCGTAAGACTTTGGGGAACGCGGGGTGGGTGGAAATTTGTGGATCCACGCAGATTCCAGAACTTTCCACCACAGAAATGTGGGGAAAATGTGTTGTTTTTGACACTTTTTCTGTTTGCAAGGGAATCTGGGTAACAGAACCTGGTGGGAGGCAGTCAAGTCACCCCATCCTGGATTCCCCTGGGTGTCTAGTTTTCAAAAATGTATAGGTTTGCTAGGTTTCCCTAGGTGCCGGCAGAGCTAGGGTTCAAAAACTACAGCTAGGCACTTTGCCAAAAAAGGGTCATTTTTCACTGCGAAATTGAGGTGTGACCACGTTGCGTTTTGCGCCGTTTCCTGTCGCAGGCACTAGGCCGACCCACACAAGTGAGGTACCATTTTTCTCGTTAGACTTTGGGGAGCGCGGGGTGGGTGGAAATTTGTGGATCCACGCAGATTCCAGAACTTTCCACCACAGAAATGTGGGGAAAATGTGATTTTTTTGACAATGTTTTATGTTTGCAAGGGATTCTGGGTAACAGAACCTGGTGGGAGGCAGTCAAGTCACCCCATCCTGGATTCCCCTGGGTGTCTAGTTTTCAAAAATGTATAGGTTTGCTAGGTTTCCCTAGGTGCCGGCAGAGCTAGGGTTCAAAAACTACACCTAGGCACTTTGCAAAAAAGGGTAATTTTTCATTGTGAAAATGTGGTACGTCCATGTTGCATTTTGAGCCATTTCCTGTTGTGGGCACAAGGGCTACCCACACAAGTGAGGTACCATTTTTATCGGGAGACTTAGGGTAACACAGAATTGTAGAGCAACTGTTATTACCTATTGACTTTCGATGCATTTCTGCCTTCCAAATGAAAGACAATGTGTAAAAAATAAGTCATTTTGAAAAATGACCTATAATTCTCATGCTAGTATGGGTACTCCCAATTTCGGAAATGTGCAAATATCTACTGTTTCTAAAATCTACATTTTGTTCCCATTTCAGAAATACATAGGTGTCTTTCATAACAATTTTTCCATGTATACATTTTCCCAAAATAATTGCTATATACCCGGTACTTAAAAAAATCATTGCAAGATGTTGCTCAATTATTGGCTCTGGGTTCGTCGGGTTCTTGGTGAACCTACAAGTCCTATATATCCCCACAACCAGAAAGGTCCAGCGGATATAACGGTATATTGCCTTCAAATAGCTGTCATAATTAGAAGAAGTTACAGGTGAAAACGTTGACACAAATGGCTGTTTTGTTCAACTAATTTTCAATTTTTCCTTTATTTAACTGTTAGTTTCTATAAGGAAAACTTTAAGGATCTACACAAATGACCCCTTGCTGAATTCAGAATTTTGTCTACTTTTCATAAATGTATGGCTTTCCAGGATCCATTATTGGTTTCATACCCATTTCTACCATTAACTGGAAGGAGGTTGAAAGCACAAAAAATAGAAAAATAGGCTATGTCCCAGAAAAATGCCAAAACTGTGTAAAAAAAGTTGGTTTTCTGACAAAAGTCTGCTTGTCCCTGAAAGCTGGGAAGATGGTGATTTCATCCCCACAACCCCTTTTTTGATGCCATTTGCAGGGAAAATCAAGACGCTTTCATCTGTAGCCCTTTTTTGCCTTTTTCCAAAAAAAACAAAATGTAGCTGTATTTTGACTAATTTCTGGGTCCCCTCCAGGGGAATCCACAAACCCTGGGTACCTTTACAATCCCCATGATGTTAGAAAAAAAGGACGCAAATTTGGCATGGATACCTTATGTGGTCAAAAAATTACAGGGGCCTAAGCGCGCACTACCCCAAATAGCCAAAAAAAGGCTTAACACAGGAGGGGAAAAGGCCTAGCAGCGAAGGGGTTAAAAAAATTACAAAATATTTAATATATATCTTAAAAAATATAAAAAAAATACTTAATTAAAAAAGTTAAACACACATATATAAAAATGAAATACATCTACTTACAAAAAAAGTTATTAAACTAATTATTTTAATTTATATTATAATTTAAAAATAATATAAAAACAAATAAATAAATTAATATTTACATATACCATTAACATAAAATCTTTAATAAAAAAACCTGTTATAATTAAATAAAAAATTAAACAACTTAAAATTCCTTAAATGTAGCAAAAATTATTTTACACATTAAAAATATTAATAATTACAAATATAATTTTAAATAAACAAAAACATAATATAAATTATAACAGCATAAAATAAATTATAACAAATAAAATTTAATACATATACTGTTTCCACTACAATTTATACCAAACTACGCAAACTTTTAAAATTAATATATAAAAAATGTACTACTCCCACATCACACAACGCAAAAATAATAAAACTGGTTAAAATTTACAAATCTCCCTCCAATAAATACAACAGTAGTAAGAGCTTTGGAATGTGGATAGGTAATATTTACTGTACCCATTCCAGCCAGTACAACAGTAGCAAAACTGTTGGAGTGCGAAGGGATACATTTACTATTCCCACTCCAATCACTACAACAGTAGGGAAAGTGTTAGATTGCGGAGGGGTAAAGTTTACTATTCCCACCCCAATGAGTGTAACAGTAGGGAAAATGTTGGATAGCGGATGGGTAAAATTTACTATTCCCACTCCAGTCAGTACAACAGTAGGGAAAGTGTTGGATTGCGGAGGGGTAAAATTTACCATTCCCACTCCAGTCTGTTCAACATTAAAAACAAACAAAATATCTTCAACAAAATAAAATTATTTTAAAAACAAAGGTAATAAAAAATATATATGAATATGTTGAAAAAAATATATATTTAATATTAAAAAGAATAAAAAATAAAAAATATATCAGAATCTTAAATACATATCACAAATACCTACAAAATATTATAAATAACATACAAAAATAATTTTCATACAAATAAATATATTTACTTAGAAATTATTCTTTAACAAAAACATTAATTATTACATGCATTTAGTCTAGTTACTTCCCACCCTATACCACAAAACTCACAACCTGCACCTAAAAATTTCTTTACACTATTAATATAAATATTCATTAACAATCAATCAATCAATCAATCATGTCACTTATAAAGCGCACTACATACCCGCGAGGGTCTCAAGGCGCTGGGGGAAGAGGGGGGTGGTGCTGCTACTGATCGAAGAGCCAGGTCTTGAGGAGTCTTCTGAAGGCCAGTAGGTCTTGGGTCTGTCGGAGGTTGGTGGGGAGGGTGTTCCAGGTCTTGGCGGCGAGGTGGGAGAAGGATCTGCCGCCGGCGGTCGTTTTCCGGATGCGGGGGACTGTGGCGAGGGCGAGCCTGGTCGAGCGGAGCTGGCGGGTGGGGGTGTAGAAGCTGAGTCGTCTGTTGAGGTAGGCTGGTCCGGAGTTGTGGAGTGCTTTGTGTGCGTGGGTGAGGAGCTTGAAGGTTATCCTCTTGTTGACAGGGAGCCAGTGCAGGTCTCTCAGGTGGGGTGTGATGTGGCTGCGTCGGGGGATGTCGAGGATAAGACGTGCAGAGGCGTTCTGGATGCGTTGCAGCCGTCTCAGGAGTTTAGCCGTCGTTCCTGCGTAGAGGGCGTTTCCGTAGTCCAGCCTGCTGGTGACGAGGGCCTGGGTGACTGTTTTTCTTGTTTCGGTGGGGATCCACTTGAAGATCCTGCGGAGCATTCGGAGGATGTTGAAGCAGGATGAGGAAACGGCGTTGACCTGCTTAGTCATGGAGAGGGTGGGGTCGAGGATGACCCCTAGGTTGCGTACATGGTCGGTGGGTGGCGGGGCTGGTCCCAGTGATGTTGGCCACCAGGAGTCGTCCCAGGCTGAAGGGTTGGAACCAAGGATGAGGACCTCCGTCTTGTCCGAGTTCAGCTTCAGGCGGCTGGTCCTCATCCATTCGGCGACGGCCTTCATTCCTTCGTGGAGGTGGGCTTTGGCGGTGTGAAGGTCTTTGGTGAGGGAGAGGATCAGCTGGGTGTCGTCGGCGTAGGAGATGATGTTGAGGTTGTGCTGTCGGGCGACGTGGGCGAGGGGTGCCATGTAGATGTTGAACAGCGTTGGGCTGAGGGAGGAGCCTTGGGGTACGCCGCAGATGATCTTGGTGGCCTTGGATCGGAAGGGGCGAGGCGGACGCTTTGTGTTCTGCCGGAAAGGAAGGATGTGGTCCAGTCCAGGGCCTTCTCTTGGATCCCGGCGTCGTGAAGGCGTGTTCGTAGTGTGTGGTGGCAGACCGTGTCGAAGGCGGCTGATAGGTCCAGGAGGATGAGGGCTGCTGTTTCTCCGTTGTCTAGCAGGGTCCTGATGTCATCGGTGGCGGCGATGAGGGCGGTTTCGGTGCTGTGGTTGCTGCGGAAGCCGGACTGGGAAGGGTCCAGGATGTTGTTCTCCTCGAGGTAGCGGGTCAGTTGTTTGTTGAATTAATTAAATATTAATTTGTGGGGATCTATTGTGGGAGGTAGGTTAATTATAATTTATAATTAATATACCTCCCAGAATAACTCCCCACAAAGCACACAACACACTCATAACATGTAACAAAAATTATTTACACAATTAACATAATTAATTATTAAATTAATAATTAATATTAATTTAAAATATATTTATGGATTGCTTAAAATTAGTTTACTTCCCACCCCATACCCATACAAATCCATAACCCACATCTAAAATAAAAAAAAACTATCTGCACAATTAACATAAGTAATTATCAATTAAACAAATATTATTAATTAGAAACCAAATCATAATCATTAAACTTAATTAACTTCCCACCCTTTACCACTATAACCCCCACATCTCGCACCTAAAATGAAACTTTAAAAAAATTAATTACACACAATGTGCGGGCAGCAGCACTAGTTACCCCGGCAACCAGAACACCTCCACTCCTAGTGCACAGTGTGCGGACAGCAGCACTAGTTACCCCAGCAACCAGAAAACCTCCGCTCCTAGTGCACAGTGTGCAGACAGCACCACCAGTTACCTTGGCAACCAGAACACCTCCGCTCCTAACATATAGTATGCAGACAACAACACCAGTTACCCTGGCAACCAGAACACCTCTGCTCATAGTACACTGTGTGCAAACAGCACCACCAGTTACCCTGGCAACCAGAACAACTCCGCTTCTAGTGCACAGTGTGCTGACAGCAGCACTAGTTACCCTGGCAACCAGAACACCTCCGCTCATAGTACACTGTGTGCAGACAGCACCACCAATTACCCTGGCAACCAGAACACCTATGCTCCTAGTGCACAGTGTGCCGACAGCAGCACTGGTTACCCTGGCAACCAGAACACCTCCGCTCCTAGTGCATAGTGTGGACACAGCGCCACCAGTTACCCCGGCAACCAAAACACCTCCGCTCCTAGTGTACATTGTGCGGACAGTAGCACTAGTTACCCTGGCAACCAGAACACCTCTGCTCCTAGTGCACAGTGTGCAGACAGCACCACTAGGTACCCTGGCAACCAGAACACCTCTGCTCCTAGTGCACAGTGTGCTGACAGTGCCACGAGTTACCCTGGCAACCAGAACACCTCTGCTCCTAGTGCACAGTGTGCAGACAGCACCACCAGTTACCCTGGCAACCAGAACACCTCCGCTCATAGTACACTGTGTGCAGACCGCACCACTGGTTACCCTGGCAACCAGAACACCTCCACTCCTAGTGCACAGTGTGCGGACAGCAGCACTAGTTACCCTGGCAACCAGAACACCTCCGCTCCTAGTGCACAGTGTGCAGACAGCAGCACTAGTTACCCTGGCAACCAGAACACCTCCACTCCTAGTGCACAGTGTGCGGACAGCAGCACTAGTTACCCTGGCAACCAGAACACCTCCGCTCCTAGTGCACAGTGTGTAGACAGCACCACCATTTACCCTGTCAACCAGAACACCTCCGCTCCTAGTGCACAGTGCACAGACAGCACCACCAGTTACCCTGGCAACCAGCACCACCAGTTACCCTGGCAACCAGAACACCTCTGCTCATAGTACACTGAGTGCGGACAGCGCCACCAGTTACCCTGCCAACCAGAACACCTCCGCTCATAGTACACTGTGTGCAGACAGCACCACCAGTTACCCTGGCAACCAGAACACCTCCGCTCATAGTACACTGTGTACAGACAGCACCACCAGTTATCCTGGTAACCAGAACACCTCCAATCCTAGTGCACAGTGTGCAGGCAGTGCCACCAGTTCCCCTGGCAACAAGAACACCTCTGCTTCTAGTGCACAGTGTGCAGACTGCACCACCGCTTACCCTGGCAACCAGAACACCTCTGCTCCTAGTGCGCAGTATGCTGACATTGTGACTGTAGTTTTGCATGTGTGGCTCGGATCCAGGACCTGTGAATTGTATGATGACAGTTAATCAATGCAGGAATTGTGGGAAAATGACAAATTTATGTTAGTCTACCCCTGATGAATGAGACCTGGCAGGACTGTTGGGAGGATAAGGTGCCCTGAACTCTGCAGCACTGTGCATTCATCGTTGTCCAGAGGGAGGAGAGCTCTGCGGCATCACACACCAGCATGGTAAATGCCCTCCTCCCCTCGCTCCTCTCTATGCCATGCTGTGAGCTCTCTATGCCATGCTGTAAGCTCTCTGTGCCATGCTGTGAGCTCTCTATGCCATACTGTGAGCTCTCTATGCCATGCTGTGAGCTCTCCATGCATGCTGTGAGCTCTCTCTGCCATGAGCTCTCCATGCCATGCTGTGAGCTCTCTCTATGCCATGCTGTGAGCTCTCTGTATGCCATACTGTGAGCTCTCTATGCCATGCTGTGAGCCTCTCTGCCATGTTGTGAGCTCTCTCTTCCATGCTGTGAGCTCCCTATGCCATGCAGTGAGCTCTCTATGCCATGCTGTAAGCTCTTTGTGCCATGCTGTGAGCTCCCTATGCCATGCCTTGAGCTCTCTGTGCCATGTTGTGAGCTCTCTGTGCCATGCTGTGAGCTCTCTATTCCATGCCTTGAGCTCTTTGTGCCATGCCGTGAGCTCTCTGTGCCATGATGTGAGCTCTCTGTGCCATGCTGTGAGCTCTCTGTGCCATGCTGTGAGCTCTCTATGCCATTATGTGAGCTCTCTATGCCATGCTGTGAGCTCTCTATGCCATGCTGTGAGCTCTCTCTGCCATGCTGTGAGCTCTCTATGCCATCCTGTGAGCTCTCTATTCCATGCTGGGAGCACTCTATGCCATGCTGTGAGCTCTCTATGCCATGCTGTGAGCTCTCTCTGCCATGAGCTCTCTATGCCATGCTGTGAGCTCCCATGCCATGCTGTGAGCTCTCTCTATGCCATGCTGTGAGCTCTCTGTGCCATGCTGTGAGCTCTCTATGCCATGCTGTGAGCTCTTTACACCATGCTGTGAGCTCTCTGTGCCATGCTGTGAGCTCTCTGAGCCATGCTGTGAGCTCTCTATGCCATGCTGTAAGCTCTTTGTGCCATGCTGTGAGCTCCTATGCCATGCCTTGAGCTCTCTGTGCCATGTTGTGAGCTCTCTGTGCCATGCTGTGAGCTCTCTATTCCATGCCTTGAGCTCTCTGTGCCATGCTGTGAGCTCTCTGTGCCATGATGTGAGCTCTCTGTGCCATGCTGTGAGCTCTCTATGCCATTATGTGAGCTCTCTATGCCATGCTATGAGCTCTCTGTGCCATGCTGTGAGCTCTCCATGCCATGCTGTGAGCTCTCTATGCCATGCTGTGAGCTCTCTGCCATGCTGTGAGCCCTCTATGCCATCCTGTGAGCTCTCTATTCCATGCTGTGAGCTCTCTATGCCATGCTGTGAGCTCTCTATGCCATGTTTTGAGCTCTCTGTGTGCCATGTTGTGCGCTCCCTATGCCATGCTGTGAGCTCTCTGTGCCATGCTGTGAGCTCTCTAGTGCCATGCTGTGAGCTCTCTCTGCCATGCTGTGAGCTCTCTATGCTATCAGCTCTCTATGACATGCTGTGAGCTCTCTGTGCCATGCTGTGGGCTCTCTCTGCCATGCTGTGAGCTCTCTCTGCCATGCTGTGAGCTCTCTATGCCATGTTGTGAGCTCTCTATGCCATGCTGTGAGCTCTCCATGCATGCTGTGAGCTCTCTCTGCCATGAGCTCTCCATGCCATGCTGTGAGCTCTCTCTATGCCATGCTGTGAGCTCTCTGTATGCCATACTGTGAGCTCTCTATGCCATGCTGTGAGCTCTCTCTGCCATGTTGTGAGCTCTCTCTTCCATGCTGTGAGCTCCCTATGCCATGCAGTGAGCTCTCTATGCCATGCTGTAAGCTCTTTGTGCCATGCTGTGAGCTCCCTATGCCATGCCTTGAGCTCTCTGTACCATGTTGTGAGCTCTCTGTGCCATGCTGTGAGCTCTCTATTCCATGCCTTGAGCTCTTTGTGCCATGCCGTGAGCTCTCTGTGCCATGATGTGAGCTCTCTGTGCCATGCTGTGAGCTCTCTGTGCCATGCTGTGAGCTCTCTATGCCATTATGTGAGCTCTCTATGCCATGCTGTGAGCTCTCTATGCCATGCTGTGAGCTCTCTCTGCCATGCTGTGAGCTCTCTATGCCATCCTGTGAGCTCTCTATTCCATGCTGGGAGCACTCTATGCCATGCTGTGAGCTCTCTATGCCATGCTGTGAGCTCTCTCTGCCATGAGCTCTCTATGCCATGCTGTGAGCTCCTATGCCATGCTGTGAGCTCTCTCTATGCCATGCTGTGAGCTCTCTGTGCCATGCTGTGAGCTCTCTATGCCATGCTGTGAGCTCTTTACACCATGCTGTGAGCTCTCTGTGCCATGCTGTGAGCTCTCTGAGCCATGCTGTGAGCTCTCTATGCCATGCTGTAAGCTCTTTGTGCCATGCTGTGAGCTCCCTATGCCATGCCTTGAGCTCTCTGTGCCATGTTGTGAGCTCTCTGTGCCATGCTGTGAGCTCTCTATTCCATGCCTTGAGCTCTCTGTGCCATGCTGTGAGCTCTCTGTGCCATGATGTGAGCTCTCTGTGCCATGCTGTGAGCTCTCTATGCCATTATGTGAGCTCTCTATGCCATGCTATGAGCTCTCTGTGCCATGCTGTGAGCTCTCTATGCCATGCTGTGAGCTCTCTATGCCATGCTGTGAGCTCTCTGCCATGCTGTGAGCTCTCTATGCCATCCTGTGAGCTCTCTATTCCATGCTGTGAGCTCTCTATGCCATGCTGTGAGCTCTCTATGCCATGTTTTGAGCTCTCTGTGTGCCATGTTGTGCGCTCCCTATGCCATGCTGTGAGCTCTCTGTGCCATGCTGTGAGCTCTCTAGTGCCATGCTGTGAGCTCTCTCTGCCATGCTGTGAGCTCTCTATGCTATCAGCTCTCTATGACATGCTGTGAGCTCTCTGTGCCATGCTGTGGGCTCTCTCTGCCATGCTGTGAGCTCTCTCTGCCATGCTGTGAGCTCTCTATGCCATGTTGTGAGCTCTCTATTCCATGCTGTGAGCTCTCTCTGCCATGCTGTGAGCTCTCTATGCCATGCTGTGAGCTCTCTCTGCCATGCTGTGAACTCTCTATGCCATGTTGTGAGCTCTCTATTCCATGTTGTGTGCTCTCTGTGCCATGTTGTGAGCTCTCTACGCCATGCTCTGAGCTCCGTATGCCATGCTGTGAGTTCTCTATGCCATTCTCTGAGCTCCCTCTGCCATGCTATGAGCTCTCTGTGCCATGCTGTGAGCTCTGTATGCCATGCTGTGAGCGCTCTCTGCCATGCTGTGAGCTCTCTCCATGCCATGCTGTGAGCTCTCTCTATGCCATGCTGTGAGCTCTCTATGCCATCCTGATAGCTCTCTATGCCATTCTGTGAGCTCTCTATGTCATGTTGTGAGCTCTCTCTGCCATGTTGTGAACTCTCTATGCCATGCTGTGAGCTCTCTATGCCATGCTGTGAGCTCTCTGCCATGCTGTGAGCTCTCTATGCCATCCTGTGAGCTCTCTATTCCATGCTGTGAGCTCTCTATGCCATGCTGTGAGCTCTCTATGCCATGTTTTGAGCTCTCTGTGTGCCATGTTGTGCGCTCCCTATGCCATGCTGTGAGCTCTCTGTGCCATGCTGTGAGCTCTCTCTGCCATGCTGTGAGCTCTCTATGCCATGCTGTGAGCTCTCTCTGCCATGCTGTGAACTCTCTATGCCATGTTGTGAGCTCTCTATGCCATGCTGTGAGCTCTCTATGCCATGTTGTGAGCTCTCTACGCCATGCTGTGAGCTCTCTGTGCCATTCTCTGAGCTCCCTCTGCCATGCTATGAGCTCTCTGTGCCATGCTATCAGCTCTCTATGACATGCTGTGAGCTCTCTGTGCCATGCTGTGGGCTCTCTCTGCCATGCTGTGAGCTCTCTCTGCCATGCTGTGAGCTCTCTATGCCATGTTGTGAGCTCTATATTCCATGCTGTGAGCTCTCTCTGCCATGCTGTGAGCTCTCTATGCCATGCTGTGAGCTCTCTCTGCCATGCTGTGAACTCTCTATGCCATGTTGTGAGCTCTCTATGCCATGCTGTGAGCTCTCTATGCCATGTTGTGAGCTCTCTACGCCATGCTGTGAGCTCTCTGTGCCATTCTCTGAGCTCCCTCTGCCATGCTATGAGCTCTCTGTGCCATGCTGTGAGCTCTGTATGCCATGATGTGAGCTCTCTCTGCCATGCTTTGAGCTCTCTCCATGCCATGCTGTGAGCTCTCTCTATGCCATGCTGTGAGCTCTCTATGCCATGCTGATAGCTCTCTATGCCATTCTGTGAGCTCTCTATGTCATGTTGTGAGCTCTCTCTGCCATGTTGTGAACTCTCTGTGCCATGCTGTGAGCTCTCTCTGCTATGCTGTGAGCTCTCCATGCCATGCTGTGAGCTCTCTCTGCCATGCTGTGAGCTCTCTATGCCATGTTGTGAGCTCTCTATTCCATGCTGTGAATTCTCTCTGCCATGCTGTGAGCTCTCTATGCCATGTTGTGAGCTCTCTATTCCATGCTGTGAGCTCTCTATGCCATGTTGTGAGCTCTCTCTATTCCATGTTGTGAGCTCTCGGTGCCATGTTGTGAGCTTCCTACGCCATGCTGTGAGCTCCTTATGCCTTGCTGTGAGCTCTCTATGCCATGCTGTGAGCTCTCTGTGCCATGCTGTGAGCTTCCTGTGCCATGCTGTGAGCTCTCTGTGCCATGCTGTGAGCTCTCTGTGCCATGCTGTGAGCTCTCTCTATGCCATGTTGTTAGCTCTCTCTATGCCATGCTGTGAGCTCTCTATGCCATGCTGATAGCTCTCTATGCCATGCTGTGAGCTCTCTATGTCATGTTGTGAGCTCTCTCTGCCATGCTGTGAGCTCTCTATGCCTTGCTGTGAGCTCTCTATGCCATGCTGTGAGCTCTCTCTGCCATGCTGTGAGCCCTCTATGCCATGTTGTGAGCTCTCTATCCCATGCTTTGAGCTCTCTCTGCCATGCTGTGAGCTCTCTGTGCCGTGCTGTGAGCTCTCTATGCCATGTTGTGAGCTCTCTATTCCATGGTGTGCGCTCTCTGTGCCATGCTGTGAGCTCTCTGTGCCATGCTGTGAGCTCTCTTTGCCATGCTGTGAGCTCTCTCTGCCATGCTGTGAGCTCTCTGTGCCATGCTGTGAGCTCTCTATGCCATGTTGTGAGCTCTCTCTATTCCATGTTGTGAGCTATCTCTGCCATGCTGATAGCTCTCCATGCCATGCTGTGAGCGCTCTGTGCCATGTTGTGAGTTCTCTATGCCATGCTGTGAGCTCTCTGTGCCATGCTGTGTGCTCTCTATGCCATGCTGTGAGCTCTCGCTGCCATGCTGTGAGCTCTCTCTGCCATGCTGTGAGCTCTCTCTGCCATGCTGTGAGCTCTCTATGCCATGTTGTGAGCTCTCTATTCCATGCTGTGAGCTCTCTCTGCCATGCTGTAAGCTCTCTGTGCCATGCTGTGAGCTCTCTCTGCCATGCTGTGAGCTCTCTATGCCATGTTGTGAGCTCTCTATGCCATGCTGTGAGCTCTCTATTCCATGTTGTGAGCTCTCTGTGCCATGTTGTGAGCTCTCTACGCCATGCTCTGAGCTCCCTATGCTATGCTGTGAGCTCTCTATGCCATGCTGTGAGCTCTCTGTGCCATGTTCTGAGCTCTCTCTGCCATGCTATGAGCTCTCTGTGCCATGCTGTGAGCTCTGTATGCCATGCTGTGATCTCTCTCTGCCATGCTGTGAGCTCTCTCTGCCATGCTGTAAGCTCTCTCTGCCATGCTGATAGCTCTCTATGCCATGCTGTGAGCTCTCTATGTCATGTTGTGAGCTCTCTCTGCCATGCTGTGAGCGCTCTATGCCATGCTGGGAGCTCTCTCTGCCATGCTGTGAGCTCTCCATGCCATGCTGTGAACTCCCTCTGCCATGCTGTGAGCTCTCTATGCCATGTTGTGAGCTCTTTATTCCATGCTGTGAGCTTTCTCTGCCATGCTGTGAGTTCTCGCTGCCATGCTGTGAGCTCTCTATGCCATGTTGTAAGCTCTCTATTCCATGCTGTGAGCTCCCTATGCCATGTTGTGAGCTCTCTCTATTCCATGTTGTGAGCTCTTGGTGCCATGCTGTGAGCTCCCTATGCCATGCTGTGAGCTCCCTATGCCATGCTGTGAGCTCTCTGTGCCATGCTGTGAGCTCTCTGTGCCATGCTGTGAGCTCTCTATGCCATGCTGTGAGCTCTCTATTCCATGGTGTGAGCTCTCTGTGCCATGCTGTGAGCTCTCTTTGCCATGCTGTGAGCTCTCTGTGCCATGCTGTGAGCTCTCTCTGCCATGCTGTGAGCTCTCTGTGCCATGCTTTGAGCTCTCTATGCCATGTTGTGAGCTCTCTCTATTCCATGTTGTGAGCTCTCTATGCCATGCTGTGAGCTCCCTATGCCATGTTCTGAGCTCTCTATGCCATGTTGTGAGCGCTCTGTGCCATGCTGTGAGCTCTTGTGCCATGTTGTGAGCTCTCTATTCCATGTTGTGAGCTCTCTATTCCATGTTGTGAGCTCTCTACGTCATGCTGTGAGCTCTCTATGCCATGTTGTGAGCTATCTCTATTCCATGTTGTGAGCTCTCTGTGCCATGTTGTGAGCTCTGTATGCCATGTTGTGAGCTCTCTATGCCATGCTGTGAGATCTCTCTGCCATGCTGTGATCTCTCTGTGCCATGCTGTGATCTCTCTGTGCCATGCTGTGAGCTCTCTATTCCATGCTGTGAGCTCTTTATGCCACGCTGTGAGCTCTCTATGCCATGCTATGAGCGCTCTGTGCAATGCTGTGAGCTCTTTATGCCATGCTGTGAGCTCTCTGTGCCATGCTGTGAGCTCTCTGTGCCATGCTGTGAGCTCTCTATGCCATGCTGTGAGCTCTCTATGCCATGCTGTGAGCTCCCTATGCCATGCTGTGAGCTCTCTATGCCATGCTGTGATCTCTCTCTGCGATGCTGTGAGCTCTCTCTATTCCCATGCTGTGAGCTCTCTATGCCATGCTATGAGCGCTCTGTGCCATGCTGTGAGCTCTTTATGCCATGCTGTGAGCTCTCTGTGCCATGCTGTGAGCTCTCTGTGCCATGCTGTGAGCTCTCTCTGCCATGCTGTGAGCTCTCTATGCCATGCTGTGAGCTCTCTGTGCCATGCTGTGAGCTCTCTATGCCATGCTGTGAGCTCTCTCTATGCCACGCTGTGAGCTCTCTATGCCATGCTATGAGCGCTCTGTGCCATGCTGTGAGCTCTTTATGCCATGCTGTGAGCTCTCTGTGCCATGCTGTGAGCTCTCTGTGCCATGCTGTGAGCTCTCTCTGCCATGCTGTGAGCTCTCTATGCCATGCTGTGAGCTCTCTGTGCCATGCTGTGAGCTCTCTATGCCATGCTGTGAGCTCTCTATTCCATGGTGTGAGCTCTCTGTGCCATGCTGTGAGCTCTCTGTGCCATGCTGTGAGCTCTCTTTGCCATGCTGTGAGCTCTCTGTGCCATGCTGTGAGCTCTCTCTGCCATGCTGTGAGCTCTCTGTGCCATGCTTTGAGCTCTCTATGCCATGTTGTGAGCTCTCTCTATTCCATGTTGTGAGCTCTCTACGCCATGCTGTGAGCTCCCTATGCCATGTTCTGAGCTCTCTATGCCATGTTGTGAGCGCTCTGTGCCATGCTGTGAGCTCTTGTGCCATGTTGTGAGCTCTCTATTCCATGCTGTGAGCTCTCGTGCCATGTTGTGAGCTCTCTACGTCATGCTGTGAGCTCTCTATGCCATGTTGTGAGCTATCTCTATTCCATGTTGTGAGCTCTCTGTGTCATGCTGTGATCTCTCTATGCCATGCTGTGAGCTCTCTATGCCATGCTGTGAGCTCTCTGTGCCATGTTGTGAGCTCTGTATGCCATGTTGTGAGCTCTCTATGCCATGCTGTGAGATCTCTCTGCCATGCTGTGAGCTCTCTATGCCATGCTGTGATCTCTCTGTGCCATGCTGTGAGCTCTCTATTCCATGCTGTGAGCTCTCTATGCCACGCTGTGAGCTCTCTATGCCATGCTATGAGCGCTCTGTGCCATGCTGTGAGCTCTTTATGCCATGCTGTGAGCTCTCTGTGCCATGCTGTGAGCTCTCTGTGCCATGCTGTGAGCTCTCTCTGCCATGCTGTGAGCTCTCTATGCCATGCTGTGAGCTCCCTATGCCATGCTGTGAGCTCTCTATGCCATGCTGTGATCTCTCTCTGCGATGCTGTGAGCTCTCTCTATTCCCATGCTGTGAGCTCTCTATTCCATGCTGTGATCTCTCTCTGCGATGCTGTGAGCTCTCTCTGCCATGCTGTGAGCTCTCTCTGCCATGGTGTGAGCTCTATGTGCCATGCTGTGAGCTCTGTATGCCATGCTGTGAGCTCTCCGTGCCATGCTTTGAGCTCTCTATGCCATGCTGTGAGCTCTCTGTGCCATGCTGTGAGCTCTCTATGCCATGCTGTTAACTCTCTATGCCATGCTGTTAGCTCTCTATTCCATGTTGTGAGCTCTCTATGCCATGCTGTGAGCTCTCTATGCCATGCTGTGAGCTCTCTATACCATGCTGTGAACTCTCTATGCCATGCTGTTAGCTCTCTATGCCATGTTGTGACTACTGCTGTTATTTTCAGGTCTCGGCTCGGCTCGTACTTGGGCTGTTAGAGCCAAGCCGGCCCTGGCTCGGTTCTTCCCATAAATTGTCAGGCTCGCCAACCTCTACTTTCTTCCTCACATTTACCCCTTCCTGGTTTACACTCCTCCTAGGTGAAACTCTGTGATATTCCGGTTATGATGTTAATGTTTCGGTTGTAGCGTAAAGTGCTCCGATGCCTCCCAAGCCACGTCGGCGCTAGATAAAAGCAGGAAAATACAATAACTAAATAAATGATTAGTTTGATGCCTTTCAGGATAATCACAGACAGCGCACGTGAGCCTCCATCTGAACATGTTTGGTGCTCAGTAGCGCATCTTATGGGCATGCGCAGTGGGACCAGGAGGGCCCTTCCTAGGAAGAAATGCAAGAACAGGGGAAAGGCAACAACGCAACACCGACCCCACAGAGGTAGAGCAGAAGGTCGGGCAGATATTAAAGCCGTGAGACTCAACACTGCTCAGACCCCTAACTCACCCGCCTGGGTTACGCATCAGCAAATGGGAGTGACGTGGAGTGGGAGAGTCATTCTGTCGGTCCACACCAGGTTGGCCTTGAGCAGAGAGGGCATCCGGTACCTACGGTTCCACACTACACACGGGCGCCTGGGGGTTCCACTAGGCGCCCCAACATTACTAGTACCAATCATCCCGGGTACTGACACTTGTCTATTTTAACCCACTCCCTGCGGGTCACTTATTTATTTATTTATTTATTTATTCATTTATTTAGTGCATTTTTATAAAGCGCGGACATTACCCGAAGGTGTCAGAGCGCTGTACAATAGAACCAGTTACGTTACAAGAGTAAAGTGTTAGACAATAGAACAATACAAAGATAAATAGGAGACTTAAAAGGACGGGTACACACACACAAAATCCAACACAGCACGCAAGGGTGAGGCATGTACAAGAAAAAATACAAATTTACAATGATGAGCAAACTTCCTAGAGGGGCCTGAGAATGAAAGTATTAGTTCTCAAAGTGTCTTTGGAAGAGAAGAGATTTGAGGTCAGCTTTGAAGATCCGGGTAGAGGCGGTGACACGGAGCAATGGGGGAAGCGAGTTCCAGATTCTCACCGCATTGCCTGAGAAGGATTGCGCCATCGATCTTTCCCTTTTGAAGGAGGGGGGCTCAAGCAGAAGCTTTTCCGCATTGCGAGAAGGTCGAGATCCTCCGGACAATTTCAATTTATTCGCCAGGTAACGAGGGGAGGAAGTGTGCAAGGCTTTGTGTGTGATGCAGGCAGTTTTGTAAATAGATCCTGCCTTGATCGGAAGCCATCGAAGAGAAGACAGGATAGGAGTGACGTGGTCGCTTCGTTTAGACCCTGAAATGAAGCGAGCTGCTGAATGGAGGATGGATTTGAGAGGGGAGAGGTGGGATTTGGGTAGGCCCGTCAGAAGAGAATTGCAATAATCCAGTCTAGAGAGAACCAGCGATTGGATCAAGGTTTTTAAGTCTTTCTCCGGGAAGAACCGACGAATCCCCCATAGAAGGCGCAACTGGTAACGTGCGTTCTTAGCAATAGAGTTGATGTGGGAGATTAGGTTAAGTCTTTTGTCAAGTATGACACCTAGGGATTTAGCGCTGTCGACAATGATGGGTTTGTTGTTGAGTAAGTTCAGCTGATCCATCCAAGATTGAACAGGAGGAGGGGAGAGAGCGGTAGAAAGGAGGAGGAATTCAGTTTTGGCGGGATTTAGAATGAGTTGGTGAGCTAACATCCAGTTGTGAATAGAGTTGAGAGTGGAGTTGAGTAGTGAGAGATCGTGTGTGGAAGACACCTTGAGGTAGATTTGAGTGTCATCCGCCTAAAGATGGTAATGGATCCCAGATTTACTTAGGAGGTTCCCTAATGGTTCCAGGTAGAGATTAAACAAAGTGGGTGCAAGGATAGAACCTTGAGGGACGCCTTGACCTACAGCCAATGGGGACGAAAGACTGTTCGCTATCTTGATCATTTGGGATCTGTCCGAAAGGAATGAGGCAAACCATTTAAGCACTGTGCCATCCAATCCCATTCTCTGATGAAGAGTGTTGAGGAGGGTGTTATGATTAACAGTGTCAAAGGCTGCAGAGAGGTCTAGAAGAATCAGAAGACACGATTCCCCAGAGTCGAGTATATGCAGCGCATCATCAGTCACTTGCAGCAGGGCTGTTTCAGTGCTGCAATTTTGGATGAAGCCAGACTGGAAAACGTCGAGGAGATTATTGCCCATAATATGTAGGGAAAGTTGTTTCGCAACACATTTTTCTGTGATTTTCGAAAGAAAAGGGAGGTTGGTGATAGGGCGGAAGTTGTTGAGGTCATTCGCATCAGCGGAGGGCTTTTTTAGAAGAGGGGTAACCTGTCTTGATTTGAGGGCAACAGGGAGGGAGCCTTGACTGAGGAAGAGATTAACTAGCCTGGTCCAGTAAGAGAGAGTATGGGTGTAGAAATCGATGGCGATGACACTAGGGATGGGGTCAGAAGAATGGTTGGAGGGTTTAGTTTCCAGGATGCATTGGAGGAGGTCATTTTCCGAGATGACGTCAAAATTCTGCCAAGTGACTAAGGATTTCCACTCCTCAATGGGGGTGGGGTGGGCGACCTGATCCACCAGTGCTTTGACCTTTTCATCAAAGAATATAGCGAAATCTGCTGCTTTCTTTGTGGAATCCTCAGGCTTAATGGTTAGGGAGAGCAGTTTGGGTTTTTGATGAGGTCAAAAAGTTTTTGGGGTCTGTTTTTGGCTGAGTCAAGGAGGGATCTGAAATGAGATGCTTTTTCATGGAAGATGTGGTTGTGGTATTTGGATCTTGCTGAACGTAGAAGAGAGAGATTGGAGGTGGATGGAGATTTTCTCCAATGTTTCTCCAAGATTCTAAGGTTCTTCCTTTCATCGTAGAGAGCTTTATTGAACCAAGGTGCTGAGGGGGTAGGTCTTTTCCTTTTGCTTTGGAGTGGAGCGACATTATCGATTTCGACTGCTAGGACTGAGAGGCACTGAGAGGTGAGATCGTTGACATCCACGTTAGGGTCTAGTCTAGGAAGTGACTGCATAGCAGAATTACAAAGAGTGACAAGATCAATGTTTTTAGTGTTGCGGAACCAGGTAGTAGCTCTTTTAGGTTGGCCGAGAGATATCGCGTGCGATAGGTGAAAACGGAAGGGAATGAGGAAGTGGTCAGACCAGTCTACATGGATGGGGGGAGCAATAGTCAGCAGGTCTGCTTTGGATATAACAAGGTCCAGTATTGAGCCCTTGGAGTGTGTAGTTTCTGAGCAATGTTGCAACAGATCATTGGCTGAGAGAAAGGTGGCAAGCTTGTTGGCAGCCGAGTCTTCCAAAGAGCCCCACTGGAAGTTAAAGTCACCCAGGAAGATCTGTCTGTCACTTTGAGAGAATTGGTCACTGATGAAGTCGGTGAGTTCCTCCCCAAAGGAAGAGCAGTTACCGGGCGGGTGGTAGATGGCATGGAATCTGAAGGGTGAGCCGTGATGTATTTGAAGTTCTAGGGAAAGGCATTCGAATGTACGGAAGAGGGTGGTAGGGAAGGCTTTAATTTGAAGGGAGTTTCTGAAGATGATAGCGACAACGCCCCCAATTTTGTCTGTTCTGTCATTTCTGAGGATAGAGTAGTCAGTGGGTACCAGAAGATCAAACAAAGTATGGGAGGAGTCGTTAAACCAGGTCTCAGTGAGGAAGAACATGTCGAGATTGTGGTGGGTGATAGTGTCATAGATTTCTAGTTTGTGTTTGATTGCAGATCTGCAGTTGTGGAGCAAACAGTGCAGCACTGACGCAACTGTTTTGGTGATGGGGGTGTTAGGGCTGTTAAGGGAGATAGGGATAAGATTCTTGAATGAGGGTGCCCGGTAAGCAGGAGGCTGGTAAGTTCTGACAGAGGAGATGGTCTGACTAGAGAACTGCGTAGAATTATTAGGAGAGGAAGGTGGAGGGGGAGTGACGTTGGTAGTCTTGTAGCTGGCCAGTAAGTTGGTGATGTCTGCAGAGGACAGACTGTGGTTGGCTTTATTGGGGCGTGGTAGCAAGGAACTCCTCGGGAGGATATTAGGGAAGGGGGACATCTTGGCGCTTAAAAGTGAGATGGACGCTACAAGCTGGGAAATGGAAGAGATGAGAGAATCAAGCTTATTTTCCAGGGAGAGGAGGGCTGAGCACGGAGTGTTGGGTGGCTTGATGGATAAGGGAGAGAGTGCAGGGGGTGCGGGCGGACGGGGAGGGGTGGGGGCACGGGATACGGGAGGGAGTGCAGAGGGTGAGGGAGGACGGGTAGGGATGGGGGAACGGGAGACGGGAGGGAGTGCAAAGAGTGAGGGAGGACGGGGCGGGGTGGGAGAACGGGATAAGGGAGGGAGTGCAGAGGGTGAGGGAGGGAGGGGAGGGGTGGGGGAATGTGTGGGGAATTGGGGAGCAAGGGTAGAAGGTGGGGAAAGATGGTGGGCGATAGGAGTGGATGATGATACAGTGGTGGGAAGAGAAATATTTTTACTGGTGTTGAACAGAGGGGAAGAGAAGAGACCATAAATATGAGGAGAAAGTTGGGGAGTAGGAGGGGGGTCAAGTGAAGGCCAAAGGTACGGGGAGAAGAGAGGAGAAGAGGCTGTACAGGGAGGGGAGGGTGGGGGGTCAGATGAAGGCCAAAGGTGTGGGGAGAAGAGAGGAGAGGGGGCTATACAGGGGGAGTGAGGGGGGTCCAAGGAAGGCCAGAGGTATGGGGAGAAAAGGGAGGATGGTGTTGGACAGGTACTGTATGCTATGAAAGGTGAATGTAGGGGGACAGGTAACAGGTGGAATGGGGGGATTGGGCTAGATGGAAACTGAGGGAGGAGTAAGGGACTGCAAGGTCAGAGGGAGGGACGAGGAAGGAATTACCGAGGAGGGAGACATGGTTGGGAAGCAAAGGATGAGGAAGGGGAGGTTGAAGAGAGATGGGAAGTGGAAGAAAAGAATTTAGGGTACGGGGGACGGGGAAGAGTGGAAAGGGATGAGGTGAAAGGGGGAGGGAAGGGGGAAGGTAAGGAAAGTTGATCGGTAGACCAGGTTGTGAGAAAGGTGGAATAAGTGGGGGGGAGGTGGGTTGGATGAGGGGGATTAGGGGGAGGCAAAAACGTTGGAGTATCGGGTGGAGGCAGGGTGGGGAGGGGGAGTGGAGGCCGGATGAAAGGCAGACGAGATAGGGGGAGGAACATATTGGGAAGGGGGAAGAGTGGGAGAGGAGGGAGCAAGAGCAGGGGGGAGCAGGGGGTAGGCCTGTGTCTCCCGGGAGAGCGGCCTGATGGAGTATCGAGGGGTCGGGGGGGAGAAAGGGAGAAAGGAGAGGAGCTAGAAGAAGAATCGAGGGAGATCCTAGTTGTATGGGTTGGACGAAGGGAGTGGAAGAGATGGTCAAAGAGAGAGAGACAGGAGTCATTAGCTTGAATCATGACAGTGCCATTATTGTAAAGTGTAATGGTGAGAGAGCCATTAAAGCTAGTGGAGGGGGAAATTTTTAGCCGCTGTCCATGCGGGATAGATGAGGAGGAGGAGACGTTGAAGGAATTGAAGAAGCTGGTGGACCAGGAAGGGATATCGTGAGTGAAAAAAATGAAGTCATTTTTGAGCTTCCCTAGACGACCATTAAGGAATTGGTCAACAAAGAGGGAATCAGGGAATTGTTCAATGGTGTTGTGCTTGAACCGTTTTGCTGCTGCTTTGGACAGCTTAGAGGGATAAATGACTTTGAAGCAGTTAACTCCCGACTTAATTCGAATGGAAGCCATGATAGGAGGGTGAGGGGAGGGGGGAGTGGGGGGGTAGAGAAAGGGGCCACTAGGGTAGCGATAGCGCAGAGAAGTATAATAAGAGGAGGGCGCATATTCCGGAAGTCGAGTGAGGATAATCCAATAGATTGTGGTCAGGAGGCGACTAGAAATGCAGGGCCAAGGACCCTGGTCCAACTCCCTTATAAAACATCAAATCCAGTGGGGAAGCTCGTGAGAGGCCTTGCAAGTTAAGCAGAGACACAAGCGGTTGGAGACACAGGCGGTACTTCCAGTGTCCATTCAACATCTTGTGATTCTGAGAAAATCAATCTCCCCATGCCTACAAATGAATGTGATCTTACGTAACCTAGTCGAATTCGTGCTCAAACAGCACAAAACAGATCAAACTTCCAGAGGTTGAGGTTCGTATAGCCGGACACTGACTCTCTTTCACGAGCAGGCTCTCTTTCACAATCCTCGTACAGAGCCACCGTCCTGTACCTGGGAAATGCCCGTGTAATTGCTTACACACAGCCCCTTCATAGATTCACTCAATTCTGAAAGCGAAAGTCCTATTTCTGTTTTGATTGTTGGGGTGGGAGGGCCTGTTGCATCTAGTGCAGTCTTGTTTCTACCTTCATAGATTTGCTCAATTCTGCTGGTGAGGGTCCTATTTCTATTTCGGTTGTTAGGGCTGGAGGGCCTGATTATTTCTCGGCCATTTTGTAGTTTGAATGGCGGAAGGAATCCAAAATGTCTGGGGCAATAAACCCAGTTCGCTCACTCGTTGAACTCCGATAATGCTCTTCACAGCTATTGTTTAATACAATTTCCATAGACGGCACATGTGTCGTACTGTTGATTCGTGATTTTTCTGGGGTTGGGAGTGTTGTCCCCCATGGAGTGCAGTGGACGGGTGGGTGAGGAGGTGCCCAGCAGCTGTGCTCGTTGATGTTATGCCCTTTCTTGATGTCCCTGGTACTATTGCGCCGTCATCCATTTTCCCCCATTCTCAGCTTGATGCACCGTGTCTTTAGCGGGCGCCATCTTGGAGTCAGGCAAGATGCTCACAAGCGCCTGGCCGCTTTTAAATTCTCTGTTGGGGGGCCCTGTCTTGGGCCCACGCTTCCCTGCGGCGATATCGCTGTGGCGCTGTCTCTGGGACCTCTACTGGGGCATCTGCCGTTCCCCCTGGTTCATGACTCTATGGGCGGGTCGACGTCCGCCATGCGTTTCGAGCCCCACGACCCCCACTCACCGGCACCAGGATGGAGGCCGCTCAGACTCACGCCGGGAGAAGGGATCCTCGACCGCTCGTCTCCGCTCGTAGCGCAGGGGGACCACAAGGGCCCCGCGCACGGATTCCCGGTCTCCAGTGAATGCGTCGGCTCTTGCGTAGTTTGCAAGCTGATTCTTCCGGCTAGCGCCGCTCATCTCTCTCACCTCTCCTTTACATCTGCCAGCGGGGAATTACGCCGCCTGGGTCTGTCCATCGATCTAAGCCTCACTGCCGTTCCATTCGAGGGGTGCGCCTCGTTTCACCTCCACCGGCAGTCTAGTTCTCTTTGTTCTACGCCGGATCCCCACAACTAGGGCCTTTCTCGTCGATCTCGTTTCCTCGCCGTCTCTTGTACGAGGGATTTAGCTTTTAGCGACATCAGCTTGGTGTCGGAGGCCTCCGATGAGGTTCTGCTCCCACTCTGCCCACTTTTACAAATAGAAAACTTCAGGAATCAGGCTAAATATCTGGCTTATGCCGGAGCTCTGTTACAGAGCGTCTAGCACGGTCGCCATCTTGACCGTATCGCCATCATCCCAGGTACTGACACTTGTCTATTTTAACCCACTCCCTGCGGGTCACTTACCCAACATCCCAGGTACTGACACTTGTCTATTTTAACCCACTCCCTGCGGGTCACTTACCCATCATCCCGGGTACTGACTCTTGTCTATTTTAACCCACTCCCTGCTGGTCACTTACCCATCATCCCAGGTACTGACACTTGTCTATTTTAACCCACTGCCTACGGGTCACTTACCCATCATCCCAGGTACTGACTCTTGTCTATTTTAACCCACTGCCTACGGGTCACTTACCCATCACCCCGGGTACTGACTCTTGTCTATTTTAACCCACTCCCTGCGGGTCACTTACCCATCGTTCCTAGAAGAATCTCTGGACTTTGCTCTGCTTGTGATTGTCATCTGTACTTACCACTCCTAGATGGGGTTTGCCGTTTTCTTTTAATTTATGACTTCTCCATTAGTTCAGTTCCTTACCTCTTATTATACTTTTTGAATCACTTTTCCTTTCTCTTCTTTTAGCTCTCAACTTTCTTTCAAACTTTAACATTTGTCTTCCTCTTTACTTTTCTTATGCGCATTGTCTGCAAATTCCTGTGACAAACGTATGCTGTGAACTGACTCGAATTTGTCTTTTTTCCTTCTTTCTAGGGTCATAGATTCTACAGGGTTCTGAATCCCTGGTGAAACCAAAACGTCATCAGCCTTGGCAGAAGCAATGTTTGGAATCCGGGATCACCCAAGACAGCAGGTAATGACTGAAGCAGCGACTTCTCTCCTTGTCAGTGACCCCACCCCCTTAGACCACAGGTCTCCCACCCTAGAGATTCCTAGAATATCCCATCTTTCAAAGCCTGGGCAACTGACAGCGTACCCAGCCTCTCGGCGTCCCACAGTGGTGTGGCTTGGGTCACTTTGTCATGCCAACCCAGCATTCTATGTACCGAATGCCAGAGTCGAAGCGTGTGTTCTGTGGGTCCCCTATGGTGGAGGTGCTTGGGGTTGGTATACAGTGCATGCACACACCCTCCCGGGCGTAGAACATATCTGTCCAATTGATATGTGGGAATGTCCAGCGGCCGATGCACCCAATGATTGATGACCGCCAGTTGTGCAGCCGAATAATATTTCTGGATATCAGGTAATGCTATATCCCCATCATACCACCCTCACTCATGTCAGTTTCAATGTGGAAATTCGCGGAGGTTCCCATCCCACAGTGGGGCTCTAACCTCACCTTCTATGGCTCTAAATTAAGACCATGAGACCAGTAATCATGTATTTCATAGAGCATAGAGAAACCGCGGAAGTGCCATCATTTTAAACAAGGCCATCGGTCCGAGCAAGGAGAGCTGCAGTGTTCTTCAATGACTTATGTCTGTCTGTAGTCGTGGCAGTGGGGCTTGGAGATTGTGGGTGTGGACGAGATCTGGGTTTGTGGTGACATATATCCATAGATATCGGAAGCCTTCCTTCACCAACTCCACCGCACACTCTGGTGGCAGGGTTGGTGCCGGGCCATGCAGAATGTTTATCGTGGATTTGGACCAGTTAATTGCGTAGCCGGAGTACTTGCCAAAGTTAATGAATATATTCAATATTCTGTTGATGGAGGAATGTGGTGTTGCGATGTAAAGTAGTACGTCATCTGCACATAGGGATATTCTGTCCTCCCAGTCCTCAGTCCAACATAGTCCCTGAATCAGCGGGTCTCCTCAAACCCAGGTTGCCGGAGGCTCAAGAATTAGAGCAAAGATTAATGGTGAAAGGGGGTAGCCCTGCCTGGTTCCGCGCCGGAGGGAGAATGGATGGGAAGCTCACCCATTCACCACCACTTGTGCCAGAAGTCTCTCATAGAGGAGCCGAAGCCACCCAAGAAACTTGGGGCCAAAACCCATTCGCTCTAGTACGGCAAATAGGTACGGCCATTCGACTGTGTCGAAGGCCACTTGCATGACACTTTTCCCCTTTCTCTCCCCCTCAGTAGTTTGCTTCTTCTGCTGATCAAATTTTCTTACTTTTGCAAATATCATTGACAATTTGTAACATGCAGTCTTTTCTGTCTTTGCCTTACTGGAATGGTAGCTAGAGTGCACATTGACAATAAGTGGGCCTAAGAAAATAATTATTCACAGAAAAGCAAACAGAATTGAGTAGGCATAATAAAAACGAATGAATGCCACTCGTCTATTGTCCATTTACTAAACGGTCGAGTGCGATGAGGGCAACAGTTGGAAATCATCATTAAACCTGGGTATTCCGTGTCATAGTCTCTCCTAACCACCCTCTCTTCTTCCTTTTCCCATGCCCCCCACTCCTCAGCTCTGATATCAATGAGGTCACACTTATGTAACAACAGTTCCTTGTATGAAGGTACTTATAGGGCACATTGCTTTGGAGGCTACAATTAGAACAAACTGCAATGCAACCATGATTACCGTCTCTACCGACCTACTATGACTAGGTTGATATTGACTAGGATATTGTCCTGAAAGCAGAATAAAGGCGATGGGAGGAATGCTTGCAGATAGCATAACTGCTGCCTACCGCTCCCAACCCGTCGTTTTTTGCCCACCATTCTACTCTAGACAGAGGCTTGCCTTATGCAAATCAGTACTGACCCTGCTCCTCATTGGAACAGTCAATCCTGAGCTGCCTGGCGAGGCACCCTGTAGACGGGTCCACAAGCAATCCCAGAGCTGTTTCAGCTTTATTAGGCCTCGTCAGTGAGGTATAGCTTGGATGCTGTTGCACAGCAATCAGGGTATTGTTTTTTATTTTTTTTATAGAGTTTTATATAGCGCGAACTAGACCCGAATCGGGTATCAGAGAGCTTTACATGAGCACCAGTTTCGTTACAGAAGGACACATTCATTTTTGTTAGGCGCAGGGAGATTAAGTGATTTGCCCAGAATCACAGGATGTTGAGCATCGTTGCCGAGACTCGAACCCGGTTCCCCAGCTTTGAGGTCGACCGCTCTAGCCGTAAGGCTACATCCTCTCCTATCCTAGGGTTAGTACTGATTGCTGGCTCACACATGATGAAAATTAACTACCCCAACATACATACAATATACATAGGCATTGTCGATGGGACAGCCACATTTCATCTTGTTTGAGCCAACCCATGTGTGTGAAACCATAGCCGAGGCTTTTCCTTCTTCAACCACAGCCCCCAAGTCCTGGAACAGCATTCACTCCGACCCCCCAGCTCTGGACATCACTCTTGCTAGAGGATTTCAGAAAGAGACTCAAGTCCTGGCTTTTCGACTGAGCCCTGCTACCGAGCGCCTGGATATCCTCATGATTGATTAGTCGCGCTATACAAATACTGATTGATTAATTGTAACTTTTCTCTGTATTAGTTGCTAAACTTTGATGTGATCAATTTCTATACATTCTGTGGTTTGACACTGATGATCCTTACGATGCCAGTTTGCCTTTAGTTGACACTCTGGCACCACAATGAGAAACGATTACAATGTGGCCCGACCCCTCCCATTCTTTTATCTTTTCTTTTTGAAATTTCTCCATCATGCTTGGCGTTTGTACCTGTGCCCAGGCTTCCGTTTAAACAAAGGCAGCCCAGATAGTTTTTTTTTCTTTTTCTTCATATGTAATCACATGTAATTCCGTTTTTAATGCTGTTTTCATATTGTGATTTCTATTTTTTTTTCTGTACGCGCGATTGGCGGTCCTCTTTCGTCTAGTGATACTATTTCTTTTTCATTAATGACCTCTCTTTTTGTTAATTGATCATTTTATGTTGTCATCAACAATTATTTTAAATACTCTTCTTTTTTGGAGCTTTTGTGGATCTGAACCGGGTACTGCTTTACCTGTTGTCAGGAGGTCCCCATCGTCTGCTCCCTGACCAGGACGGTGACGGTTACATTGCTGGCTTGGTGTGGTTCTATTTACTTGTCCACACTGGGTGATGATTGATGCTTTACCTGCCCACACGAGTGCCATCCTGAAAAGTTTGAGCACATCATTACCTAGTAAAGGTGGATATGTTACTAATTTATTGGGCATGGTTATTACTGGTATTCTGCGAGTCAACATATATTTTTCTGCAACTATGCATTCCTTGGCCACTTGGCGTGTTTTTGTTATTTTTGTTTAACAGCGAAGTGAGTATTCGCATTTGTTTTTTCCATTTCATGTCATTGTGCCCCTATGTTACCTGATTGCACCCTGACTACTCTCCTTTTTCCTTGTCCATACTCATTTGCAGGTTCTGTATAAAAGTACTTACCCGTGCCTTATGAACATAATTTTCAGGATATTGACTCTAAGACTAGTCCGTAAGGCTTCTCTTAATGTTCCAATAGCCTACAGAGTGCTTTTGATTTATTCTGGATCCAACTTCTATTCTCTAGGTGTACCTAATCATTTCTTTCCTGATGATGACCCCTGTTTAAGCAACAGCCACAATCCCTGTCAGTGTGAACCATAAAAATCACTAAATTAACGTGTGCTTAACCCTCTGGTAGTTTCACACAAAAGCAATCAGTCTTAACTTAGAGGCAATGTGTAAAGAATTTATGCAGCACACAAACAGTAATAAATTGTAAAGACAATACAAGAAAAACCCCACACCAATTTAGAAGAATAGAGTACAATTTAATAAATTATTTGACAACAAAACAACAAAAACCAAATAAGTAGAACCGGAGTTATGAATATTTTGAGTTTAAGGAAAAACTAGTGCCTAAAAGATCAAAGTGCCAACCGCGGACATCTAGTTGCGCAAGACCGGGTTAAAGTAAAAATATATGGTCAACCGCAATGGAGCGCAGGTCGGATACAAAAAGTGAATTGGGCTCGGTCAGCGCTTACCTTCGGACTTAGAAGAAATTCTGAATAAAATGTTCTGAGAAGTTAAAAATAAGTGGTGCAAGGCTGCAGGCGGTGTCCAAGGAGGAAGCGTCTTTGTCGGGGAGCCGCTAGACGAAGTTGTGGTGAAGACTTCTACAATCGGATTTAGTCACTGTTTTGGAAGACGAAAATCCCCAGCAGAATGAGGCATGAGGCTGTAGCCAATGAGAGTTCCGGGAGGCCGGATACCCCTTTGGTGACTGACAGCTGAACAGGATTTGCTGCCATGGAGAAGAACATAGTGGGAGCTGCCTCGAAGTCAGGCTGACTGGCAATGCACCTTGGGCAAATAGAGTAGTAGTTAGGTCCTGTTCTTCACTTGGTTATGAGAGCAGTTTTTAGCCAAAAATATTTTTAAGTCACAAGTTTTGGATTTTGGCTATCTGGCCACCTTTAGCACCACCACCAAGTGTCCAGGACTCGAGGGGCACCACTTGGGGGGTTAGGGTTCACTCAGGTTGGGTCCAGGTGTGAGTTCAAGATGGTGTGCAGCTTTTTTTTTGTCCCTGAGTCTCTGAACAGGAGGTCAGCAAATTAGTCCTTGGAGTCACTATGGCAATCCTGGGTTCAGGTGATGAAGCAGTGCTCAAGCAGCAGGGCAGGCCTCTGAGGGTTCAAGGCAGGCTCCAGGCAGCAAAGCAGTCCTTTCAGGTGCAGCAAATCAGTATTGTGGAGAACACAGCAGGCCACAGCAGCAGGCAGATCTCTGAGAGGCCTTCCGCAGGTCCAGAAAGTGCCAGAAGAGTGGGTCTGAGGGTCCCTTTTTAGGTCTCGCATAGCGTTGCTGCGCGCATGCGCTGCTCGCTCTGTGAGGCATATTGTATTAGAGGAGATTTTAGAAGTGGAGTGGAAGCCCCGCCCCTTGTTTCCATTGGCTTGCGTCATCGTCCATGCTAAACGCTGGCTTTCGATTGTAAATGAGGCTTCTTAGTCCCTCGTTGTTACCGCCCTGTCTCCTTTTGGGACGGCCCATCCGGACTGGATCGTTTACTTGCGGCGTTACACTGTCTCCTTTTAGTCCGTAAGCGCTCTTTTTTTATTCGGCTTTTGTAATGGCAGCTGCGTGTTTTATTTTTGCATCGCGCTTTCACTTTAACAATAGCTTCCGCCCCATCCCGCGATTGCAGTGTGGGGCGGCAGCTATTGTAAAGTGAAAGCGCAGTGCAAATCTAAACAAGCGGCTGCCTTTGCGCAATGGCGACAGCTTGTCTTACTTTTAAACGGTAAATAATTTGTGTTGAAAATGTGTGTATCGCTTCAAGCTTTTGGCTCTGCTTGTGCGTGCGTGACTGTCATGCACACACTGCAGTCTTTCGCACAGGACTTCTGCCGAGTTAATGCATTGTAAAAAAGAACATGCTGATATATTTTAAAAGAAATAACCCTTTGCGAGAACGGACGCTAATTGCTGGCTGTGGGAGAGAGCTGGCGCGTGTGACAAGACAAGCTCCCATTTGACTGGATGTCCTTAGTTTAAGAGGCTGCGATGGAAACATTCACTGCATCAGATTAACCCCCCCGACCCTCGTCTATTTTTGACCCGATTCAACCCCCCGGAGCGGAGTCTGAGCAGCGCGTGGTCGGAGCCATGCGCAGATCCGTCCCCACAGACTCCACAGACCCGCGCTGCTGGCGTACGCTTCTTCCCTGCTGGCGCTGGGGCAGCGATGGTTTGTGCTGAAAGTCGCTTCTCCGGAGTCTAGGTTGTTGGTAGAGCTGGGCGAGACTGAACATTTGTGGGGAGAGCCGAGCCAGGTGTCTGGCTCTAAGAGCCGTAACACGAGTCCCCCCCCCTTCCGAAAAAATGTGTCCACAATCTACGACATCTATCACTGGTAATGATCTAATATTGGTATTTCTGCCTTTTGCTCACACCTGCACACATTTACTTCTGTTTTCTCTCTCAAACACACATTCTCTCTTTTTTTTGTTCTTTTTCCTCGCATTTTCTCTTCACTAGCCCCACAATCTCCATCGCTGATTGGGCCTTCCCTGCAATCCCCAAACACAGGCGCATGCGTTTTTTTTTTTGGTTTGTTTAATTTAAGATAGTGAAGTACAGGCAGGAGATAAAGTAGTTTGCCATTACCAAGAGGTTTTTTTTTCTTTCATTAAAAAGCGCTTCACAATATGCTAATTTAAAACACGCCTCCCTGTGTCTCTCACAACCCCCCTCACCCCTCCCACAACACTCGTGCCCGGCCCCTCCCTCATCCCAAGTAAACGCGTCCAGCTACTTTGTGGCGACATCTTGTTTTTTTATATCCCTGTTGTAAATGGTTTGCGCGGAGCAAACTGTGCTCCACGTGGCTCGAAATGCTTTTATCCTGTCTGGCTCTCCCGCAATGCTTTTTAAAAAATCTATCAAACCAGCACAGCACATACTGCTCGGTACACCTCAGCTGGATTAAAGGTTGCTTAATAGGTCTCGCATTTGCGACACTTTAAGCTATTGGCATTGTAAATAATAATGCCTTTAATTTATCTGTTTTAAAAAAAACAACACATAAATAAAAGGCATTGTCATTTACAATGCCAGTAGCTTAAACACTTGCAAATGCGAGACCTATTGCATTGCAAATGCTTGTTATACATGGTGCCTCCTTTTAAGTAGGAGAAGCTTCAAAAATAAAGTTCAGGAATGCCAGAGACAGTCTCACAAAGGACGGTGATGGCATATCTTTGACACACATACCTCTTGTGCCGATGCGACCCTAGAATGGCAAGGCTTCGTGAGCTCCGTGAAAACCAGTCAGACAGAAGAAAACAATCAAAGAACTGCCTAATTATATATACTGGTAACTCTTTTCGGCAGAACTTTATTTTTGAAGCATGTCAGTATTAGCAATTGAAATACGAACTGTGTTTTCATTCAACAATGATGAAATTCAGCAAACTGTTTCTAAGGTTAAAAGTTAAAACTACGAGTACCAGCATTTCCACTAAGGGATAAAAAGGAAGTGGAACAAATTAATCTTAATTGTTTTCAGACTACCCACCGTGATCAAGGCCGTAATGGCAGAAACGCGTTGGTGGAAGGAAAAGATTGAATAAATGAAATTAATGACACGGAGGTTACGAGAGTGCAGCGTGATTTATGCATGTGGTAATTAATATATATATATGTGATCAAGGCCCTTTTGGGGCCGAAACGCGTCATGGCGGTAGTGCTGGGTCAGGAAATGGAATAAAAACTTTGCACTAAGCTTTGGGTCCGTACCGTCCTTTCAGCAGAATTGGAGTTTTTCGTTGGAATTCGTTTGCGTATATATATATATATATATATATATATATATATATATATATATATATATATATATATATATATATATATATAAATAAATATATATATATATATATATATATATATATATATATATATATATATATATATATATATATATTCGTTTACTGCTTCGCCAAACCGTCGCTTCACAAATGTAACGGGTGCTTCCACAACACCTTCCTAAAGGAAACGTGGTGCACTTGGGAGCTATTCTTACAATCCTTTATTCCTTTATTCATCCACCACCATATCTGACAAACGCGGTTCGGCCTGCACAGCCTTTGTCAATGTCAGTTTCTTTACGATTAAGCACCTATTTTACTTTACTCTAATAGTCACTTCCGGTATAGAATATCTTGTGAAAATCAAAAAACGACTTTTCTTACATAGCGTACAATTGGGGCAGCCATGTTGGAGAGTTGTTGTTATTACACTTCTCAATGGTTTACGTTGCATTTCTCAATGTTTCAGCCATAAAATTTCCTTATAATTCATCGAATGCCCCCTGGTTTTCATTTTACTTGCCCCTTTAAAACAGATTTAATAAAGTGTCGATGTGCTACAGTACTGTTTAGAAAGTGCATTTCGATTAAAGTGACTGAGTGGATCCAATTATTGTTATCATTTAATTGTTTCCGAGACATGGGAATATTTTCGTCACCCAATATTGAATACATTATTCCACAATTGTTCAAAAATTGATAATGGTTATTATAAATCATATATATCCATTATTATTTGTATGCTAAAATAATATATATCTCAATATCTAGTGCAATCTTACCGATTATTCTATTATAAAGTGACAAAGTGCACATTTCGTGTTAGATGTTTTCTTGATTAGACTAAAACACGATCTCTACTTATTGGTGACGCTTTAGATTTAAATTTCCCCTGCCACCCTTCTAAACATTATTTAGCCCTGTATGGGCCTGGGTGAGGTGAATCTGACCATTATTATTTTTAATATTGCTTTACACATGTCGGCTTAATTTAAAAAGGCTTATCCTACTTTACTATCCAAATTCTGTACCACTTGGAATGTACCATTTCCCTTGATATTAAGCCCTGTATGGGCCAAAATGCGGTGTCTTCACTTTATTAATCAACTTATATTGCACTGAATACTTTCATCAATAGATTGTGTTGTATATAGATTCCACTTTAAATTTCTCAGTTGTCCGTATACTTCTATTTTTTACCTATACTTATGTGACTACATCATTCCTAAAGTGCCATATTACTAGAAAAATGTGTGTATATAAGTTAATAATCTAACTGTGCTTGCATTTAAACCTAATACGTTGCTTGTATTTACATAAAAGACTTCAAATATTACAGACCTACCACATTTGTATTTTACTCTCTATGCACCATCCAAGTAAAAAATCTAACCTATATGTGTCCATAGCTCTTCATCACTATTGAGGCCAAAATGTGCTCTAGTTCTCATTTCAATGGTGTATTTGGACTCTAGCTTTCTAAGAGTTCTCACCCTGTCACCTCCTCTTTCTGTTGTAGGCACCTGATCTATACAAAAGAAAAATAACTGACTGCTATCTCTTTGATGTTTTAAAGCAAAGTGTGGTGCAACTGGATAGGATTCATCTCTGTTCGTAATTGCTCTGTTATGCTCTAATATTCTCTTTTTAGCCGGATGCACCATGCTTCCCACGTATCTTAGCCTACAAGGGCAAACCAAGCAATATACTACAAAAGTTGTATTGCAGTTTAACAGTTTAGTAATAGATTTTAGACTACTCCTACCCGGAACAGAGTATGCTTTAACTTTCTTACTTTTCCTACATGCCTTGCATTTGGTGCAAGGGAAGAAGCCAGTTATTTGGTTTCTCCATACTTTTCTCAGTAAAATGGCTATGGACTAACAGGTCTTTCAAAGAAGTACTCTTTTTAAAAGTTACATTCGGTTTCAATGGTAAGATTGGACCTAAAACAGAATCTGACTGTAAGATGCTCCAATTCCTTTGTATTATATTACAAATTTCTTTAGAATTGGCTGAATAAGTTAGAATCAATCTGGTTACAGCTGCTTGAGTCTTATTTATTAACTTCTGTGTTAATAGATCTTGTCTCTGTTGTATTCTAACTTTATCTGAGGCATCACTTATCACTCTTTTTGAGTACCTTCTTTTTTCAAATTTTTGTTCTGCCTCTGCCTTTGCCTGCTGATAACTTTCTATTGTTGTGCAATTGTGTTTTAAATGGAGAAATTCTCCGTAGGGAATGCTATTCACTAAGCTACGTGGGTGTTGGCTTGTTGCGTGCAGTACAGAATTGCCTGCTGTGAGTTTCCGATATAATCTTGTTAACAAATGACTATTTTCAATATACACTAATAGGTGCAAGAAGGCTACTTCAGACCTGCTAATGCAGCTTGTAAATTTTAGGTTCAAATAGTTCCAGTTCAGCTGTGTTATATAGTCTTCAGCTTCTTTTTGTGAACCTCGCCAAACAATAAAAATGTCATCAATGTTTCTTGCCCATAGGGCAAGTTTGCCAACCCACCTATCATTGTTTTCCGCCCAGGCCAGGTGCTTCTCCCACCAGCCCACAAAAAGATTCGCGTAACTGGGAGCGAAGCACGTGCCCATCGCGGTCCCTTGCTTTTGCACATACAGTTGACCTGCAAATAAGAATATATTGTTATTCAAACAGAACCATATCAGTTGGAAAATCATGATGTTATGTTCTTGGAACGTTAAAGGTCTTTCTTTCAGAAATAACTCAACTGCCAGTAACCCCTGCTCATGTGATATTGATGTGTATAGACTAGCTAAATCTAGTGTTATGAGCAAAAAGTTGTCTGCCCATGTAATATTCTGTACGATTCTTATTACATCGATGGTGTCCTTTACATAAGAACTCAGACTTCTAACAAATGGAGACAAATTAGAGTCCACAAAAATCGATGCATTTTCTAACAGACTTCCTATGGAGGATACAATTGGATGCCCTGGTGTTTTTAAGCTGTCCTTGTGTACTTTGGGTATGTGATAAAAAGTCAGAAGAACCAGATATTCTACTTTCAAAAATTGGTATTCCTCATAGTCCAAAGTTCCTTTGTCCTTCCATTTATCAATCAAAGCATAGAATGCTTGTACACTCTCATTATATTCCCTTCTCGTAATCCTTAGATAACAGGTCTCATCACATAGTTGTTTTAATGCCTCTTCTTGATATTGTGTCTTATTTTGCAGAACAATATTTCCTCCGGGGGTTTGATTACGAGTGTCTGATCTTCTTTCAGTGATTGCACTGACTGCCATTGTTCCTTACATAAATTATATTGCTTCATATTTCTACTGTGTCCTCCATTTTGTCTATGCCGGTCTAGGTCTTTGATGACAACTTCGTGGAAGCTGTCTATCATATCAAAAGGCGTTCTCAGGATTTATCTTGATTTTGCTTTAAAATGGGTTTTGTCACTTTTCTGTTTTATATCCGCTTGTTCTAATAGTAGTAGTGATCTTTCTGATTCATCGATTGTTATTGGTGTCAATCCTTGCAGTTCATGTAAAGGATCCAACACTTCAAGATCTTTTCCTGTGAGGATGTCTGTAGGTTGATGTCCATCTTTCCAATTTGTCAATTTTTCTTTGGGATTGCTCACATGGATTTTCTTCAACTTCAGTTTTCTTCTGAACAGGTACAGATGAATTATAGTCTGTGTATAGTCCCTACCTACTGTAGGACAAAATGTCAGTCCTTTCCGTAGAACCTCTACTTCATTAGATGTTAGCTCTCAATCTAATAAGTTAACTACAGTGAGATCTTCTGATTCTATTTCCGATAATCCTCCCTCTTGCTTCTGGTGACTCTTTGCTGGACTGATTGATTTGTGCCCTTTAGTGCCTCGTCTGACCTTTCTTCTATCAATTCTGCAGGTTTTGGCCTTGGTGAAAATTTTCGCCACGATTCTTGTATAATCTGATACAACCCGGGGAAAATTTACCCCTCCTGTCATTTCTCTCCTTGAGGATTCACTTGCTCCTTCTGTTTCCGATTGGTCCGTCTCTACTTCCGATTCTGGAGTTTCCTGTGTTGTAACCCTAGTTTGATTACTAGTTTCCTGGATTGTTTTTCTTGGACCAACGAATTTCCTGGCAAAAGTCAAAACACGGCCAGATTCGTAATCTTGTTGATCTCTGACGAATTTATTCTGCTTGCATTGCTTGATTCCTTCTTCATATTTAATGAGGCGTACTTTCATTTGTTGCCTTAAAGTTCCTCTGTGTAATAGCTGGCTTGCTTTTGGTACCTTGTTTGTTTGTTGTGTTTGATCAGTGCGAGGCAGTCGACGCAGTTCGTAGTCCAGTTGTTGAAGTTTGCAATGTCCTTGTTGAGGTTGTCCGTGGGGTTGAGTTGATTTCCGCAGGATATTCTATACCGGAAGTGACGATTAGAGTAAAGTTAAATAGGTGGTTAATTGTAAAGAAACTGCCATTGACAAAGGCCGTGCAGGCCGAACAGCGTTTGTCATTTATGGTGGTGGATAAATAAAGACTTCTAAGAATAACTTCCAAGTGCACCACGTTTTTCTTTTGGAAGGTGTTGGAAGATGTATTTTGCATATATATGTATATATGTATATATATATGCAAATAAGAAGCAGAGAACTCTGGGTAGTTCTGAAATTTAGGTGGAAAGCAGCTCCAATATAGAGAACCCTCAACCCCAGCGACACTCTACATTTGCTCATCTCAAATGTCTGCTTTTTTATCAAAGTCTTTAAGCATAATATTGCCACAATGCCATTCACGCTGAGATAGAAAAGTACAAAGTCTTTTGCCATTTCTACAGCAAAGTTTTTAAACATAGGACTAGCACAGTGCCATCCATGCCAAGCTGTAAAATGACAAAAGCCTATTTATAAAAATATTCATTTTAAAAAACAAAAGTTAAAATGACGTTATAGTTAGGTGAATATGTCAGTGACAACATTAATGTTTAGAATTTTTAAAAAACACATAAATTCACCAGTTATAGTTAGCAGCACTAACTATAGCTTGCTCCCCCGCCATGCACTGCATATGACATCACATATGCCATGACATGTTCTATGACGTCATTTATGATATCACAGATGACATCATTCAGTGAGTCTGTTAGTCTGTTTTATAGTTTACATAGTAGTGGGTAACTACCATACTACTTTTCTACCTATACAGCCTTTGTCCAGCTATTGGGTGTAAGTGTTCACAAAACACCTGTGTTCCTAATGCATCAGAGGTGTGTAGAGGTATTGAACACGTTATAAATCTTTGTATTGAAGAGTAACTCTGTGCAGGTAATAGTTAACGACTTGTGTTCAGCATGTTCCACACAAATTTTTTGGCATCTGCAGAAATGTTTTCCAAAAGAGCAAATATTCTACATACTACATACTAAGGGGCGTATCCATGAGCCAGTTTACATCGCTCTTGCACCACGCAGCGTGGTGCAAGAGCGGCGCACACCTTAAGTGAGATTACGAAGCGACACAAGGCCACTTTACATGGCTCCATAAATCTGGAGTAAAGCAACAGAGTGCAAATCACTGCGTTGCCTTACTCTGCTCTGGGAAGGCATTCCATGGGCGTTGCGTGGGTGCTCCCATGCAACGCCCATGGATTTTGATGCATTCCCAGATTTGCCAGAATTGGTAAACCTGGGATTGCGCCAGAAAGGTACGCCTTCCCAGGAATGGCGTAACCTTGTTACTTCCTCTTTGTATGTGTGCTGCAGGAATATGCCTTTCAGGATTGTTTTTCTGCAGGAAGGAGACCCTTCCTGCACTAAAACAATCCTGCATGCAACGGAGACACCCTTACACCATGGTGCAAGGGTGTGTGCGTTGGTGCTAGGCAGCCAAAGGGGCGCCAGTGCAGGGGAAAAGGTAGGAATGCGCTGTATAGACTTAAATACGGCACATTCCTGCCCTTTACCTGTCATGCAGTGCAGAGCATCAAGTTGACTTGCTGCGCTGCACTGCATGACAAGTTAATACATCTATCCCTAAGCATTTTAAGCAGCCCTTAGTTGTTAGAGAGACTCACCTCAGCATGACTGTTTTTACACAACATAGAAGGCTGTGTGCATCCAGTACTAACCTATGTACATGTGCTTGTTTTGCTTCAGAAGATGGGTTATCTGTAACGCTTTCACCACAGTATGAAGGCTTCTGGTAGTACGATCTTTAGCACCTTCAGACCTTGGTTATTTTAAGTGAATAGTCTCTCTTTAGACACGTTTTGCATAGAGGGTACACTGTTCTTAATAGATACTCTGTTGTGTAATTCTCATAAGAGTTTCAATGTCTGCAAACAGTGTGGTACAGAATAAACTCTCTCCATAGAGTAAACAGTGTTTCTAATACCCACTTTTCTGCTAATATCCACTTCATTTATTAATGTAGGTTTGATGAATGTGAAGGGTTTGATACAGGTAAAGAGGGTCCGTAGTAGGGCATTAATTATGTAACTGCTTGAGAATTTGGAGGAACTTGGTTTGCTCTGAACAGTTATACATAGATTGAACACCGTGTGCAGGATAGGTAACCCTTACATCTATGGTTCATAGTCAACATGAACTCGGCTACCCATGAAGTGTATGGTACAGGGTCATTGTTGCACATAACACAAGCTTGCTTCATCTATGGGGGTTGCATGTGTGATAGCAGTAATGATGCTCCATATTATTCTGAGCTATTTTCCACTTAGATCAATAGAGCAATGTCTCAAAAGAAGCTCGGACGATGTCATGTCATTGATGACATCACTGTGCATGGCAGGCACAAATTATAGTTACTTTAGGGCATGAGTTATAGTTTCTTGAGATAACTATAAAGGGTGAATTTCAGTGGTTTTGTTAGTTTAAAATGGTATGTTTTAACTGACATTTTCACCTAACTGTATCGTCCCTTTGACCTATGTTGTTTTAAGTGAAATATATAAGTATATATAGGCAAATGTGTATGTAGTTCTGTCGGTGTTTTTCTGGCTGGCTCTCCATTGCCTCTCAAGCTGTTTACAGTGCCGTTTGGTGCTTCCAAGTTCCTCTGTGTACCAGCTGGCTTGCTTTTCTGGCCGTGTTTGTTTGTTGGGTTTGATCAGTGTGAGGCAGTCGGCGCAGTTCGTAGTCCAGTTGTTGAAGTTTGCAATGCCCTTGTTGAGGTTGTCTGTGGGATTGAGTTGATTTGTGCTGAGGGCGCTGAGCCAATCTGTTTATGTGATTTTTTGGTTTTACCCCTAGGCTTGGTAGGCTGGTACTGGTGAGTGCATTGACTAGCTGCGTGTTGATTTGGAAGTGGATGATGGAGTGGTCGGTCCAAGTGAGCGGGATGGTGGCATTGTATTTGATGCTGTCACTGGTGGTGGAGATGAGGTCAGTGCGTATCCTGCAGTGTGTGTTGGTTCTGAGATGAGCTAGGTAAGTCCGATGTTGCCCAGGTTTTCGACGAGTGCTGTGGAGCAGGGTCGGATCTGTCTTCCACATGGAAGTTGAGGTTGCAGAGGAGTATGTAGGCTCTGGAGCAGATGGTGAGTGGGGCGATGAAGTCAGTGATGAAGCTGGGAAAAATGGCTTGTGGTCCCGGTGGACGATAGAAGGTGAAGTTTTCAGAGATTTGCATCTCCATGAACGTTGATCACTTGATAGATTCCTTGTAGATGATTGCAAGTCCGCCACCTGACTTGTGGGGACTGTTCTGTCATGCGATCTTGTAGGTTGCTGGGATTGCTGTGCCAATGTTGGGTGCCAAAGTGGAGTAAAGCCAGGTTTCAGTGAAGAAAAGGATATCTGGTGCGTCATGGCTCAGCAGGTCCCAGATTTCTGTCATGTGTTTGCTGAACGATCATGTGTTGTGTACCATTCATTCCAGTGAGTGCTCTTATGTGAGTTTGCTGGGCGTGTGGTGTTGGGCTTTGGCGTTGATGGCATTGATGGTGCTTGCTTGGCTGGGTTGCTGCAGGAGAATCAACAATGGGAGCAGGTTGCACGCTTCTTCTGTGCTGTGTGGTGTGACACTGCAGCAGTTGCTGCTGAGTATCGTTAGAGAGGTGAGTGATTGGACCCAGGTTCCTGTCGCTGGGCGTGGTCCAGATGCAGACGAACTTGCCTTTGGCACACCACCATTAAGTAGGTCCTGGGAGGGGGGGAGTGCGGGGAAGTAGGCAGTGCTAACACAGCACAGAAAGAAGAGGCAGGAAGAAGAATGTAGCAGGAGCACAGGTAAGCAAGGAGTAAGGAGGCAGGAAAGGTGCGGGGCTGCGGGGAGTTCCACGGGGGGCAGAAGTCCTGACTTGGTGTGAGAAGCCCAGGTGAGTGAAAGGCACAGAAGCAGAAAAGAACACAGAAAGCGCAAAAAGAGCACAAAGAGGACACAAAAGAGCACAGACTGGTACAAAAAGGGCACAAAAGAGCATAGGAGAGTACAAAAAAGGCAAAAAGAGCACAAAAAGAGCATGAAAGAGTTCAAAAAGCGTAAAAGGGACACAAATAGCACAAAAAGTAGAAAATAGCACAGAGGACCTCAAAAAAGCACAAGGAAGCACAAAGAAGCACAAAGACCACAAAGTAGCAAAATGGAGCATAGAAAGTGCAGAAGGAATGAGCACAGAGAGCAGAAGATCAGAGCGAGCTGAAGGAGAGGGGCGTAGACCTCAAGCCGAAGTAGCCCGGTCCAAAGCCCTTAGACTGAGGGCGTGGCTTGCAGTGTGGAGAGATGGCTGTGTTGTAGTGCGGGTCGACCGAGTCAACCGACGCCAGCCCCTAAACATCCGTAACAAAGATCCGAATGGCATTCAGAGGGGGTCTGCTTTGTTGTCGGAGGGTGCCTGAATAACTGCGAGGCTTGCAGGAGCCAGACCAGGCTCCGAGGGAAGAGGCTGCGCCATGAGGCCTAGACCCTGCGACGATCCCCGGGCTTGCGTGCCAGCAGCTGGGCGGAGCCTGAGACTTAACGTGGAGTCTCGGAGGCCGAGGGGTGGTGAGAGGTGTCAGCGGGAGGCCCGGGACCGGTGCCACCCGGCTGTGGTAAGGCGCATTTAAAGATCGAGGAGGCAGCGCAGTGGGGTGGAAAGAAGCAGCCCATTACCAGTGCTACTGGAGAAAGGCACACAATCTGCGGTGCTCCACCCGCTACGGAGACAGACAGATCAGAGGAGGATCTACCGGGTGGGGCCCGGCAACACAGAAGGTGGTACTGATGGGCGGAGGGATCGGAGACCATCCCCCCATCCCCCGCTGGGCAGATAGAGAATACCCCTTAAATTAAGGACTTGGCCGCCCGTCCCGCCCAACGTTGCGCCTGTCTCCTTTTTCTCCCCCCCCCCCCACATCTACCAAGCTACATACCAAGAGATCAGGACTGGGGGCTGGAGAAGGTAACAGAGAGGCCAGTTGACAGTGGGCAAACAGACTAAATCATGCCCCTAGAACACAACCAGTGTGGATAAGGCAAAGCAGAGGCTTGTTCACTGGCACTTCGATTAGCTGGGAGACGAGGGCCTGAAAACCTATAGGCCGTCAGGTGTGACTCGCCTGGGCAGGCAGCTGAGAGTACAGCGCTTGGACTCCGCCTCATACAAGTTGTTAGACCCACGAGAAGAGGAGGTCCTGATGATGACAGGTGGCAAGGGCCCCCGAAATGTGCAACAAACAAAGCTAGACAAGTATGCTCTGGTGAAGGGCCCACCTGCGGGTGCTGAAACTACATGATAATCAAGAGACTGCAGCCAAGGGTACTATCCAACTATTTTTCAGTGGAACGAGCGCATCGGGTCCCGGGTGGTCAGCCGAGGCCGGGGTCCCCGCCATGCCCCATTATTGCAAGAATCTTTAACTACCGGGATGGGGATGTGATCCTTCAAACTGCTCGGAGTGCTCCGCCACTTAAATTCGAAAATGCCACGATTACGTTCTTCCCGGATTTCACCATTAAAAAAGTACAGCAATAACAAAGTACTTTCATAGAGGTCAAAAAAGCCCATAGAGCAAAGGATATCAGATACTCCATGCTCTTTCCTGCAACACTTAGAGTCACAGCAGAAGGCGAGATCTGGCGCTTCGCTACTCCAGAAGAGGCGTGGGACTGGCTGGACGGCTGGAGGACAGCAGGGGGACCTTGACACAGGCGTAACAATACCAAAGAACTAGTTACTACAGATGGGGAGTCAGCCTCAGATAGGGCAGAGCTACCTCCGCGGACGGTGGAGTGGCCAGGGACTCAGAGAGACTGAATAATTGAAATGGGTTACCACACAAAGAGTGTAGGACTGTGGAGCAAGTCAAAGAGACATATTTGCAGACGGCATTGAGATTAGAAGCCTGGGAGGCCCACACCTGCTGAGCTAGCTAAGTGGACATTGCTTTTTATATTGGATTTCTTCTATGTAGGCACTTACTATGCGAGTGGGACAATGTGAAACTATACCTGCCTTAGGAGAATGGAGGGGCTGTCGGAGTGGCGGGCGAGACTGTTCGAGGCGTTAGCCCGCCCGATTCTTGGTGTTACTGTTGTGGGGCGACAGGCACTCTGCAAGTTGGGGTGGTGGGAGGTTCAGAGCCCACTGTGCAGGGTAGCAGGGTGGGGGGGAGATAGGGGGTTACGGGTTAAGTTGCAGTTGTTTGTGATTCTTTGCTTGGCTATTATACTGGAATGGGACGGTCTGTCAGAAGGATATGGGAGAGAGTCACCACCGTCACCAATAAGGAGTAGATGGCAGTAGATTAGGTACCCCCTGAGATGGATCGGCTTGTGGGGTTGAGCCATGGGAGCCCTCACCCGGGGCCCCCTAGGGACCGATCTGATTTGAAAATTATGACCTGAAATGTTAATGGCTTCGGGCATAAAATAAAGCACACTATGGTAGTGCAATATCTAAGGCGACATACTCCAGATACAGTACTCCTACAAGAGACACACCTAAAGGGTAACAATTGTAGGGCTCTGTATGGGGCGGATATAGACTCCTCACACATGCAGGATTTACATCAGGATTACGGGGAACAGGGATACTGGCCCGAGTTACACTGCCCTTTACACCTGGTAAGATCTGGAGTGATCCAATAGGTAGGTATGTGGTGCTGACTGGGGGTGTGGGAGCGGAAGACTATCAACATATGCTTGGTATACATACCACCACGACTGCATGCAGATACCTTCCCGGCTCTCAGCGCGGTGCTGCTGGACCTGCCGAGCAGCACATTGGTTATGGGTGGAGACATGAACGCCACAATGGATTGAGACAGAGACGGGTGTCGATCGCAGACAGAGGGGTTGGAACGGAGCCTCTGAGAGCGTTCACAGAGGTTCTCAGATTAGTCGATCTCTGGAGGGAACATAACCCAGCAGTCAGGCAATGTACGTTCTACTTGGCGTCACATGGGAGATGTTTCTGCATGGACTACCTACTGACAGAATCCTCCGAAGCAGGGTGGTTTAGAGGAGCAGCACATAGAGCGCTTAGCATATCAGATCATTTGCCAGTGGAAGTACGAATGATAGGGCCTACTAGAGACAATACACTGCACCGCGCCTAGATCCATGGGTGTATTAGGACAAACAAACTAAAGACAAACTGAGGGAACGGACGCAACAATATTATCAGGATAATGTGGGCTCGGTAGACTCAGCATGTGTACTGTGGGAGGCATATAAAACAGTGATCAGAGGACATGTGCAAGCCATAGCCGGGGTAAAAAAGAAAGAGCAGCGGCTTCGGTATGACACCCTAGAGGCGGAGGTGGTCAAACCTGAAACACTGCATAGAGACGCAAAGGCATTACCTGACCACGTTAAGCATCAAATTAAGATTAAGCAGAAGAAAATGAGAGACATAGCGGAAGAGAAGGCCAGGGCGCAGGCCAGGGTGACCCAACACAGCCTGTATGAGGTGGGGGATAAAGCTAATAAATTGATGGTCTGGTTAGATAAGAGGGATAAAGCAAGAAATTGGGTTCTGGAAATATGCACACCGGAAGGGGAGACATGTAGGACTGGGAAAGAGATAGCCGCTGCGTTTGCTGCACACTATGAGAAACAGTACATGTCCACCTCAGACAGAACCGGCCCTGACCGAGTTGAACTCTTGCGAAATGCTAGACTCCCGGTGCTATCCCCGGATGCACGGGAAGCACTAGACGGTGATCTCACACAGGAGGATATTAGGTGTGCCATCGGAGCTTTACAGTCGGGCAAGGCAGCTGGAAAGAATGGTATTCCAGCCGAGCTGTACAAGAGAATGGCGTCGGAGATAGCCCCGCACATGCTAGATATGTATCAGGAGGTGTAAGAAACTGGCTCTATATATACTACACCAAAATGAGGTATAGTGTGTATAGGGTCCAGGTGACTCCAGAGGTTGGCAGAGGTTAAAGTTAGATAGAACCTTACTCTCTGTTTGTGGTAGAGTGGTCGAGCAGTAAGGCAGTATCAGAGGACAGTGTTAAGCATTTGATGTACACACTCAGTCAGCAAATGAATTCACACACTCAAGAACTGAACTCTAGGCCAATTGTTTTTGTATAAAAATATATTGTTGTTTTATTTTAGAACCAAGCAAGCCTGGCACAGGTAAGCATAAAATACTTTGCAATGATAAATTGCTGAATATAGAACAGTTTGAAAATGCAATGAAAATTGTACTTTCTTTGATTTACAGGGAATGCAGTAGGTTGCAATACTTATCAAATACAGTACTTTGGAATGAATAGGCTTTTTCAGTAAATTGCAGGTAAGTTACTTTTTACGTTACTTTTCTAACTCAGTGCTGGATACCTAGATTCAGCACTGGAACATTTCCTGCAAACAGGTAAGTAAATACGTTTTGGTTATTCGTGCGATTTTTAAAGAATATTTTTAGATTTCAAAACTTCACACAGAAACTTTTTGAAGAAAAAGTGTCAATGTTATCCTATGGAGGAAAAACAGGTTATCGGTTTGTAGGTAAGTAATCGACTGTGGGAGTTAAGGTTCTGGGGTTAGACTCATGGGTCCCCCAGTTGTCAGTGATGCACTGTTGTTGCACCCTCAGCGGCACTAGGGCAGCCGGGTGCAGAGTGTTGAGGCCCAATGTTATCCTATGGAGGATAGGGGGTCTCCGGTTGGTGGCTGCTGGCAAGCAGGCCACTGGGTTGTGGGAGCAAAGCTCCTAGGGTTTAGGTCAGGGCAAATTGGGAACCAAATTAGCACCAAAGGTGCACCCTCAGCGGCACTAGGGCGGCCGGGTGCAGGGTGCTGTTTTGAGGTCGGGTGCCCTGTTGTTTTCAATGGAGCTCCTCCGGTTAGAAGAAACACTGCAGGCTCGGGGATGAGGATCTTCTGGGTGCGACCACCACTTCGAGGGGTAAGTTGGGATGTCTTGGGTTGGTTAGGCACCGTTGGTTTGGGCACACAAGGCCGTGGGGCGTCAGGTGCAGGGGTGCCTTGGGAAGTCAGAAAGTCTTACCCGCTCTGGTCGCGGTAGAGGGGATCCTCTGGATTGAGGCTGCAGGCGTCGTCTGGAGGCTTGAGGTAGGTCAGGAGTCGCTGGATCTCGGGTCAGGATCGCCGGGGTGACCTCCTTGTGGTGTTTTTCCACTCAACTCGGGCCGGGTTCGGCGGGTGCAGTTTGGGCTGGATTCGCGGTATCCGGCCGGAGCCAGAAGCTGCAGTTTGAACAAGTCCGGTGTTCACGGGAGAAGCAGGCTTGGAAGTGAAGGCAGGCAGGTCCTCTGGGGATTTTGAGGTTGCTGGCTGCAGGACACACTGGGATTTCGCAGGAGCAGGTTCGAGGGGAGACAGGCCTGTAGGGCTGGGGCCAAGTCAGTGGGCGTCGTCCTCTTGTTAGCTCTGCACAGCTTTTCGTCCTTCTTCTTCTTTTCTTCTTGTTTCTTGTCTGGATCTGAGGAAGCAAGGTTCAGGGTGCCCCCTAAATACTAGATTTAGGGGCGTTACAGGTAGGTAAAGGGCAAGGACCAATGGGTCCCTTCCCTGGGGTGGGAACACCCCCTATCGTGCCACCCTCCTGTGGGAAGGGGCAGGAGCCTGTCCCTGGTTGGCTAGGTCCCCCATCCTCAAGATGGCGGGGACTCAGAGTTGTGCTTCACCTCGCCTCCCCCACCTGAAGGGTGGAGTTGGTAGAGGTGGGCACACCTCTTTCCCTCACTTGTTTTTTCCGCCGGTTCTCCCGCCCAAAGTGGGGGGTAGAACCAGTGGGGACCAGTTGCTGAAAGCAGCAAGTGGCCTGGGGACGCTCACAAAGGCGGCAAGCCTTTGAAGCTTCCCCTTCGTGAACCCTGCCCATCCTGGGGGAGGAGGCTTGGCACCTCGTCCCAGGATGTGCATTCTTTCAGGCCCCCGAGAGCAGCAGGCTCTCAACCCAGGGGTCCAGAAACACGTCTGTTGGTGGCAGCCTAAGCAGCCACTCAGTCAGGTCACTAGAAGTTGGTTGAGTTTCAGGGGGCATCTCTAAGATGCCCTCTGTTGTGCATTTTACATTAAATCCCACACTGGCATCAGTGTGGGTTTAATGTGCTGAGAAGTTTGATTCCAAACTTCCCAGTCTTCAGTGTAGCCATTATGGTGTTGTGGAGTTCCTAATGACAAACTCCCAGCACCAGACTCAATGAAGCCAGCATAGAGGGAACTGCTCTAGACTGGATTGCGTCCTACCTTCGAAACAGAACTAATGTCATCCATACCCCACCTTTCTCGTCCAAACCATACTCCACAAAAGCAGGGGCCCCTCAAGGCTCTATCATCTCGCCCATGTTTTTCAACATCTACATGAAGTCATTACCGGAACTGATCAATCAATTTCATCTCACGTGCTATAACTATGCAGATGAAACGCAAATACTCCTTCAACTGGAATGCCACAAAGACATTGGAAAATCCCCAACATGAAAGTAATTTGAGTGGTGGATATTAGTCAGTTATTTGGAGTGAGAAGGATAGCGGAGGGATAGAAGATAAAGAAAGGTGGATCAGTGGATGACTTGGAGCCATTTCAAATTGATTGCTCCCAAAACGGAAATACTCACATGTGGCGATTGGAAACATTATGACCCGCTTGCCGCCTGGCCTGATGAATTGGGATCACCACCTAAAGTATCAAAGGAAGTAAGAAACCTCGGAATGACCATGGACTCCAAGCTGTCGATGAATGCCCAAGTGGACAAACTAGCAAGATCAAGGTTTGTCACTATAAAAACGCTGCAACAAATTTTCCCTCATTTGGGATTTCCACACAAAGTCCAAGCTACCATCTCCCTTGTTTTGTCCAAACTCGATTACACCAATAGCCTCTACCACAGATCACCTTTAACAACCATGAAAAGACCAGAACGGATTCAGAACTCGGCTGCCAGACCACTCTTGCATATCAAACCACGAGACCACATCTCACCTGCCTTGAAAGCCCTGTATTGGTTACCGGTTGCCAGAAGATCCACGTTCAAGCTACTTTGTATCACCCACAAAGCAATACATGGAATGGGACCGCTCTTCATCAGGAATAAAATCACCAAACACATTCAACAAAGGAACCTCCGCTCTAAAGGGGCACCTCGCCTAAAAATCCCAAGATACACGAAAAAAACCATGGGTGGCACTTCCTTCTCTGTTCAAGCAGCCAAACTATGGAACTCTTTACCCCCAACATAAGATCCACCGACTACCACCTTATCTTCAGAAAACTACTCCAGAATTGGCTCTTCTCTACATAAGCACCATATGCAAACAGAAATTTACAGCATATCCCTCTGTATATAAGCATTTATTTTCACTATAGATATGTACCTATCTTTGTGTATTGCTTTGTATAAACATGTACAATAATTATGTTGATAAAAAATTTTTTTAAATCATCTTTGGTCTACATGTACTTGCTTCCATTGTGCATCTATGTACCTCCATGTACTTGGACCTGTGTGTCTGTTACTTTTCTCCTGAAAAAGCATATCCAATGCACTACCCTATTTCTCATCCTGTACCTCTATCAATATCTTTAATCTACATATACTTACCTCCTTTATGCATCTATATACTTTCAATGTCCTTATGGATCTATATATTTATCACTTTCTTCTAATTTGGCATTTCCAATGCACTACCCTATTTCTCAGTCTATACTTCTCTCAATATATCTTCTAGCCCAACTTTCTGACTCATCTCAAACTACTTTCTACTACTCTTTCCAATGCACTACCCTATCTCTTACCCTATACATCTACTCTCTCATTTATCCCAAACCCCATACCACTACTATGATCCCCAAAATAAACCCTTTCTAGACTCTCTCCTACTCTACCACTCCTTGCATCATCTGACACCTCTTTTACTATCACCGATCCCCCAAAACAAACCTCTCTAAACTCTTCCCTCTGACTCTTCCCCTCTAAAAACCCTTTTTACTCATCCAAAAGCCTCCTCCTACTGCTATGACCTAAACATTTTTTTTTTTAAAACCTTCACTCTTCTATCCCTCAATAATCCTTTTCAATCAAAATAACATACTAACGTGTTCACTTCACAAATTCCATATTCCACTATACTAATTCACCACTAATCCTTTATGGGTTCCAGAGTAGCGTGCCCCCATCAGGGTTACAAGCGCTATATAAATGCAAACCTTTTTTCCCTTTTCTACCCCTCCCCAACCCTTCTCAATCCAAATAACTGACTAACATATCCACCATTCAAATTAATTTCATATTTCACTATACTAATTCAACACTAATCCTTATGGGTTCCAGAGTAGCGTGCTACTCGCCAAAAAAGCGCTTCAAAACCCCATCAGGGTTAGCAAGCGCTATATAAATACAAACCTCTTTCCCTCTTCTATCCCGCCACCTACCCTTCTCTATCCAAATAACTGAATAACATATCCACCACTCAAATTACTTCATATTTCACTATACTAATTTTCAACACTAATCCTTTATGGGTTCCGGAGAAGCGTGCTACTCGCCAGAAAAGCACTTCAACACCCATCAGGGGTAACAGGTGCTATATGAATGCAAACCCTTTCTTTATCTTCTATCCCTCCGCTATCCTTCTCACTCCAAATAACTGACTAATATCCACCACTCAAATTACTTTCATATTTCACTATACTAATCCTTTATGGGTTCCGGAGTAGCGTGCTACTCGCCAGAAAAGCGCTTCAACACCCATCAGGGGTAACAGGTGCTATATGAATGCAAACTTTTCTTCCCCTTCTATCCCTCCGCTATCCTTCTCACTCCAAATAACTGACTAATATCCACCACTCAAATTATTTTCATATTTCACCATACTAATTCACCACTAATCCTTTATGGGTTTCCGGAGTAGCGTGCTTCAACACCCCATCAGGGGTAACAAGCAATATATAAATACAAACCTTTTTTCCTCTTCTATCCTTCTGCTATCCTTCCGAATCCAAATAACTGACTAACCTATCCACCACTTAAAATTTACTTGCATGTTTCACTATACTAATTCAACACTAATCCTCTATGGGTCCCGGAGTAACGTGCTATTCGACAAAAAAAGCGCTTCGACGCCTCGTCAGGGGTAGTAAGCGCTATACAAATGCAATTACAATACAATACAATATACTCTTAATGGGAGCACTGCACTTACAGTGCCCAGGAATGGACTTGGGCACTGTAGGGGTACATGGCTCATGCACCTGTACCCTCACCACTGGCATAGGGCACCCAGCTAGAGGGTGACTGATGTATGCCAGGGCAGTGAGTTTGTGGGCATGGCACACAGGGATGTGCGCCATGTCGACTCTTCACTTTGTTCTGCACCAAGACACGCAGCCTGCAAAGGCAGTGTGTGTGTGAAAAGGTGCAGGGCCTCTAAGGGTGGCACACTACGTGCTGCAGCCCTTAGCAGCCTTCCCTTGTCACAGTGCCCTGGGTACCTGTGGTACCTTTTACCAGGGGCCTACCTGTAGCCAGGGATGCCAATTGGGTTTAGGCTTCAATGCAGTTTTTAGGGAAGGAACATAGGCCCTGGGTACCTGATTAGCAGGAGCCCCGGGCACACTCAGTCAAAGAACATCGGCAATTCAGCAAAAAGTGGGGGCATACCATGCAGAAAGAGGGCACTTTCTCACACAACCCCCCCCAAATGAAAGATGATAAGACTAACCTTTCCCTAGAGAGTCTTCATTGTCTAAGTGGAAGAACCTGGAAAGTCCATCTGCATTGGCATGGGCAGTCCCAGGTCTGTGTTCCACTTCAAAGTCCATTCCCTGTAGGGAGATGGACCACCTCAACAGTTTAGGATTTTCCCCTTTCATTTTGCATTAGCCATCTGAGAGGTCTGTGATCAGTTTGAACTAGGAAGTGAGTACCAAACAGGTATGGTCTCAACTTCTTCAGGGACCAAAACCACAGCAAAGGCCTCCCTCTCATTGGCACTCCAACTCTGCTCCCTGGGAGAAGCCTTCTGCTTATAAAAGCAACAGGTTGGTCTTGGCCTTCATCATTGGTCTGGGATAGGACCGCTCCTATCCCTAGCTCAGAGGCATCAGTCTGCACTATGAACTGCTTGGCATAATCTGGAGCCTTCAGAATTGGTGCTGAGCACATTGCTTCTTTCAGGGTGTCAAAAGCCTTTTGGCAACTAACTGTCCAGTTAACCTTCTTGGGCATTTTCTTGGAGGTGAGTTCTGTGAGGGGAGTCACAATGGAACCATATCCCTTCACAAACCTCCTGTAGTGCCCAGTCAAGCCAAGGAATGCCCTGACTTAGGTCTGGGTTGTTGGAGCTGCCCAGTCCAGGATGGCCTGGATCTTGGGCTGTAAGGGCTGTACCTGGCCTCCACCAACAAGGTGGCCCAAGTACACCACAATGCCTTGCCATATCTGGCATTTGGATGCCTTGATAGTTAGGCCTGCAGTTTGCTGGGCTTTTAAAACCTTCCCAAGGTGGATCAGGTGATCCTGCCAGGTGGAACTAAAGACAGCAATATCATCAAGATAAGCTGCACTAAATGACTCCAACCCAGCAAGGACTTGATTCACCAACCTCTGGAAGGTGGCAGGGGCATTCTTTAAACCAAAGGGCATAACAGTGAACTGATAGTGCCCATCAGGTGTGGAGAATGCTGTTTTTTCTTTTGCTCCTGGGGCCATGCCAATCTGCCAGTACCCTGCAGTTAAGTCAAAGGTACTTAAGAATTTGGCAGCACCCAACTTATCTATCAACTCATCTGCTCTTGGGATAGGGTGAGCATCTGTCTTGGTGACAGAGTTGTAATCCACACAAAACCTAATTTCTCTCTTTCCACCCTGTGGGTGAGGTTTGGGGACCAGAACCACTGGGCTAGCCCAGGGGCTCTCAGAGGGTTCAATAACCCCTAACTCCAGCATCTTGCTGACTTCAGCTCTGATGCTTTCCTTGACTTGGTCTGACTGTCGATAGATTTTGTTTTTGACAGGTGCACTGTCACCAGTGTCCACATCATGGGTACACCAGTTTGTCAGACCAGGGGACAATGAATAGAGCTTAGCACACTGTTGCAAGACTTGCTTGCAGTCAGCCTGTTGTTGGGCAAAGAGGGTGCCTGAAAAGACAACTCCATCTACTGACCCATCTTTTGGGCTATATGAGAGGAAGTCAGGGAGAGGTTCACTCTCTGCTTCCTGCTCCTCATCAGTCACCATCAGCATGGTGATGTCAGCCCTGTCATTGTAGAGCTTTAGGCGGTTCACATGGATAACCCTTTAGGGTGTCCTGCTGGTGCCCAGGTCAACTAAGTAGGTGACCTCACTCTTTTTCTCTAGGATAGGGTAAGGGCCACTCCATCTGTCCTGGAGTGCCCTTGGTGCCACTGGCTCCAAAACCCACACCTGTTGCCCAGGTTGAAATTAAACCAGTGCAGCTTTTTGGTCATACCAGTGCTTCTGAAGCTCCTGGCTGGCCTCAAGATTTTTGGATGCCTTTTCCATGTACTCAGCCATTCTGGACCTTAGGCCAAGGACATAGTCCACAATATCTTGTTTGGGTTATTGGAGAGGCCTCTCCCAGCCCTCCTTTACAAGACAAAGTGGTCCCCTCACAGGATGGCCAAACAGAAGTTCAAAGGGGGAAAAACCTACTTCCTTCTGTGGCACTTCTCTGTAAGTGAAAAGCAGACATGGTAAGAGGACATCCCATCTCCTTTTGAGTTTCTCAGGGAGCCCCATAATCATGCCTTTCAATGTCTTGTTAAATCTCTCAACAAGGCCATTGGTTTGTGGGTGATAGGGTGTAGTAAACTTGTACTGCACTCCACACTCTTTCCACATGTGTTTCAGGTAAGCAGACATAAAGTTAGAACCTCTGTCTGAAACCACCTCCTTAGGAAACCCTACCCTGGTGAAGACAGCAATGAGGGCTTTGGCTACTGCAGGAGCTGTAGTAGTCCTAAGTGGAATTGCTTCAGGGTACCTAGTGGCATGATCCACTAACACCAGTATGAATTTGTTCCCTGAGGCTGTGGGAGGTTCAAGTGGACCCACTATGTCCACACCTATCTGGCACCTCATCCCTCTGCACAAACCCATCTCGACACTCTGACTCCTTTCTCAGAGGAACAGGTAGCCAAAGCTATGACTGAGGTCAAGGCAGGATCTCCACTCGATCCCTGCCCGCACTTTATTTTCACAAAACTAGTGTCAGTTTTATGTCCCCACGTCACTAAAATCCTCAACCAAGCCTCATTTCCAGATATATGGAAGAAAACAGTGGTCTTTCCCCTTCTAAAGAAAGCAGGCCTCGGAATCTATGATCCAGCTAATTATCGCCCAATTTCTCAACTACCATATTTATCCAAAGTTTTGGAGTGTTTAGTCAATAAACAATTTACCACCTTCCTCGAAACCAATAGCTTACTCGATCCCTCACAGACTGGCTTTAGGGCCAATAATAGCACCGAGGCCACCTTACTAGCTGTATCCGACAACATCAGATCACTAGTCGACAAAGGTAGAGCCGTAGCCCTGATCCTTTGGACCTTACTGCGGCTTTCGACACCGTATCCCATACTAACCTACTTCAAATCCTGCACAAAAAAGGGATCTGCTCTAAAGCTCTGTCATGGTTCGCTTCTTTTCTGAAGGATCGAACCCAAACAATTCAAATGGGATCCTGTTCCTCCACCGCAAAGAGCATTGAATATGGAGCACCACAAGGAGCTACCTTAAGCCCCACCCTCTTTAAAGCATACGTCTCATCCCTGGCGGACATCAGCAGGAAATGGGGTTTTGACATCTGCTCATACGCCGACGACACGCAATTGGTGATCCCCTGGTAAATAGGCTGACCAATACCGATACTAAGAACAACCCTAATAAACTGTCTCACTGAACTTGCAGGCTGGATGTCTGGGCACTGCCTAAAATTAAACGCCGGGAAGTCTGAAATACTGCTTTTTGGGGGTGTCCATGCAATTTGGGACAATAGTTGGTGGCCCCAGGCATTAGGTACTGCCCCAGAACCAAAGCGAGCTGCAAAAAACTTGGGCATCTTTTTCGATGATACCCTATCTATGCAGGATCAAGTACGCACATTGTGCGGAAAAAGCCTTCGCCACATTGAAACTGTTTAGACGACTTTTTCCCTGGATCCCCCAAATTGCAGAAAAACAGTGACACAGGCCCTGTTTCTGAGCAGGCTGGACTATGGCAACGCCCTTTATGTTGGCATGGCCGACTATCTTTCTCCTCGACTCCAGGTGGTCCAGAACGCCGCTGCTAAACTAATTTGCAATAAAAATAAATACAGTTCAGCATCTCATTGTTTGAAGGAATTACACTGGCTGCCAGTGCGTCAAAGAGCCAGTTTCAAGCTCCTTTGCGCATAGAACTCTGCATAAAAAAGGACCACACATTTTGCGAGATAAACTACAATTCCATGTTCCTTCGCGTCACCAAGCTTACGCCTCGGTCAAACGCACGTCCAAGGCCAGGATGGGCGACTGATCCTTCTCTAAATCAGCTGCGGTCCTTTGGAACAACCTCCCTCTTGATCTCCGCCTGACAGACGACTATCTGCTGTTCAAAAAAAACCTGAAAACCACCCTGTTCCCTAGATACTGATTCTACCAAAGATCAACCTGCACTGCATTGCATTCTGTCCTAGCGCCGTGATGTCCTCCGGGATGAATGTTGCGCTCTATAAATACTCTAAAATACAAATACCTACCCTTTCAAAGGGAACCCCCACCACAGGCAGTGGTATCAGGGGGGCCTTTGGGTGGCCACCTGTCTTGCCACTAGCTTGACAGGTAACACAGGAGCTGACAAACTCCTTCACCTTTTGGTGCATCTGGGGCCAGTATAAGTGGCTAACTAGCCTTTCCCAAGTCTTGGTTTGGCCCAGATGTCCAGCTAGGGGATGTCAGGAGCTGAAGTTAGGAGGAACTCCCTGTACCTCTGTGGCACTACCACTCTTCTGGTGGCTCCAGGATTGGGGTCTCTTGCCTCAGTGTACAGTAATCCCTCTTCCCAATAAACTCTGTGGGTACCACTGACATCTCCCTTTTGCTTCTGAAACAGCTTGCTGCCTCAGGCTTTCAAGAGTGGGACAGTCTTGCTGCCCCTGGCACAGCTCTTCCCTAGAGGGTCCCCTGGGCCCAAGAGTTCAACCTGGTAAGGGTCAAGCTCCATAGGCTCAGTTCCCTCTGGGGTGTCCAAGTCCTCTCCCTGAGGAGAGGGGTCCTGATCCTTTTGCTGAACAGAAGCTGGTTCCCCAGTCTTCTTACCTTTTCTCTTGGTAGGTTGGGCCATACTTTCAGGCTCCAACACTTTTTCACCCTGCCTTTTGCTCTGTGCTCTTGTTTTTACACACACCAATTCAGGGATATCCAGCATTGGAGATGGGTTTTTAGTTCAACCTCAGCCCAGGCTGAGGTTTCCAGGTCATTGCCAAGCAGACATGCAGCTGGTAGCTTTGGAGAGACCACTACCTGTTTCAGGCCAGTAACCCCCCCCCCCCAGTCTAATGTCACCATAGCCATTGCATGGTTAGTGGTAACATGGTCAGCATTGGTGACTGGGTAAGTACGCCCAATCACATATTGCTCAGGGGAAACCAGTGTGTCTCTCACCATAGTGACACTGGCACCTGTATCCCTCAGAGCCTCTATCCTAGTTCCATTAATCCAAGGGTATTGTAAGTATTTCTTTAAGTTGGGTGGCCACACAGCTACAGTGGCAAACTCAACTTCCCCCTCTGAAATTAGAACTGCTTCAGTGTGCAACCTGATTTGCTCTGGGCACACTGCTGATCCCATCTGGAGACTGGCTACACCAGTGGTAGCTGTAGCTGTAGCAGTAGGACTAGGGGCCTTCTTGCTAGGGCAAGCCTTGTCTCCAGTTAAGTGTCCCAACTTCTTACAGTTGTTACACCAGGCCTTTGCAGGATCAAAGTTCTTCCCCCTATAGGGCTGTGGAGTATAGGGAGTGTTTTGGGACCCACCCCTGTGCGCAGGTTTTTGGGGCCCTTTAGAAGACTCAGACTTTTTATCTTGGGGATTCTCACCACCTTTCCCCTGGGGAGGTTTTGTAACCCCTTTCTTTTGGTCACCCCCAGTGGTTGTCTTAGTCACCCTAGTCTTGACCCAGTGGTCTGCCTTCTTTCCCAATTCTTGGGGAGAAATTAGACCTAGGTCTACCAAATGCTGATGTAACTTTTCGTTCGTGCAATTACTTAAAATATGTTCCTTCATAAACAAGTTGTAAATTCCAGTAAAGTCATGCACATTGTGTCCAGTTAACCAACCATTCAGTGTCTTTACTCTACTGAGTAGTCTACAAAATCAATCCAGGACTGGTTTGGGGTTTTGTGAGCCCCCCTGAATCTAATTCTGTACTCCTCAGTGGTGAGTCCAAATCCCTCAATCAGAGTTCTCTTCATGAGGTCATAAGACCCAGCATCTGGCCCAGAAAGGGTCAGGAGTCTGTCTCTGCATTTACCAGAGAACAGTTCCCACAGGAGTGCCCCCCAGAGAGGTTTCTTCACCTTTCTCATGTCACAAGCCCTCTCAAAGGCTTTCAACCATTTAGTGATGTCATCACCCTCCTCAAATTTGTGGACAATCCCTTTGGGGATTTTAGGTTCATAAGATTGCTCTCTATCCTTATTAAGATTGCTGCCACCATTGATGGGTGCTAAACCCATCTCCTTTCTTTCTTTCTCTAGAGCCAGGAGTCTGGTCTCTAGGTCCAGTCTTTTGGTCAGCCTTGCTAAAAGGCTGTCCTCCTCATTGAGGCTGTCCTCAATGTCCTCACCAGAACCTGAGCGACCTGTGTGGCCCCTAGGTACTGAGAGGTTGATTCTTGGAGTCAGGGCTATTGGAGCCCTTTTCTCCCTAAGCAGTGGAGGAGGTAGATCTACCTGGTCATCGTCTTCCACTACTTCCCCATCTGACTGGTCATCACCTTGTTCAGAGGGATGGTCCTTTTCATACTCAGCCAACAGCTCCTGGAGCTTTTGTTTGGTTGGATGGGGTCCCATTGGTATGTTTTTAATTTTACATAAGGACTTTACTTCCTTGAAAGACAAGTGAAGGTAAGGGGTGAGGTCAAGCTCCTCAACCATGTCCTGTATGTTATTATGGTTATCTTCACTAGTAGCTGGGTTCTTCTTTCGAGACATTCTAAAAAAAAAGTTCTAACCCCTCTACCCTTGACTACAGTGACTTTTTATTTTCTAAAATTCTAAAGGGACTTAAGCAAGGCCATAACAAGACTTTTAGTAGTTTGGTAAAAATGCCAATTTAAAAAAATCAGAATTCTAAAGGCAATTTAAGAGTTCTGTCGTGTGATCAGGTGGTAACCAAGTAGTCCAACAAATGCAAGTTGTATATCCCACCACTGATCCACCAATGTAAGAAACTGGCTCTATATATACTACACCAAAATGAGGTATAGTGTGTATAGGGTCCAGGTGACTCCAAAGGTAGGCAGAGGTTAAAGTTAGATAGAACCTTACTCTCTGTTTGAGGTAGAGTGGTCGAGCAGTTAGGCAGTATCAAAGGACAGTGTTAAGCATTTGATGTACACACTCAGTCAGCAAATTAATTCACACACTCAAGAACTGAACTCTAGACCAATTGTTTTTGTATAAAAATATATTGTTGTTTTATTTTAGAACCAAGCAAGCCTGGCACAGGTAAGCATAAAATACTTTACAATGATAAGTTGCTGAATATAGAACAGTTTGAAAATGCAATGAAAATTGTACTTTCTTTGATTTACAGGGAATGCAGTAGGTTGCAACACTTAGCAAATACAGTACATTGGAATGAATAGGCTTCTCCAGTATATTTTCACGTTACTTTTCTAACTCAGTGCTGGATACCTAGATTCAGCACTGGGACATTTCATGCAAACAGGTAAGTAAACACGTTTTGGTTATTTGTGCAATTTTTAAAGAATATTTTTAGATCTCAAAACTCCACACTTAGAAACTTTTTGGAGAAAAAGTGTCAATGTTATCCTATAGTGGAAAAACAGGTTATCGGTTTGTAGGTAAGTAATCGACTGTGGGAGTTAAGGTTCTGGGGTTAGACTCATGGGTCCCCCAGTTGTCAGTGATGCACTGTTGTTGCACCCTCAGCGGCACTAGGGCGGCCGGGTGCAGAGTGTTGAGGCCCAATGTTATCCTATGGAGGATAGGGGTCTCCGGTTGGTGGCTGCTGGCAAGCAGGCCACTGGGTTGTGGGAGCAAAGCTCCTAGGGTTTAGGTCAGGGCAAATTGGGAACCAAATTAGCACCAAGGTGCACCCTCAGCGGCACTAGGGCGGCCGGGTGCAGGGTGCTGTTTTGAGGTCGGGTGGCCTGTTGTTTTCAATGGAGCGCCTCTGGTTAGAAGAAACACTGCGGGCTCGGGGACGACGATCTTCTGGGTGCGACCACCACTTCAAGGGGTAAGTTGGGATGTCTTGGGTTGGTTAGGCACCGTTGGTTTGGGCACACAAGGCCGTGGGGCGTCGGGTGCAGGGGTGCCTTGGGACGTCGGAAAGTCTTACCCGCTCTGGTCGCGGTAGAGGGGATCCTCTGGATTGAGGCTGCAGGCGTTGTCTGGAGGCTTGAGGTAGGTCAGGAGTCACCGGATCTCGGGTCAGGATCGCCGGGGTGACCTCCTCGTGGTGTTTTTCCACTCGAGCTCGGGCCGGGTTCGGCGGGTGCAGAGTGGGCTGGATTCGCGGTATCCGTCCGGAGCCAGGAGCTGCAGTTTGAACAAGTCAGGTGTTCACGGGAGAAGCAGGCTTGGAAGTGAAGGCAGGCAGGTCCTCCGGGGTTTTTGAGGTTGCTGGCTGCAGGACACACCGGGATTTCGCAGGAGCAGGTTCGAGGGGAGACAGGCCTGTAGGGCTGGGGCCAAGTCAGTGGGCGTCGTCCTCTTGTTAGCTCTGCACGGCTTTTCGTCCTTCTTCTTCTTTTCTTCTTGTTTCTTGTCTGGATCTGAGGAAGAAGGTTCAGGGTGCCCCCTAAATACTAGATTTAGGGGCGTTACAGGTAGGTAAAGGGCAGGGGCCAATGGGTCCCTTCCCTGGGGTGGGTACACCCCCTATCGTACCACCCTCCAGTGGGAGGGGGGCAGGAGCCTGTCCCTGGTTGGCTAGGTCCCCCCATCCTCAAGATGGCGGGGACTCAGAGTTGTGCTTCACCTCGCCTCCCCCACCTGAGGGGTGGAGTTGGCAGAGGTGGGCACACCTCTTTTCCTCACTTGTTTTTCCCGCCGGTTCCCCCTCCCAAAGTGGGGGGTAGAACCAGTGGGGACCAGTTGCTGAAAGCAGCAATGGGTCTGGGGAGGCTCACAAAGGCGGCATGCCTTTGAAGCTTCCCCTTCGTGAACCCTGCCCATCCTGGAGGAGGAGGCTTGGCACCTCGTCCCAGGATGTGCATTGTTTCAGGCCCCCGAGAGCAGCAGGCTCTCGACCCAGGGGTCCAGAAACATGTCGCGACAGGACGCACTGGAGGCAATCAATAAGGTGATTTAAACAGTACGCTCGGTACTGCATCAGCAGGAGCGCCTGGGAAAGGGCTCCTTAGAATCATTTAGAATCTCTGATTAGCGCTAGCACGCTTTACCATTTTAAGAAAACGCTTGTTTTTAAAAAAAAGAATCACTCGTTTTTAAAATCACACTTACTCTTACCTAAAGTCACTTTAAAACTGTCATCACTTTGCACTATCGCCTTGCTCACTAGTCACTCTGTGGGGTGCCTCCCCGTTCCACCACGGATTGTTCCGCTTGAGTGGAGGGAGCTAACACCACCCGGAAGTGACGTGTGGCTCCCCAGGTCAGCAGTTCAGCTGCCTGGTACTACATAATCAGATAGCCGGACCGACGCGCAGCAGACGTGCTGGAGGCAATCAATAAGGTGATTGAAACAGTACGCTCAGTACTGCATCAGCAGGAGCGCCTGGGAAAGGGCTCCTTAGAATCGTTTAGAATCTCTGATTAGCGCTAGCACGCTTTACCATTTTAAGAAAACGCTTGTTTTTTTAAAAAAGAATCACTCGTTTTTAAAATCACACTTACTCTTACCTAAAGTCACTTTAAAGCTGTCATCACTTTGCACTATCGCCTTGCTCACTAGTCACTCTGTGGGGTGCCTCCCCGTTCCACCACGGATTGTTACGCTTGAGTGGACGGAGCTAACACCACCTGGAAGTGACGTGTGGATCCCCAGGTCAGCAGTTCAGCTGCCTGGTACTACAAAATCAGATGGCTGGACCGACGCGTAGCGGCCGCGCCGCTGGCGCGCAGAAGGCACGCCTAAGGCAAGCCCGTCTGCGCCCATCCGCGCCTGGATGTCGCCAGAAGCCAGAAACCCTGCCGGTTTTCACAGGGATCGGGTAAACAGCTCAGTAACCCTCCTCAGCTATACCAGACAGGACTTATTAAGTATTAGAAACAACCAATGCTGGCCTAGAATGCAAGACACCAACTCCTGTGCAAACACCTTCCCAACAGAAGTAGAAGGCCCTCCCGCTTGCAGAACCTGTGGATATCAGAGTGTGCTACCCACACAACCCAGGATTAATGTTAAAAAAGCTGACTCAACAATTAGTGATTCATATGGCCCCAATAAACAATTAAGTCTTCAACATTCAGCTGCTAAGACGGCAAGTTGGGACTGTCTTTTAGCAAATGTTAGATCACTCCCCAAGCACGCCATTAATATATGGGACATGCTTTCCTCTTCCCTTCCCCACATCGGTTTCTTGACGGAAACTTGGATTAAGCCATCTTCCAATCCAGCAATTGCCCTAGCACTACCCGATGGCTATCATATTCAAAAACTGGATAGACCACAAAGGGCGGGGGGAGGGGTAGCTATCATTTACAAAGATCCTATAAAAGTTGCAGTTTTAGATCAATTAATCAATGAAAAAATTGAAATTCTTGTGTTTAGAATTGACCTACACGCTCAACTTAGCTGGAAAGGAGCCCTAGTATATCGCCCCCTCGATTCCGTCACCTTACTTATGGACCTGATATTAGGCCTGGGCAATAAACTCCACTCCACTAGTGGAATTTGCGGAGATTTGTTAATTACGCATTCCGTGAAAAACACGGAATTCAGGCAAAAACTCAGTCCTCCACGTAGCGGAGTCAGCTGCTACACTGCACCCACAAATGCTTTGATAAAGCAACTTTACATGCTAAAAAAGCATATAACCAATTCACAAAAGTGAACTTTGAAAATGAAAAATATCAGGCAATGAGAGAGGTGATGATTTTGGGGTCCCCCCTAACCTAGGGGGAGGACCAAGCAGATGCCTTGAACACAAAGAGCATATCATGCTGAACGATTCAGTGGTGGTGGTCCCATCCTCTTAGGACCACCCCAAGCACAGTTATGGGCAAAAATACAATCCCAATCAAAGGCCCTGCAAAGCATTATGGGACGAGATTAGCAGTGGGCAGTGAATATTATAGTATCCAATATCAAAATAATTCTACAAAGAGCTGCTGTTCAACTAGTCGTTACTAGGTGTCCCTCACGAGTCAAATGCAAGAGGTGTCTCGGTTAAGAAGGAACTTGGGAAGCTTCACTGGCTTCCGGTGAAACAACGGGTGGATTTTAAGGCCCTTTGCACGGTCTTTAAAGCCCTCACAGGTTCTGGCCCAGCCTACATGAGACAACATCTTCAATGGTATGTTCCCGGCAGAGCATTGCGCTCTGCCGAGGCAAAACTTATAAAAGTTCCACGGGCAAAGACAGCTAGTTGGGGGGGCAGGAGCTTTTTCTACGGTGCGACAAAAGCATGGAACAACCTTCCCTCCATCTCAGAAGTGCCACCGAGCTTCTTTCCTTTAGAAGGGGGCTTAAAACCTGGCTTTTCCCCTGAATCCTTCTCTCATTCAGCGACCAAGTTGGCAACTCCTAGCGCCAGGACACCCTAGGGTAGCAGTGCGCTTTACAAGCCTTATTAACATTAACATTAACAACATTGAAATTATTACATCAAGCTGCAGTTCAACTAGTCATTGCTAGGTGCTGATGCTGGGCAGGGGTTTGTGTATTGCTTCAAGACAGTCACACCCAGGGGACTTGGGTGTGGGTGGGAGGGCTCATCTTGGCAGGATGATGGGGAGATGCTGTAGCCAGCTTTCCCTTGCACTCCAAAGGGCTGAGACCACCTGTACTCGGGGGCCTGACACTAAGCCTGGCCTGGTTGTTGCTTTACCTGACAGAAGGGAGCCAAACCCAGGAAGGTCAGGAGAACTGGATTAGGTGTAGGCAGAAGGTCCCCCATTTCAAAGGCAAGCATCAGCATGAGTATTGGGCCCTCAGAACACATTTTTAGAACACTCCTGGGCCTGAGAAGACTTCAGAAAGATCACCTTGCTCCCCTGGAAGACTCTCCTACTGCTTGAGGCCTGCCTTCCTGAATGGGAAATGAACCTGCTCCCTGGCCCCCAGAACTCTCCAGAATGACACCAAGGGCCAGTCTGCTAGCCTCCTGTGTGAACTATAGGGACACAACAGTTTAGACGCAGCCTGGTGCACCGCAACGCCGGATTTTGTATCACAGGTACTGATTGGCAAAATCTTCACTGATGCAGCGCGACACATCTTGGCGCCGGACTCTGCATCGCATCTCCTGGACGACAGTTCCCTCAGCATCAAAGGTGCCCAACACACTGCGATGCTGAACTTCGCACTGCAGCTCCTGATCGGTGACTCAGCACTACTGCAGCGCGACACATCTTGACACTGGACTCCACCTCGCATATCCTGGTCAATGGAATCCTCGGTATAGATGCAGCCTGACACACCGCGACACCGGACTCCGCATCGCAGCTACTGATCGGCGACCAATCAGAACCGATGCAGCAGGAAGCATCTCAACTTAAGGCTTTGCATTTCAACCCCCAAAGACAGAAAGGTATATTTCTTAGCGGGCCGAACACGGTTCTGTATGCCGTCCGCCTGAACTTGTGACTTGGTCCTGTGCGACCAGATAACCGCAGTGCTTTGTGCTTCTTGGTGCATTTTTCTTAAAACTTTGAACTTTCATAACTCTGGATCTACTGATTGGATTTCTGTGGCTTTTGCATCATTATACTTATTAAAAGATGATCTACTTTTCTAACTCGGTTTGAGATTTTCCTTGTGTTGTGGTTTCACTTTATTGCTTTGTACACACTGCATTATTAATTTACACTTTGCTTCTCAGTTAAGCCTGACTGCTGGTGCCAAGGTACCAAAGGTGAGCATAGGTTGTTTTAGTGACTGTTGTGGTTCACCCTGACATGGTTTGTGCCTGTTGCTTGAGAAGGGCTCACACCCCCACCGTAACCAACAACCCAGTTTTTCACAGTTACCCCCGGGAACCTTTTCCCTATTGGTTAATGAGGGGCCAGGCTTAAATGTGGCACCACTGGGTACCCTCTTCAGAGCACTACTGGACCTGTGGAAGTGGGAAGGAAGACTGCACCTGCTGTTGAGACACTTGTACCCGGGACAAAGACATGGACTCTAAAGGTCAGTTGGCTGACAACCTGCAGGGCTACAGGGACACAACAGACTGCTAGAAGAGTCAAACTGACCAGTTCCAACTGAACCTGCCCTGGACCCTGCAGGTGGCTTCTGCTGAAGTGAGTCTTCATCCCCAGGGCTCTTTGTGAGGTCCTGGGACCACTGACTGTTTCAAAGTGAATATGTCCTAACATCCTGAGAAACTTGGAATTTAAAAACTTTTAGGCTCCAAAGATCCCTGGAGGACTGGGACAAATCTGGCAAGTCAATCCAACGAAAGTGCCAAAGATTCAGGTTGCTAAAGTTCAGAGCTTATCCACAGCAGCAGATCCGTTTCAACAGGAGGTCACGGAGAAGGAGAAAGGAAATGTGGAGCCCTGTTTGGCTACAGCTTGCAGCCTTGCCCTGCAGGAGGAATTGAGCACAAAGTGACTTAAGCCTGAACTAAGGCACCAAAAGTATCTGGCCAGTGTGCGACCTTCCTTGGGCGTGAATTTTGAATTTATCCCGCCCTGCACATTCCCTCCAAAAGTCAACGGCTTCATCAGGACTCATGGATTTCCCTCGGCCACAGCTTGCTGACTTTCATCTCAGAGTCTAAGTCAGAACTAAAACTTCCAACGTGGATGAACCTGGCTTTTATATCCGACCCATGCTCCACCGTGGTTAGCCTTAACTACTGCATATATCCCAGTCATGCACAACCAGATGACTGCTGTTGGCGTCTAATGCTTTTTGGCACTATTGCATTTGAAACTTTAAAAAAACATACCTCTGGTTCAGTTTTCTATCCCATGTGAATAGGATAGTGGACTGAATCCACATGTACTGTTAACATATATACGCTGTGAGAGCTATTGCACCACTCTTGTTTAATATATTGTTCTTCTGCATACTTCCATGGATAATGCACCATTGACAGCCACACCACCAATTCAAGCATTCTATCCATCACTTCTATATACTTTAGTATGTCACGCTAAGTGGGACAGGTATGCCCAGATGTGGGGTCCTGTGCACATTGTGTCATTGGAATCAAGCTATACCTGGTTCATAAGTCCTAACTAGGGTGAACCCAGCCCCGGGCTGCTTGTTTTCTGATTGAGGGAGAATCTGGCCTGGCAGTTCAGGCTGTACTGTGAAAACTGAGGTGGCATGGTGTGCAAAATAACGATGGCCTGGTATAGTGGCCCGAGTAATTACCAGTGGTTGAGATTAATTCAAACATTCGATCCATCACTTTTTTTGTGTACTTTAGCATGCCCCACCACCAGTGTCACTTCCCTCTTCTTGCTGTGCAGAATTCAAATGAAAATGATTTCCTGTGTAGAGTGTTCAAATTCTAATAGAATGAGTGCTTTCCTAGTTTTCATCTTTTTAAAAATGTGAGGCCTTTTGCGGTGACTTCCATGCGTGAGCTCTTTCCAAGCTTTGAGATCCCCGGGAGGGGGCGGGGCTGTGGAGGTAGTTTTGCTCTGGTCTTCGTAATCTAATGTTCTGCTACCACTAACCCCAGGCACAGTGGAAGAGTAAGAACTGCCCCCCAGCAGCTCTTTCCTTACATCACAGAAATGCATGCCCCCTGCATTGAGCTCCTAACATCAACTAATGCTTTCAAACGGGCGATATATAGGCGTGGCCAGTGTTTGTTCCTTCTGCTATCCATTGCGGAGATAGTCCATAGCTTTGTGTTCTATGTCTACTTGGCAAAGTGGCTACAGAGATTAGTTGCCCTTAACTCAAGATCAAGGAGGAAACTACCCAAGAACATCTGTGTTGCTCATTCCTTTGAGAACAATCCCTCAAACAATTCCTCCAGATCGTTGTTTTCCTCTCTGACTTCAGAAGTGTTCTGTGGAAGGGAGGAGTTTGGGTTTAATCTCTCAGTGACCTGATGTTGTGAGATTGCTGTGTTACCTGTGTGGTGTTGTTAAGCACCAAGGAGGACTTCAGGCATGGGTGGCCAATCACAATCATGTCTCCTGTCTCTTATTCGGTGCAGCTCAATGACTGGGTGCTACTGGGGTGCATATAGAATGCATGCATCCTGAATCCATAGAAACTCAGAGCCTTGGACTTCACAACATGAAAAAATAGATATCTCTCTGCAATGCCAGTGAAAAATACCCTGTACCATGTAGATAATGCTGTGGTAACATGAATAAAGCTAATACTATACCACTCTATTTAATTTTTAGGTGACTGATATGTGAGCTGAAAAGCAACAATTAACATGCTGTTGAGTTCTTTGAAGACTCACACTGCTGGCAGCCTCATTCCTGAAAAAGTGACATTGCCAATTCAATGTGCCAGCAAGTCAAAAGAAGATAATATGTTGCACATCAGACACACAAAGGAAATCTGGAGGCAAAGTGTGGCTCAGAATAATAATGTTTTTCTTCACGATGAAACACAGCGATTAACGATCATATCTAAGAGAAGAATGGTTAAATAATGTTGAGGATTTGCAGGAAAAATTAGCAATAATCAATATCAAAGCAGTGTATTTTGGAAAAGCTTCACTCACACAGAAACTCTTTCCAGCAACAAAAGAATGCATGCCTCGATTAAACACCATTAATGTACTAAGTGTGAAAATAGCTTCAATGAAGTGAAAGTGTAACAGTGTATCAGACAACCCATACCAATTAGAAACCTGATCTACATTTAAATGTCCACCAGAGACTGCATGTAGACAAAACGTACATACAAAAAGTGACAAATGCATACTTGGAAAGATGCCAGAGCGCCAGAGAACTCATTTGGGTGTGAAACCTTATTAGAGCACTAAATATGAGGCAACTTTGAAATGAAAAAATGCTCTTACTGTTCCCCAATGAGTGCATACAAAAGAGAAACCATACCACTGTATTGAATGTATGAAAAGGCATATTCAGAAAATACGTTTAACTTCACATCAAAAAGTGCACAGTGACAAGAAGCCTTATCAGTGCAGTGAATGTGATCAAAGCTTCAGCCACAAAGGAAATCTTACTAGGCGTGAGAGAACACATACTGGTGAGAACCCTTATGAATGCAATGGATGTAGCAAACGTTTCGCTCAGAAACAAGTCTTAGAATGTATGAGAGAAAACACACTGGTGGAAAAACATATCCATGCATTGAATGTGGGGAAAGCTTTTGTTGGAAAACAAATCTTACTGTTCAGTAGCGAACACACACATACATGAAACCCTATCAATGAACCGAATGTGGAAAATGCTTCAGGCATAAGAAAACTGTGAAAACTGTAATCATGCACCACAGGACACGTACAGGAGTAACTCTTTATCAGTGCTCAGAATGTGGAAAAGGGTTTAATTTGAAAAAATGCCTTACTATTCACCAGAAAGCACATAGAAACGCAAAATCATATCAGTGCTCAAAATATGACAAACAGTTCAAAAGGAAAGAAAGTGTTACTCATCGCCACAGATTACACTCAGATGAGAAAGCTTATCATTGCTCAAAATATGGACAAGGGTTCAGCAGAACGGATCACTTTATTGCTCATGAAAGGACACACATAGGCAAGAAGCCTTATCAATGCTCAGAATGTAAAAAAGAGTGCAGAACAAAAGAACATTTTACTGTTCGCCAGAGAACACACACAGGTGAGAAACCATATCAGTGCTCCAAATGTGGAAAGTGGTTCAGTCGGAGAACAGCTCTTGTTTTTCATTATAAAACACACATAGATGAGAAGCCTTATGAATGCCTGGAATGTCGGAAATGCTTCCGTACAAAAAGTACTCTTACAATTCATCAGAGGGGACACACGGGTGAGAAACCACATCAGTGCTCAGAATGTGGGAAAAGATTCTATTCGAAACAACGTCTTATGATTCACCAGAGGACACATACAGGTGAGAAACCATACCCGTGTTCAGAATGTGGGAAAAGACTCTATTCGAAAGAATGTCTTACGATTCACCAGAGGACTCACACAGGTGAAAAACCTTATCCGTGCTCAGAATGTGGGAAAAGATTTATTTCAAAAGCAGGTCTTAAAACTCACCAGCTGATACACACAGGTGAGAAACCATATCCATGCTCAGAATGTGGAAAAATATTCATTTCAAAAGCAGGTCTTGCAAGGCACCAGAGGATACACACTGGTGAGAAACCATATCAGTGCTACGAATGTGAAAAATGCTTCACACAGCAAACAGATCTTATAATGCACCAGAGAATACACACAGGCGAGAAACCACATCAATGCAGTGAATGTGGGAAAAGGTTCAGAGCAAAAGGAACTCTTACTGTACACGAGAGGATGCATACAGGTGTGAAACCTCATCAGTGCTTAGAATGTGGGAAAAGCTTCAGTAGAAAAGGAATTCTCATTGAGCACCAGAGAACACACACAGGCGAGAAACCTTATCAATGCACTGAATGTGGAAAAAGGTTCAGTGTGAAACAAATGTCTCACAGATCATCAGAGGATACATACAGGCGAGAAACCTTATCAATGCATTGAATGTGGGAAAAGTTTCATCACTAAAGGAAATCTCACTGATCATGAGAGAACACACACAGGCGAGAAACAATATCAATGCTGTGAATGTGGGAAAAGGTTCAGTGAGAAGGGAAATCTTACTGTGCATGAGAGGAGGCATATAGGCGAGAAACCTTATCAGTGCTAAGAATTTGAGAAAAACGAAAGTGGCAAAAGAAGTTTTATAATACACATTAGTGTACACACAGATGAGAAAACAATATTGATGCTAAGAATATGGTAATAGGTTCAGAATTAAATGAAGCCTCACTACTCACCGGACAACGCATCTGGGCAGAAGAGATTACTAATCCCTGCTCTTTCAAGTCTGATCCGATCAGTTTCACAAAATGGAAACAGTTGTACTAGATCTTTCATCAAGACAACACCACTGTCACACTACATCCATCATGAGAAGAGACCCGTCACCAACACTGGCCATGTTCTTTGTTGAGTAATTTTTCAAACCTTTAGCTTCAGTAACCAGTCGATTGAGGTTAGTCCGATGTAAATTGCTAAGAGGAGCAGCGTGCGTGAACATCTTCGCGTTCTCCACTGGCTTCCCGTGACGGACCGGGTCAAATTTAAATCCCTGGGCATTGCCCACCGAGCCCTCTATGGTCATGGGCCCGCCTACTTACAGAAGCGGTTTACCTTTTATGTCCCTTTGAGACAATTGCGTTCTTCAGCTCTCCTTCTTGCTAGGGTCCCCCGTTTCATCCGCCATAGGCTGGGTGGCTACTCCTTGGCCGTCAAGGCTGCCCAGGCTTGGAATGCCCTCCCGTTTCTACTACGCAATACTCAAGACCCGTTAGCCTTCAAGAAACTTTTTAAAACTCATCTGTTTCCTTAGTGATTGTGGTGTAGTTTAGGGACTCCTCTTGGATCCGCGCCGGGACACTCTTCGGAGTAGCTGTTGCGCGTTATAAGAGCACTTAACATAACATAAGTCTTGATGGTTGCACAGAAGCATTTTGAGATAATAGTTCAAAAACATGAAAGCCATATACTTACTGACGGTGTATTGAACGTGAAGTTAAATGGATTGTACATGAGAGGACGCATACAGGGGTAAAACTTCATCAGTGCTCTGAATGTGGGAAACGTTTCAGTACGAAAGGACTTCTCACTGAGCATCAGAGGACACACACAGGTGAGAAACCTTATCAACGCACTGAATGCGGAAAAAGATTCCACTTGAAAAGAATACTCACTGATCACCAGTGGACACACACAGGCGAGAAACCTTATCAGTGCACTGAATGTGGGAAAACGTTCAGTTTGAAAAAAAGTCTCACTTGCCACCATAAGACACACACAGGCGAGAAACCACATGCATACATTGAATGTGGAAGATGTTTCAGCGTTAAAGGAAATCTCACTCATGACGAGAGAACACACACAGGCGAGAAACCTCATCAATGCCATATATGTGGGAAAAGGTTCAATGAGAAAGGAAATCTAACTGTACATGAGAGGAGACACATAGGGGAGAAACCTTATTAGTGCTAAAAATGTGGGCAGAACTATGGTGGTAAAGTCTTAAAATACAGATTAGGGCACACACAGATAAGAAACCATATCAATGCTCAGAATATGGTAAACGGTTTGGAATTAAATGGAGCCTCACTACTCACCAGGTGGCAAGTACGGACAGAAGAGTTGACTACTTCTTCCTCTTTTAAGGTTGAGCTGAGTAGCTTTACAAAATGGAAACAGTTGTAGTGGATATTTAATACATTTCATCATGAAAACACCACTCTCACTATATCCATCATACAAAGGGACCCACCACCAGCACTGGGCATGTGCTTTGTTGAGTCATTTTTCAAACCTTCAGTTTCAATAACCAGTCTATTGAGGTTAGTGCAACATAAATCTAGATGGGTGCACAGCAACAGTCTGATATAATAGTTAAAAACATAAAATGAAAATCTTTTCTATACTGCACAAGAATTTATTAACAGGATCTGCACACTTCAACCATTTTCCCAGAACATCACCTGGCAAAGCCCTCCCTTTTGAAATAGGTTACTCTAAGTGTAAGCAATGCCACTGCAGGAGAAAAAATAGATCTACTATCCAACTGTTATCAAATTTGCTCATGAAAAATACAATTGGCATGTCTATATAAGCAAAACATCGAACAGTGAGCCCCAGAAACAATAGTAAACGCTATATGTACTTCTAGACTGCATTCAAATGATTTTCATCCTCAGTTTACATAAACGGAGAACAGAAAATATAATAAAATCAAGTACAAGTTGGACACTACTTGCAGCATATCTCAGCGGACTGGTACTGCTGAGGAAAGCTAAGGTACTCCTGTGTTCTCGCCCTTAAACATTCTCAAGCTGTGGGTACAGCTGTAGGTGTCGGACTGGAAACTGATTCCGTTGCTTGCGTCAGGAAACTCCTGCAGGATCTTTGGGAGGGGTGTGCACCAGCTGATCATCCTCTAGCCTGTCTTTGTAAGAAGCAATGCTTAGCACATCTGGGCATGGAAGTATGCTGGCACCAGTTAAGCATGAGGATTCCCAGTCATCCAGTCTTATTATTCGGTGCTAGCTATTCTCTGTGTTTTCTGTCTAGGCAGTGGGCTACCATTCTTTTAGCACCGCGATTTGTATGGCCACTTGGCGCTTTACAAATAAATATATACATTTGCACCCTTTCAAGTGGCATTACTCATTGCTAGTAAAGCCCCTTGTAACTCAGTCGATAACCAGATCCTTCAGCCAGAGAAGGAAGCATCTGTTTATTGGTGGAAACCTCTGAACTCCATGGAAGCTAGGTCAGAAGGCCCTCACAAATCAAACTGGCTAGTTTGAAGACTCTAGATACAAATTTTGAGTGCTCAAAGATAGTCTCATCTTCATCTCTGGGAACGCAATCAAGCAGTTGTAATAGCTGTGTAAGGAGAGAGAGGTTAGCACACCAGCATGTCAAAAAAGGCACAAATCTTTCCAGGATAGTCCTTCAGTGCCAAAAGCATCAGGAGAGGATGGAAGACCTAAAGTCCAGATGTTTCTGAGGTAGCTACTGAGTCACCTAAATGCAAGGTCTAATGGTAATGGCATGTCATGGTCAAGTTGATAATTGTTTTCATGGTTATGTTGATAGTTGCCCTTCACATTGCTATAACCTCACCTTAGTCTAAGAATCCCTAAAGTTGATCACTAATGCGGCATGAAGATAATCTATGTAACAGCAGTTTCAGCTATGAGATCAGTTAGACTGAGCTTAAGAAAGTATATGGTGTAGAAGGAAATCCTGACCGGTGCACCTAATGTAAAGCTACACTCCTATGTAACTAAACCTACTGCTTCTCAAGTTATAGCTAGATTGACGGTCTTGTCTTATGGAAAGAAGAACGCAAAACATATTTGCAAAGTATAGCTGCAAATCGTTGTAAACATTTGTAGGTCTAATATAGAAACATAACCTCTTGAATGTGGAAGAAATTGCCTCCCTGTGCTCCATACTACTGTCTTAGTTCAAATGATGTAAATGTTGCATCCTCGCCATGACGTAAGGCCCCTAAGATCCGATTCATCTGACTTTATTTTAGGTAGGCCCTATCACCATTTTAGATTATGGAGGTCGCCATCTTTCTTCCTGTATGCAGAATCATTGTCATGTCTGCTATTTGACGCAGATGTCTACTATGAAAGTGTCAGGTCGTCCGACTGATGACATATATATAAGACACCTGCTACGACATACGTCTGGGTCAAGTGTCTACATATCACCATGTCTAGGTTGTAGGAGAGTAGGATCTGCTTCACATGGGTACCCCCACTTTTTGCTGATGCTTCACTGTTTTTCGACTTTAGTCTGGCTGGGGCCCTGCTAATCAGAACCCCAGCCTAGCTGCTTCCTCTCTAAAATGGTTTCCATGTGCCTTAGGCACATCTCTTATTGGAATCTGAAGTGCCCTTATAAGTCCCTAGTATATGGTATACTATGTACCCAGGGCATAGGTACCCCAGAGGCCTGCCAGGGGCTGAAGCATGTATTATGCCACCCCTGGAAGGCCAGCCAAAATGACACCACAGGTCTGCTACTGCAGCCTGGGTAAGGTGGTGCATGCACCTCTTACTGTGATATAGGCTACCTATATCACTACAATTGCACACACATATAAACCTATAAGTCACTCCTATGGCAGGCCTTAACAATCCTGAAGGCAGAGTGCTTGGTTTTTATGTGAGAGGGTGCCTCTGCATGAGCAGAGCCCCTCTGCAGCGTTCGGATTCCCTCCTCTGATGCTGTTTGTGGTACAGCCTGACCATATACTCTTAAGTGAATTATATCCTCGGGGTACAATGCTAACTTTGGACTGGCTGCACCAAAACATGTCGTGTTTGGTGTCAAACATCTTGGAATACTACCCCCATGCCAATCCTGGCGGCGGGGGTAGCATTCCACCCTTCTAGAGGGGGAGACATGTACACACCGGGCTACCCAGTAACTTCTTTCCAGAGCCCTGGCATCACAAAATGGATGCCGCTGCCACAGACACGGGTCTGGCCTCCTGCTGCTGACTGAAACTCCGGCAGGGGAGGCCTGGACAATAGGTTTCCTGTCAAAGGGAGGTGTAACCACCTCCCCAGACAGGATAGTGTGTATTGGGGCTGGGCGGGAGCACCCTCTGGTGCTTTGAAGTCCTGCACTGGGGGCACATTTGGTGTCCCTGTGCATATGCCAGTTCAAACCGGTTGCAGGGGCCACCTGCCCCTGCTCTGGCATGAAACTAGACAAAGGGAAATGGGTGTAACCACCCCTCTTCCCTGACCCTCCCATAGGTGGGTCCCCAGAGTATGTCCAACCCCCTAACTTTGTATAAGTATGGGACCCCAGTCCTTAGGACTTTAGATATCCCTGGATGAAACTTTGTAACTGAATCCTGTAACTTCGACGCTCTACTCAAGACTAGAGGACTGAAGAATCTCCCTTGGGGTCAAGGAGTGACTCCCCTGCTTGGCAGGCACCAAAGAAGCAATTGTCCGGTCTGCATCGCCGAAGCTCCCGCCGGATGCCGAAGTCTTTGCATCACCAGAGGTGGATTTCCAGACTTCTCCGAGGCTGCTCTGAGTCCCCAGCAAAGCTGAGGCCCGTAGCTGTCGTGGGTAACGTGGAACCGTGACCCCTGGACACCAAGCACATTTGCAAGTGTATCCTCTTCCTGGTCTTCCACAAAGTTGTGCTTTAGGTTTCAAGTAGCCCCCGCCTCCAGCACCGACTGTACCGAAGATCACTGGCCTCCACTCTACGAGTGTCCTGTGAGCCATCTCCAAGTGCGTCCACTCGAGGCTCCTTTGCGGTCGCTAGTCCGTTGGCTAGTGGGCCCTCCTAAAGGCTACTCTTCTTATACTTGGGCTTCCCTGGTTGCTCCAGACGTGCCCTGACTTACCCTTGCTGGGTGAGTCCCTCAGACCTTGCTTGTCTGTACCACCGTCCTTCTTCTATTTCCACGTGACTTGCCGTTGCCAAGGCTTGTTGGGTCCAATCCGGTCGCTGACACCCCAGAAATCGACAAACATCGTGGGACAGCTCGAATCCAGCTCCTGGTTGTCTTCGACACCTCCTGGACCTCGTGGCGAAGAGTCAAGACGACCGTCAACCTACCTGAAGCACCCGACATCGGTGGGCATCTGCTCATCGCCTTCCTGGTCACTGGCTAGTGACCCAGACTCTGTCCCCTCTGCTTTCAGGTTCTTCAGATCTTCGATCCACCTTTGGATCCACCAGAACACTTTCGACTTGGTCGCCAGCAGCACTTTGCAGCAGATCGCCATTGAAAACGAAGACGAAACCCGCCCCGAAAGGCACCTATGCACCTGGCTTCCCTGGGTGAGGTAACACGAGTACTCCGGTGCTCCCGTGGGTATTGACTCTAGAACAGCCTAGTTCTAAAGGGGTTTGCTCCAAGTCCTCCTCTAAGTGTCCTTTTCTTTAAAACTCCAACCGCGACATTCCCCATAGAAATCAATGGCGGCTCGCGGCTGTGTTCTCACACTGCACGCGTCCCCGTGGGTCCCCTGTGTCACTACCTTGGGTGGTTCCTTGAGGGCCAAGCACTTCTACAGGCTCTAGGCCTTGTGTCTAGCTCAGTCGTGGTTCTTATACCACTTTATTGGTATATGGTTTGGTACGCCCCTAGGGCTGAAACGTGTATTTGTGCTATTACTGTTGATATTCGACTTGTAACTTATGTATTTTGAACTCTAGCCTCATAAAGAGACTAGAGGGGTGTGTTTAAGACTAAATACATATATTTTAAATATATACCTGGTGTGGTTCTCTTTCATTTGGTCACTCAAGAGATTATAGACTGGTAAAACAAGCTGCTTTACATTCCTTCAAGACTTAGCCTGAAGGCTGCTCTCCATAGCTACCACTAGGATAGCTTTCAATAAAGGTTGTCTTTAACCTATCTCCAATAAGGGGTTGTTTGGACTGGTGCAAGGTGCCCACTATAATTAGTGGACAGCATATACCAGGCCAACTTCTCACATTGGTGGCAGCGGTGGGATTCCAGCTTGCTATTGTTTTACCAGATAATCTCAATTGAATTGATCAACTGAAAACCACTAAGGGTACCTTAGGTACATATAAATCAAGCTTAGGATACAGTAAGTTCTACTGAACTTAGAGTTGTGTGTTAAGGGATAGCACACCCTTTCTACAACTCAAGAGAGTTTAGTAGGCCACACTAGAGTAGGTAGTGCATACACCACACCACACTAGTAATGTCTTCACTGCCAGGAACCAGGGAGCTCCTGCTATCCAGATATGACAACCTCACATTCTTGGAATTGAGAGAGTTGTGCAAAGTTAGGAAGTTGAAGACAGGCAAAAGTGCCAACACCCAACGTCTCCTGGAGATGCTTCTGCTGGATGATCTTAGAAGACCCATAAGGTCTGAAAGGGTAGGCAGAGAGGGTGGGGCAGAAGATGAGGGAGGGGCCAGGGATGAAAATGCCCAGGACCTGACCTCTGAAACTGGCCAGGGGATGACAATGATCCTGACCTGGAAAGTGCAGCCACTCCTGAGGAAGAGGAGGAGGCCCAGAAGGACCTCCCCTTTGTCCCCCAGGAAGAGTTGAGAGTGTGCCCAGAAGAACTAGATCTCCTTCTCAGGAGTCTAACCACTCTGACACCTCAGTAGGGACCTCTGTCTCCTCCCATGGGAGGGAATCCTCTCATGAGAGGAGAAAAAGACTGATTCAGTATGAGCAAGCCCAGCTTGAGCTCAGAAAACAGCAGTTGGCTATAGACAGGAGTCCCTAGATCTCTATAGACAGAGAAAAAGATGGGACTAGAGTCCCATGGTGGCAGCAATTTCCCCAGAGATAGGGAAAGGTCTTATGACCATAGAAACCTGAGCAAGATTGTCCCTCCCTACCAGAGTGGGGATGACATCCACAAATGGATAACTGTACTGGAGAGGGCCTGTAAAGTACAGAGGGTCCCTCAGGAGCAGTGGGCAGCAATCTTGTGGCTCTCCTTTGCAGACAAAGGTAGAGATAAGCTCCTCACTGTTAGAGAGGAAGATGCTGACAATTACAAAGTCTTGAAGAGTGCTCTGATTGATGGGTTTGGCCTAACAACTGAACAATACAGGTTAAAGTTCAGAGATACCCAAAAGCACAGACTCAAGACTGGGTGGACTATGTGGATTGTTCTGCTAAGGCTCTGGAAGGTTGGTTGATGGGCAGTAAGGTATGTGACTTCACAGGATTGTACAATCTTATCATGAGGGAGCAGATTCTTAATAACTGTCAAAATCAGCTGTTGCATCAGTACCTGGTAGACTCTGATCTGACCTCTCCCCAAGAATTGGGAAAGAAGGCAGACAAATGGGTCAGAACCAGGGTGAGGCAGAAGGTACAGAACCAAGGTGGTGACCCTAAGAAGCAAGATTCTAAAAACTATGATAAGGGTGGGGAGAAGGGTAACGACCAGAAGTCTTCACAAGGCCCCCAAAAATCTTCTTCAGGTGGGGATTCACAGTCTAACAAGGGAAAAGGCCAAAAGAAACCATGGTGCAAAGTCTGTAAGCAAAAGACACACTGGACCAGTGATTGCACCAAGTCCAAAGACTCTATTCCAGCCCCCACCAATGCCCCTAAGGCACCTGTTCCCCTAGTGCAGTTACAATTGGTGGTGGGAGTACACAGGCCAAGGGTTTAGTAGGGTTGACCCTGGGTAATGAGGTGAGCTCTGGCCTAGTCAGAGAACTCACTCAGGCTGTCCTAGTCTGTGATGGAGGCATGGATGTGACCTCCTTTATGAGTCCCAGTAATCTGGGCAAGTACAGGCAACAGCCATTAATCAATGGAAAAGAGGCTTTGGCATTTAGGGAGACAGGGGCGAGTGTCACCATGGTGACACAAGACCTTGTGGATCCTGGGCAGATTATACTTGGTGAGATGTACCAAGTGACCAATGCTAGCAATGTCAGAACAGACCATACTCTGGCAGTTGTTAACTTCTCCTGGGGAGGGGTAACTGGCCTTAAGAAGGTTGTGGTGAGTGCAAACCTACCAGTAGAATGCTTGCTTGGCAATGATCTTGAAACTTCAGCTTAGGCAGAAGTGGAGCTCAGGACCCATGCAGAAATGCTGGGGATCCCTGCAGATGTGTTTGCTGTGACCAGGTCACAGAGCAAAATGTCTAACACTGAACAGGCCTTGGATCCTGGAAAAATGGACCAAGTGCCATCCAAGAGGAGGAGTAGTAGGGTTAAGGCAGTGCCTTCCCCCTTGGCTCAGAAGGAAGATCAGTCTCTTGAGGGGGATGATCTCAGTCCTGAAGAAGGAACTGTCCCAGAGGAGCTTGAACCTGACCAGGTTGAGTTCTTGGGGACAGGGGCCCTTCCAGGGCAGATCTGAGTCAGGAGCAGCAGAGCTGCCCCTCTCTTGAACCCCTCAGACAGCAAGCTGCTGCTGAGGCTGCTGGGAATGCTAGTGGTCCCCATAAAGTGTATTGGGATGATGGACTCTTGTACTCAGAGTGTAGAGACCCCAAGCCTGGTGCCACCAGGAGGTTGGTTATACCTCTGAAGTTCAGGGGCTTCCTATTGACCCTAGCCCATGACACTCCTCTAGCAGGTCACCTGGGCCAGAACAAGACTTGGGACAGACTTGTCCCTCACTTTCACTGGCCCCACATGTCTGAAGACACCAAGGAGTTTTGTCGCTCCTGTGTAACCTGCCAAGCCAGTGGGAAGGCAGGTGGCACCACAAAGGCCCCCCTGATACCACTACCTGTGGTGGGGGTGCCCTTTGAAAGAGTGGGGATTGATATTGTTGGTCCCATGGATCCCCAAACAGCATCTGGGCACAGGTTTATCCTAGTGGTGGTGGACCATGCCACTAGGTACCCAGAGGCTATTCCCCTTAGGACCACTACAGCACCTGTGGTGGCAAGAGCCCTCCTGGGAATTTTCTCAAGAGTGGGCTTCCCTAAGGAGGTTGTATCAGACAGGGATGCAAACTTTATGTCTGGATACTTAAAGGCAATGTGGAAGGAGTGTGGAGTGACTTACAAGTTCACCACACCCTATCACCCACAATGCAAAGGTTTAGTTGAGAGATTCAACAAAACCTTAAAGGGCATGATTAAAGGGCTCCCAGAAAAGCTTAGGCGAAGATGGGACATACTCTTGCCCTGCCTTTTATTTGCATACAGGGAGGTGCCTCAAAAGGGGGTTGGCTACAGCTCTTTTGAACTTTTGTTTGGTCACCCTGTCAGGGGTCCATTGTGTTTGGTGAAGGAAGGATGGGAGTTACCTCTCAAGCCACCAAAGCAAGACATAGTGGACTATGTACTTGGTCTCCGCTCCAGGATGGCTGAGTACATGAAAAAGGCAACTAAAAACCTTGAGGCTAGCCAGGAACTGCAAAAAGCCTGGCATGACCAAAAGGCTGTACTGACTGTTTACCAGAAGGACAGAAGGTGTGGGTTCTGGAGCCAGTGGCCCCAGCAGCTCTCCAAGACAAGTGGAGTGGACCCCATACCATTGTTGAACAGAAGGGTGAGGTTACCTATTTAGTAGACCTAGGAACACCCAGGAGTCCCCACAGGGTTCTCCATGTCAACAGATTGAAGTCATATGTGGACAGGGCAGACGTGGGCTTGCTCATGGCTACTGATGAGGGACAGGAGGAAGAGAGTGACCCACTCCCTGACCTGCTCTCACAGAACCCTGATGATGGGTCAGTGGATGGTGTAGCCTTGGCAGGCAGCCTCACTGCTCAGCAGCAAACTGATTGTAGACAAGTGCTCAATCAGTACAGACATATGTTCTCTCTGACTCCAAGTCAGACCACCTGGTGCACTCATGAAGTGGACACTGGGGACAGTCTGCCAATTAAAAATAAGATGTATAGGCAACCTGACCATGTCAGGGACTGTATCAGGACAGAAGTCCAGAAAATGTTGGATTTGGGAGTTATTGAACCCTCAGATAGCCCTTTGGCTAGTCCAGTGGTCCTTGTGCCAAAACCTCACACCAATGGTGGGAAAAGAGAGATGAGGTTTTGTGTGGACTACAGGGGTCTCAATGCAGTCACTAGGACTGATGCCCATCCAATACCTAGGGCAGATGAGCTAATAGACACTTTGGCCTCAGCCAAGTATCTAAGCACATTTGACCTGACAGCTGGCTACTGGCAGATCAGACTAGCTGATGATGCAAAGCCAAAAACAGCATTCTCAACCCCTAGTGGACATTATCAATTTGTGGTAATGCCCTTTGGTCTGAAGAATGCACCTGCCACTTTTCAGAGGTTGGTGAATACAGTCCTTACAGGTCTGGAGGCCTACAGTGCAGCATATCTAGATGATATTGCTGTCTTTAGCTCCACCTGGGAGGATCACCTGGTCCACCTCAGAAATGTTTTGGAGGCCCTGCAAAAGGCAGGCCTCACTATCAAGGTCACCAAGTGCCAGATAGGGCAGAGTCAGGTTGTGTACCTGGGCCACCTTGTGGGTGGAGGCCAGGTTCAACCACTGCAGAGCAAAATCCAAACCATCATGGACTGGGTTGCTCCAATCACCCAGACTCAGGTGAGAGCCTTCTTAGGCCTGACTGGGTACTATAGGAGATTTGTCAAGGGGTATGGATCAATAGTGACACCCCTGAATGACTTAACTTCCAAGAAAATGCCCAAAAAGGTTCAGTGGACAGCTAGCTGTCAAAAGGCATTTGATGACCTGAAGCAGGCAATGTGCACTGCTCCCATTCTCCAGAGTCCTGATTACTCCAAGAAGTTCATTGTCCAAACAGATGCATCTGAATTGGGGGTAGGGGCTGTACTGTCACAATTGAATGATGAAGGTCAGGATCAGCCAGTAGCTTTTATTAGCAGAAGGCTGACCCCTAGAGAGAAACGTTGGTCAGCCATAGAGAGGGAGGCCTTTGCTGTGGTTTGGGCTCTGAAGAAGTTGAGGCCATACTTGTTTGGTACTCACTTCCTTGTTCAAACAGACCACAAGCCCCTCCTATGGCTAAAACAAATGAAGGGTGAAAACCCCAAACTGCTTAGGTGGTCCATTTCCCTACACGGGATGGACTTTACAGTGGAACATAGACCTGGGAGTAACCATGCCAATGCAGATGGACTCTCTAGGTATTTCCACTTAGAACATGAAGACTCAACTGGTCAAGGTTAGTTTAATGTCCCTGCGTTTGGGGGGTTGTGTAGGAGAGTAGGATCTGCTTCACATGGGTACCCCCACTTTTTGCTGATGCTTCACTGTTTTTCGACTTTAGTCTGGCTGGGGCCCTGCTAATCAGAACCCCAGCCTAGCTGCTTCCTCTCTAAAATGGTTTCCATGTGCCTTAGGCACGTCTCTGATTGGAATCTGAAGTGCCCTTATAAGTCCCTAGTATATGGGATACTATGTACCCAGGGCATGCCAGGGGCTGAAGCATGTATTATGCCACCCCTGGAAGGCCAGCCAAAATGACACCACAGGTCTGCTACTGCAGCCTGGGTAAGGTGGTGCATGCACCCCTTACTGTGATATAGGCTACCTATATCACTACAATTGCACACACATATAAACCTATAAGACACTCCTATGGCAGGCCTTAACAATCCTGAAGGCAGAGTGCTTGGTTTTTATGTGAGAGGGTGCCCCTGCATGAGCAGAGCCCCTCTGCAGCGTTCGGAGTCCCTCCTCTGATGCTGTTTGTGGTACAGCCTGACCATATACTCTTAAGTGCATTATATCCTCGCGGTACAATTCTAACTTTGGACTGGCTGCACCAAAACATGTCGTGTTTGGTGTCAAACATCTTGGAATACTACCCCCCGCCAATTCTGACAGCAGGGGTAGCATTCCACCCTTCTAGAAGGGGAGACATGTACACACCGGGCTACCCGGTAACTTCTTTCCAGAGTCCTGGCATCACAAAATGGATGCCGCTGCCACAGACACGGGTCTGGCCTCCTGCTGCTGACTGAAACTCCGGCAGGGGAGGCCTGGACAATAGGTTTCCTGTCGAAGGGAGTGTGTATTGGGGCTGGGCGGGAGCACCCTCTGGTGCTTTGAAGTCCTGCACTGGGGGCACATTTGGTGTCCCTGTGCATATGCCAGTTCAAACCGGTTGCAGGGGCTACCTGCCCCTGCTCTGGCGCGAAACTGGACAAAGGGAAATGGGTGTAAGCACCCCTCTTCCCTGACCCTCCCATAGGTGGGTCCCCAGAGTATGTCCAACCCCCTAACTTTGTATAAGTATGGGACCCCAGTCCTTAGGACTTTAGATATCCCTGGACGAAACTCTGTAACTCAATCCTGGAACTTCGACGCTCTACTCAAGACTAGAGGACTGAAGAATCTCCCTTGGGGTCAAGGAGTGACTCGCCTCCTTGGCAGGCACCAAAGAAGCAATTGTCCAGTCTGCATCGCTGAAGCTCCCGCCGGACGCCGAAGTCTTTGCATCACCAGAGGTGGATTTCCAGACTTCCCCGAGGCTGCCCTGAGTCCCTAGCAAAGTTGAGGCCCGTAGCTGTTGTGGGTAACGTGGAACCGTGACCCCTGGACACCAAGCACATTTGCAAGTGCATCCTCTTCCTGGTCTCCCATGAAGTTGTGCTTTGGGTTCCAAGTAGCCCCCACCTCCAGCACCGACTGCACCAAAGATCACTGGCCTCCACTCCACGAGTGTCCTGTGAGCCAGCTCCAAGTGCGTCCACTCAAGGCTCCTTTGCGGTCGCTAGTCCGTTGGCTAGTGGGCCCTCCTGAAGGCTACTCTTCTTCTACTTGGGCTTCCCTGGTTGCTCAAGACGTGCCCTGACTTACCCTCGCTGGGTGAGTCCCTCAGACCTTGCTGGTCTGTACCACCGTCCTTCTTCTATTTCCACGTGACTTGCCGTTGCCAAGGCTTGTTGGGTCCAATTCGGTCGCCGACACCCCAGCAATCGACAGACGTCGTGGGACAGCTCGAATCCAGCTCCTGGTCATCGTCAACGCCTCCTGGACCTCGTGGCTGAAGAGTCAAGACAACTGTCAACCTACCTGAAGCACCCGACATCGGTGGGCATCTGCTCATCGCCTTCCTGGTCACTGGCTCGTGACCCAGACTCTGTCCCCTCTGCTTTCAGGTTCTTCAGATCTTTGATCCACCTTTGGATCCACCAGAACACTTTCGACTTGGTCGCCAGCAGCACTTTGCAGCAGATCGCCATTGAAAACGATGACGAAACCCGACCCTGAAAGGCACCTATGCACCCGGCTTCCCTGGGTGAGGTAACACGAGTACTCCGGTGCTCCCATGGGTATTGACTCTAGAACAGTCTAGTTCTAAAGGGGTTTGCTCCAAGTCCTCCTCTAAGTGTCCTTTTTCTTTAAAACTCCAACCGCGACATTCCCCATAGAAGTCAACGGCGGCTCGCGGCTGTGTTCTCACACTGCACGCGTCCCCCGTGGGTCCCCTGTGTCACTACCTTGGGTGGTTCCTTGAGGGCCAAGCACTTCTACAGGCTCTAGGCCTTGTGTCTAGCTCAGTCGTGGTTCTTATACCACTTTATTGGTATATGGTTTGGTACGCCCCTAGGGCTCAAACGTGTATTTGTGCTATTACTGTTGATATTCGACTTGTAACTTATGTACTTCGAACTCTAGCCTCATAAAGAGACTAGAGGGGTGTGTTTAAGACTAAATACATATATTTTAAATATATACCAGGTGTGGTTCTCTTTCATTTGGTCACTCAAGAGATTATAGACTGGTAAAACAAGCTGCTTTACATTCCTTCAAGACTTAGCCTGAAGGCTGCTCTCCATAGCTACCACTAGGATAGCTTTCAATAATGTTGTCTTTAACCTATCTCCAATAAGGGGTTGTTTGGAATGGTGCAAGGTGCCCACTATAATTAGTGGACAGCATATACCAGGCCAACTTCTCACATAGGTCACACAAGAACAAGTCTAGAAATATAGTCAAAATATTGTAGTCTGAACTGATGTTCTCTTACATCAGTATTTCTAATCTTTGATAAGATTTAGTATATAAGGACCACCATTTTACCTCTTAGATTCACCCAGATTATCGCCTGAGATTCTGCCAGAAGACGGTCTCACCTGCCGTTGGCACACTTCCAAGATGCGACATCTCGCTCAGTGCTGATAAATCAAGTTCAGAAGAAGGCTGCTATTGCAGTGCATGTGTGCCCTTCACAGAGAACACTGCCTTCATGCCTCCATTGATAACAGCCTTTGATGTCAACAAGGTACGCAGTGCATCGCTTCTCCCTAAGAAACTCTAGACTGTAATTTGCTATGCTTTCCATGCTTTCTTAGTGTAGCATATAGAAGTAGATTTTAGGGTGTTAGGTTTTAGATGATATTTTAACCATGTTAGAAATATTTATTTTAATATAGTTGCTCTCAGTGTGTCTCCTTGCTGTTTTTATGATATTCTGTGTAGTTGTTTTAGATGTATTGAGAAACAGGTTGTTCCTGTTGTAATAAATGCTTTTACTTAAAAATGTAATTCTTCTTAGTACAGTGTGTGTGTGTCTGATACTGTGAACAATGAAATAGGTTTGTTTCTGTTACCACGGAGCCCCTGATCCCTTTATAGAGATTGTTAGTATCCCAAAAGCATTAACTCTATTTCAACAATGTAATGGATAGTATTCTGCAGGGCTACAATAACTTGTCTTTCATGTCTATTACGTTTATGATTTTAAACTTTCTCACCTTTATTTTAATCTGAATATACTTTGCCAGTACGTCCTCTTTGACTGGAGAGCCGGTCAATCAGGATTTGGGGTTGCAGGAACCCAGTTCTGCTTTCTGTTTTCCCACCCATTTTTTCATCTTTCCGACTCGAGGTTTTCCACCGAGTCGGCCACGCCCCCAGCCTTGCCCGATGACGGGCTTTTTACTAGACCAGGGAGCTTGTCCCAAAGGCCAGCCCGTCTGCTCCTGTGCGCGCCCGGACAGCACCATGCGCCAGCACCCCTGATCCCCCACCTCTTACCCGATACTCGAAAGAAGAGCTTCTGCACTGGACGTCCTCTGGTATTAGTGCCAATATCGGCAACACTCGCCACCCCACCATACAGCAATCTCCTATAGAAATAACCAAACAAGACACCTTCTTTGTGGAGAAAACTGCTGCAGGTTTATTAGCATTACAAATATGCCAACATGGTGGGTTATCTTACGGGCGATCCCAAGGCAGGCAGCCCCTCGCCGCCTGCCACCTGATGAGCCAAATTACACCGTGGCCTCCCCAACGGTGTTTGCCATATTTTGGGGAGGGAAGACCCCTCCCACCAGTGGACCAACAGCCCACGCCCTGCTCACGCCCCATATGGGGGCGGAGCCTGCCAGGCAACCCCCGGTCGGTTGCTCAGGTCCACAACCGCCCGAAGGACTAACGGGCGCCGTCGCTCCTCCAGGGTCCAACGCGAGGACCTCCCTGTGGATATTTGGCCTTTGCACCCTTGTTGTGCTTCTGTACGTGGTACCCGTATGTACCTACAGCCTCTGGATCGCCCTGTAACTCCGCCTACAACACAAAATAATACATTAGACAAAACCCCCCTACACCCACTGCCTGAACGCCGGGTATGCGGTAGGGAGGAAACGGCGTCAGGGGAATGGGCCAAGAGGGCGCCCAGGGGGCGGGAGAGGTATATGTACCTCGCCCCCTCCCGGAAGTGACGCGGCACCTGGACCCCTGAGGGTCCCAAACACTGGAAGGCTGCCTCCTGTGCCCTCCTGTGGCACTAAGGCGGCCGCCCTCTTAGCGGGTCTCCTTCGTGGACCCCGGGCAGCCTGCATAGTGCCAATATCGGCAACACTCGCCACCCCACCATACAGCAATCTCCTATAGAAATAACCAAACAAGACACCTTCTTTGTGGAGAAAACTGCTGCAGGTTTATTAGCATTACAAATATGCCAACATGGTGGGTTATCTTACGGGCGATCCCAAGGCAGGCAGCCCCTCGCCGCCTGCCACCTGATGAGCCAAATTACACCGTGGCCTCCCCAACGGTGTTTGCCATATTTTGGGGAGGGAAGACCCCTCCCACCAGTGGACCAACAGCCCACGCCCTGCTCACGCCCCATATGGGGCGGAGCCTGCCAGGCAACCCCGGTTGCTCAGGTCCACAACCGCCCGTAGGACTAACGGGGCGCCGTCGCTCCTCCAGGGTCCAACGCGAGGACCTCCCTGTGGATATTTGGCCTTTGCACCCTTGTTGTGCTTCTGTACGTGGTACCCGTATGTACCTACAGCCTCTGGATCGCCCTGTAACTCCGCCACAGCTCTGGGTGTGGCCACCGTCACAGCCAGGGCCCCCACCAAGGTAGGCCTCTTCACCTCCATCTTTCTAATTCCAGGGCCTCTCCCAGGCCCAGCAAGACAAGCCCCTGCCCACTCTGGCAGGTGCGCCCATCCTCTTTCCAAATCCAAGTGGACTTAGCATGCAGCAGGCCATGCCTGATGAACCAAACCCCCTGTTCACTGGATCTGCGCCTGGCACTGTAAACTCTCCTGCATGAGGAATCCCGGCATCCTCTGACCGAGCCCCTCGCCACACTCACAGTGGGGTTATCTCTGCCCATCATAACACTCCAGCCCACAACTGGTTGTTTAACTTATACCAGGAGTATTTGATATCTTGCTGCAATGCCCTCCTACCCCAGAGGGTCAAAACATTGCCTCCCCTGTGTCTGCCTGAATTGAGGGGAGACACCCCCCTAGACTTGTGCCGCAGCTTCTACACAAGCTGTTCCAGCGCATACCTGGGGCCCCCAACCAAATTATCTCAGTAGTGAGTCGCGCTTCTACCTCAAACTGTGCTAGCGCATGCCTGGGCCGGCCCCCAACCAAGGTAAGTCAGTGATGGAAAACCCATGCCTCCATATGTCGGATTCCTCCCATCGTGCCACTCCCCGGACGCACGGACGGCCCTTGACCCAGACCTTTGATCCTGCCAAATAACGACATGCTCCGATACCAACATCCTTTAATGAGCACTGCACCCCATATTATACAACTAATCCATCTTGAACCTAGTTGCACAATAACACTGCACCCCATCAAACCTCGGGTGCCGCAGAGGGTGCCTTTGGACAACTTAAAGTTCGCCTGTACATGATACACTTAACCTGTCTTCCGGCCACTCCCTGGGTGGCTGCGGACGGCTGTACCTTTGAAACCATGGAATTCCTATTGTCCCACCTGCTTGATGCGCTCTGCTGCCAAACCCGCCCAGAGCGCTTTGGTTGTGGCTGGTTGCACCTCTTTGCACAATAACAACATCTTTCCCTACACCCTGCTGATTCCCGGGCTTCTCCCTAGTCCAGCAAAGCAAGCCATGCCCACTCTAGCCAGGTGAAACCCCATCATGTACCAAACTTCCCTGTGGATTTGGCATGCAAACCATACCTATAAAGCCAAACCCAGTAGGTGAATTTACGCCTGGCACGGTCAACTCTCCTGCGCGAGGTTTCCCCAGCCTCCCCTGACCGGGCGCCTCGACACACTAAACGGGGGTGCTATCTGACCACCATAACTCCCAAGCCCCCAAAGGTTGCGTCCTACAATTGGAGGACTCCTCTCTCGCAACAGGTGCCTCTTCCCCCAGTCTGCTCATTGCCCGGGCCAGGCAACACAAGACAAGTCCATGCCCACTCTAGACAGGTAGACCAACCTATGCGCACCCTGCCCGGTGGCCCCTAACCTCTACCAAACACTTTGTGGACGTGGGGGCACCCCTTGGTCTGTGCCGCAGCTGCTTCAGCCAGCTGTCCCGGCACATGGCTGGGACCCCAACCAAGAAAACTTACTGTAGGAACCCCATGCCTCCATTTCTTGAATTCCACCCCTGCGCCCCTCGAGACGCACGGAAGGCCATTCACTCAGATCCTTGATCCTGGCGACATAACGAAATGCCAAGTTGCTAACCTTTAATGAGCACTGCACCCATCCTATACAACTAATCAAGCTTGCACCTAATGTACCCGATACACTGCCCCCCACTGCCCATTGATAGCCTTCCTGTTGAAGACCAGAAATTGAGGAGGGGAGACACCCCCCTTAGTCTGTGCTGCAGCATCCTAGCAAGCTGTTCCTGTGCATGCCTGGGAACCCCATCCAAATTATCTGTGTCAGGAAACCCATGCCTCCACCTCCTGCTTTCCGCCCATCGTGCCACTATCAGCACGCACGGATGGCCCATCATCCATACCTTTGACCCTGCCCTTTGCCAGACCTACTCTGGTGGGTACCAGGTAGTGGACCAGAGGGTGGAAACGCTACAGGAATGGGAAAACGATAGATGCAGATCACCTGCCCTTTCTAGACTTGTTGAGATGCCGGGTGTCCCATAAAAGAGCCTCTGTGCTGCAACCCCGTATATCGCTAAGCTTTGTAGCCCCAACACACTTGAGTTGTATAACTTAATCCCGACGTGCCGCGATGGCGGGAATGCCGGCGCTTGGCATCTACCGTCTGTTAGCTTGACCAGTAGTCTGCCTTACCTTGATGATACAAATATGACAGACCACATACCATTGTGCACCGCGTGCAACCTGTGCCTCACCTTAAAGGTTGACTAAGCCTGTGCTTAAACACCCTTTCTTGACTATTCCCCCAGCTTCGGGGGGTTCAAGCTGATAACCATGTACTGCACCAGCAGTGGTAATGTACCTACACCCTCTCCATTAACTCTGGTGCATCACCGGGGTGCCAGTGGTATATTCCGGGTTTGCCTGTACATACTACCCTTAACCTGCCTTCCGGCCACTCCCCTGTGTGGCTCAGGGAACCTTTCAAACATTGGGATAACCATTGTCCAGCCTGCTTGATGCGGGCATCCTGTCCCTTTAATGCCACCCCCGAAGAGTCTGTTTTGGACCTTGCCCTCCGCCACTGGTTCTCAGGGCCCCGAAGGAAGCCGGGCTGGAGGTAGCTGACAACAGGGCATCGTCCCCACCTGCATGATGCGCTTCCGCTTGTATGCCCACCCTGTAAGCTGCTGTTGCTGGCTCTTGAAAGAGCGACTGCCGAAGCGCCTGTCATGACCCCCATTGCCTGGCATAGTAAGGCATGCCTACCTTACCTGCTCCCTGTACCTTGGTAATGGGCGAGCTGTCAGCCAGAGACAGTAAATAGGTTCTCCCTTCTGCCTGCGATGTAGAACTGCTGTGCTCAAATTGTATCCCAGGGCCGACTTCTGGCACCGTCAGTTCATAGGTCAAGCACATGTATAGTTCGACTGTAAAGTGTGCATCACTGTGACTTTCTTGGCAGGGTGAAAATTGTTTGAGTCCCTCCCCTGCAGCCTACAAAACCGATTGTATAACACTTATACTGATATCTAGATAAAAGCATGACATAGACCTCAGTGCACCTCACACCGTAATCCATTTCAGGAGCAAGGGACCGGGGATGCATTTATACCTTATATTCCTATGAATTATGGGTCTCTACTTCATGTTTACTTCAGTACGCGCGTTCATACGGACATCCACAGTAGTGAGAAGCTCCAGATTTTGGACAACCTCCCAAGTTGACCGCCCATCTTAACACAAGTTGGCCTATTTATCTCTTCCCCCGAAAAGATTTGGCACTCCACTTTGGTCCCCAAAATTAATTTTCTGGACCAGCCTCAACCGTCTCCTGAAGTAGGTCAGCTGGTCACCCCGACCCTGGCACCTTTGAGATCCGCTGACCTGCCCCCAAGCATCTTCCACTTTGCCCGACAACCAACCCTCACTGAATAAGGTTAACCCCTGGGGCTGGACAATAAAGTGTTTTACCTGGTGCTTCAGACCGTTCTTTGTTATTGCAGCGCTGAGGCTGGCAGGTGCTACCCTCTGTGAGTGTTTCCGGTCCTTGCCGTAGGAGGAAAGGAGGCCAAGTGACGTTGACATTGACTCCACCAAACATAACCAGGTTTAGAGCCCACTTCTCCCAATAGGTGCCCGGACGCTAATTAGCAGGTGTATCTTTGCACTGTTGTGCAAGACCCAAACCCACTGGCTCTCCCTGTGTTTGTTTCCTGGCCATGCCGCATAATGCGGAAAGCTTCCCAACTGTGGTGGACATAGGTTCTGCAAAAAGGTAACTGTAGACTCCCTGTAAGAAACAAAATTTTAACAATTACACTTTTCCATGGGGTCTTTCAGGAGGTGTGGAGGCAATAGGCCCAGCCTAAAAACACCTCCCTGCTGGCACTGTGTCCTACTCCCAGACTTGGTGTGTGATAGATATTCTTTGTGTGTCAAAGGAGATGCAGTACAAAGTCATGAAACTAACCGCTTGGACCGATAGCCACATTTGGAAAATTGTTCATCATTGACATAGCGTCATGCCCCTAGTCCAAAGGGGGAATCTAGCAGCAACAAATTGCTGGCTTCCTTCACTGGTTTCGGTCCATATGCTCTGCACCAGCATAGCTGTGACGCTATATTTAACACTATGCATGCCTAGGTTGCAGAGCTGCCTTTGTACTGACTGAATGCCAACCAAGAGCAACAGACCTGTTGCTAAATGCAGCCCGCAGGGATCGGCCCCAGGGCCCAAGCTGACCATGTGAATCCAGTTGCACCCCCGCTTCTATTTGCCTCTCGCTGCGTAGACAGCAAGGACTACGGCCGCAGCCAATGTGAATGATCCCCTATCCTACGCCTTGTTTCTACACTTGTGACCACCAGTTGCGTGACCCAGGGACACACCCCTTACCTGTCACCCTGCTTGTAAACCTTCCTTCCTAGTGATAACCACATGCATTTGAGCTATGTCGCACAACATTTCATCGCATGTTCTGCTACCCAGAGCAGAGTTGTGAACCCCGTTGGCAACGTCTTAGTCTCCTCAGGTGAACCCCTGTTCCCTTTTCTGGCTGTAGTTCGGTGGGTAGTGGTGCCCACCACTTGTAGGCGTTACTAGAGGCATGTCTAGTTAGGTGAAACGTTCCCTGGGATATGCTGGGTTCTTGTCGATCGGTCCCCAGGCACGGGGCCAACAGCGCATCCCGTGCGCGGCCCTTCTCCTTCAGAAACTGCTCGCCCAGCGCCTAATATAACTTGAGACCAATTCATGGCCCGCAATCAATCCGTACGTGACCCATCCCCCTGAACCATGCGCAGGAAACAGCGCATGCTGGGCGCGGGCCACCTGAATCGGAAAGTGTTCGCCCTCGTTGTGAGTAAAAGGTTCGCACATATGTCGGAGACTTAAATTATGTGCTGTCTGCTCGCACGGTGTGCCATACAGTAACGTGACATGCGGAGCGCACGTGACCCGTTGGCAACCTGGCGTGAAATAACAGGTGGTTCTTATAACCAAGCTCAATGGTTACTCAACTGCCGACCTCAGAAGGAAGAAGGCTGAGTGTGTCCACCGAGATTAGGATCTGTGCCCAGGGGGTCGAACTGATCCCTGCATCCCCATCGCGTTAGAGTGCGAATGTAAGAGCTAGCCCACTGGCCAGAAGGGCCCCTCTCTGGGCCCCACGGAACACAGCAAAACCACACGCCGAAAACGATAGGGAAGGAAGATACCTCGCGGTTCACAGTGTGCTGACAACCGCAAGCCCTAAGCCCACGAGGATGGCGTGACATGCCAGCAGCAGCCCCGCATGCCGCACACCATGCTAAAGGCCCCGGCGGCGCATATCATCGCCAGCGTCATGCGCAGCTCCCCAGTGAAAACCCGACCACCACCTGACGGTTTCGCACCCATCGCTCCAACATCCGGCCGGCGCCGCCGCCCTGAGACCGGCTCCGCCCCCCTCATCATACACCAGTCCGTGCCTCAACCGCAATCGGACCCACGCCCCACATGCATTGCTGCTACGAGCACTGAACCAACTCCCTATTTGATGGTTTTTTTTTTTTTTTTTAAATCTTCTTTTTCGCATAATTGCATATTTATATAGCTGTTGTTGATGCTGTTGCATAATTATGTAGAGCGCTTCCCATGATCACCGTATTTACGTTTCACATTCAGACACGGCGAGATTAAGTGATCAGCCCCGAATCACAGGCTGTGGACGCGACCCCGAAGCTCGAACCCTGGTTACTGGCACCAGAGTCGGCGGACCACATCTTCTCCGCCCCGAGGTATTGGTGCGCTTTACCCGAGCACCGTATTTCCATTACCCATTCTGGCACAGGGAGTATATTTATCTAGCGCGGCTCGACCCGAAGGTATTGGAGCGCTATACACGTATTTACATTACACATTCAGGCTCGGGGGATGAAGTGATTTGCCCAGAATCACAGGATGTGGACGCGACCCCCAGGCTCAAACCCTGGTATCCAGCACCGAAGTCGGCAGTCTAGCAGACGGAGCACATCCTCTCCTACCAAGCGCCAACGAACCCTGAATTGCATGCGTTCCCCTAATAACATCGGTGCGGACCCTGACTGGACCATGTGAAACCTCCGTACAACAAATGAGGCACGCTTTTACTACAAAATTGACTCATTGTAAAATGGTCCATCTACAAAGACTGCTGAACGTCTGGACTGAGACGTGTTTGCAGCCTACCAGTTAGATTTGAACCCCAGTGATTCACGCTGCCTGATATACGGCGTGATGCCTGCAAGCACAACACGCGATCCAAGCAGGGACCTCTGAAAGCACAACCCATCCCCGAGCGTGAATGAGACCCCTCCTTGTAAAATTGCGGTGCCCCTGAGGCACCCCCGTGGAGGAGAGGAAACGACCCACCGCAATAGACACCAACCAGGCAACAGCGGAGAAAATAAACACGCCGACGCCAGACCGGGCCTCTGGACGGAGCTACCAGAAGGTCGGGGGGTGGGTGGGGAGTGAAAAACTAAAGTCCCGCTGCCACCCCAGCGATTAGCAAGCCGGGGAGGAGCCCCCCCACCCCCCAGGCCTGTGGATACTTGCAGCCCCAAAGGCGAGGCGGGCAGTAGTGCAAGAGATACGAGAGTGATTCCTCTTCTTGACACAATCAGACTGGCGGCTGTCCGCTGTGGGTGAGGGGAGCTTCGCGGCGGACACGCAATATCCGGCTCGAGCGGGCCGGAGTCCGGGGCCGACTCCGCAGAAAATTTAAACAGCGGAGGGGATGCAGGTTGCTCTGCCCATGACCCCAAAAAGGGGCCGCTGCTCCATATGCCCCGGGAGCTGACTTACCCCCCCAGACGGACTGCAACCAAGGCGATGGCCGGGCTCAGCCGCCCTGCCTAAGGGAACGGGGGGGAGAGTCACTCACCAAAGTCCACCTCCAGAGGTCCCCGACACGACAGAAACGGCATCAGGGGAATGGGCCAAGAGGGCGCCCAGGGGGCGGGGAGAGGTATATGTACCTCGCCCCCTCCCCGGAAGTGACGCGGCGCCTGGACCCCTGAGGGTCCCAAACACTGGAAGGCTGCCTCCTGTGCCCTCCTGTGGCACTAAGGCGGCCGCCCTCTTAGCGGGTCTCCTTCGTGGACCCCGGGCAGCCTGCAGAATGCTAACTGCATCGGTTGTATTATGGATGATAATTACATGGCTTTAAGTGTACAGGCTGTAACTTTTACCTGCCATCTCCCGGGGAGCCTATTAGTTGGCCATCAGTTAAGTCAAACACTGAGCGGCCTTGCGCTGGCTCTGCTTACCGTTCTCTTAACTGTGCGTTATTAAATACCAGGTTGCTCGTTAAACACAGTCTGGATTTTGCTCAGTTTTTGGATACACACAAGCCACACTTATTGTTTCTCACGGAAACCTGGTTAGAACCTGCTTCCGACCCAGTTATTATTACAACAGTTCTCCATGGCTTCTCAATCTATAGACTTGATAGGGACCGAAAACGGTGGGTTGCCTGGCAATTATTTACCCTATCTCAGTTAAGGCCACCTTTACGCCAGCTCCCCTTCCAGGTGGTGAAGCACTTTTGTTTAGCTTTAATTTCTCAACTAGCTCCACCTTTAATGGGATGTTGATGTATTGCCCGTCAATTTGATTGACTGTTGCATTAGTTTTGGTCTTTCTCAGTTAGTAGATGAACCCACTCACAGGGCACTGCATACTTTGGTTAGGATTTTTCTAATAATCCCTCCCTTAATTTTGAAAGAACTTTACCTCTGCTATGGACTGATCACAAGGCTGTCCTTTTTAAAGTAGATATTCCTTGGCAAATTCTGCACTCTAATCGCCCAAGTGTTACCAAAGTAACCTGCCCATGGCATAGGATATTTAAGGATGATCTGGCGCTGGCACTCAGTAACGGCGGTCCTTTATCAGATCCAAATACTGGCATTGCCACCAATAATTTTACATGATGGCCCTCACCAGTCCAGCTCCTCCAAAAACTGTTAAATCTTTCAGGACACAACCATCTGCTCCATGGTATACTTTGGAACTTAATCGACTTAAGCAAAAATGTAGGGCAGCAGAATGTCTCTGGAGAAGGAGCTATGTCCCAGTGGAGAAGGCCAACTACTCCGCTACCTGCAAGGAATATTATTCCCAGATTACGGCCGCCTAAACTCAATTTTTTAATACTAAAATAAGAACCGCTAACTAATCTGCATCAGAACTTTTTAAAACTGTTTCATATCTTTACAATTTTGAACAAAACACCCCCTTTAATACCAATCAAAATTTTTGAAATAACCTAGCAGGCTTTTTAAAAATAAAATTGAAGGTATCTATGAAGAACTCTCCTCCTGTTCCGCTGCAGCAGTCACAGCAGTAGCTCGTATTGATCCTACTGGCGATATCACTAACTCCCTGAACCGCCGTGGTTCATCTGATCTTTTTAGGGATTTTCCATTATTGTCAGACGCTGAAGTCACTAATCATATTGCTACCACCAAGTCTGGTTCCCCTTCGGACCCCTGCCCCCTGCCATTCTTCATTTAGTGTCCAATTTGATTTCTGCTCGATTAACCAGACTTCTGAATCAGATTTTGCGCGCAGGTCATTATCCTACCATCTCGAATTAGGCTTCTATTTTACCAATTTTGAAAAAAATCTTCCTTGGATCTGAGTGAACATAAAAATGACCACCCTATTTCTCGGCTGCCTTTCCCAGCTAAAATCATGGAAAAGGCAGTTAATAAAGAGCTTATCATCTTCTTGGATTCTAAAGATTATTTAAACCCCTCTCAACATGGCTTCAGAGCTCAGCATTCCACCAAATCTGCCCTTGTGGTGGCCTTGGAGGAGATTAAGAGATTGGTGGATGAGGTGGGAAAAGCCGCCCTGATCCTATTGGACCTCTCAACTGTGTTCGATACGGTTAAGGATGGGCATCTGTGACACATCACTGTCTCTTTTTAAGTCCTTTCTCACAAACCAAACTTATACTGTTTAGTGTTTAATAGCTACAAGTCCAAGGCATTCTTTATACAGTGCGCTGTGCCATAGGGTTCTTTCCTGTCCCCCACACTGTTAATATCTACAGTGCCCCATTGGTTCAATTTATGCAATCTGGCGGTCTATCCGCTATTTCATACGCCAACGACACGCAAATTATTGTGTTGGTTCCGGACGAAGATGGTGCTACAGTCTCAAATTTTAATAATTGTCTTACCCAGGTCTCTTATTGGATGCCGATTTTTTTTTTAACTCAATACTGAGAAGACAGAGGTGATTATTTTCGGTAAGAACTTAAACTTCTGGAATTCTACATTGTGGCCTCGGGATTTTGGCACTTTGCCAACCCCTGTCCCTAAGGTAGGGAATCTTGGGATAATCTTTGATCATCATTTGAACTTCTCCCAGCAAAATAACTCCATCACTTTCTCCTGTTTTCATATTATCAGGCTGTTCTTCCCCTTCGGGCCTCCTGATCTTCAAAGGACTGTTGTTGTTGCACTCACCCTTTCTAGGACTGATTATGGTAATGCCTTGTACCTAGGTATAAATAAAATGTTCCTATCTAAACTACAGTCTCTTCAAAATGCTGCAGTGAGACTACTGTTAAAAGTGCCTAAATTCTGCTCCATATCGAGCAAACTTCGTGCCCTCTACTGGTTGCCTGTACAGGAGAGGGTTAAACTTAAAGCGCTATGTATTACCTATGAGGCCCTACATGGAAAAGGACTGTGTTACTTTCAGAATTCTTTCTCATGGTATTTACCCCAACGGCCCCTCAGGTCCTCTACTGCCCATTTAGCAATGATCCCTAAAATAAAGAAATTCAGATGGGGTGGCAGAAGTTTTACCCATCTCGCCAGTAAGCTATGGAATACTCTCCTTCTACCCTTAAGATCCCAACCTAGTCTTTCTTGTTTCAGAAAGTCACTGTTTCCACCATCAGCGATTTCGTTTTTTTTCTCCTTTTCTCCTTCGGTATAAGCGCGCTTTATAAAATCTAATTCATTTATTCAGCGCTGGTGCACTGAACTGAGTTTACTCATGTGAACACCCGTGGGTGGGAAAGCAAACCATGTAGAACTACGCCAAAGTCATAGTTTACGCAACAGTTGACACCCAATGTAGGGCTTGTATCTTATGATTACGCCTTGAGTCGTTTTTCACTATTCACATACACGTAAACAATAATTACGTAATTACAGAGACATCAAATGTACTCATGGCTACCTCCTACTGGGGATCAGGGAGCACCTATTACCGTAGGTTTGTCAGGCTTTACTTATAAGAGGTTATTCCTCATTTTGCCAAATCTTTGATTCCATATTCAATTGAATCTGTTTTCAGTGGCTGCACTTATTGTGGTAAGGGCCAATTACAGGGAAGCGGTTTCTCAACATCTCGAAGCTCGAGGTGTCCCCGATGAGGGGCGGCATCAGTTACTTTTATAATAGCTGCACATGGGGTGTATGCCTTTGAAAGATTTTACTCATGGGTGGGTATCAAGCCCATCAATGCAGTTTCATGCCTACACAGCTGTAGGCCCGCTGGCACATTATAGGGCTTAGCAAGATTTGGAAATCCCTGAAACATATTTCATGCGCCAGAGTCTAAAAGCAGTTCTAGTTCAATATTGTGAACGAGAACTACCAAATATAATCACAGATGTTTACACCTCTGTGGGAAGAGATACCTTAGGTACTCGACCTGTTGAACCACATTTAAAACCAAAGTTGGACATTGAGGGTTCTGTTAAAGAGAAATCTGCAATGGAAGAAGAAACAGAAGGACAAAGAAAAATGACTGACTGGATCACCTGCTTCCCTGGAATCCAGTAGGGGTGGTTACAATTTAAGAGATCGTGAAAAATTAAAAAACCTCAACAGTATCAGTATTCTGATAGCCGATTTAGCCTTTCTTTTTAGGACACTGATGGTAAATGAACAGAGAGGGGAGACGATCAGAGTACCACAGAAAAGAGGAGTGCAGTAGGAAAAGTGAAATAGGACATGTGACTGACATCAGCGTAAAGAGGGAAGAGAAATAATTGGACTCCTAAACTCCAGAGGAAGAAAGTAGCAGAACTTTCTAAACAACATGCTGATACAGCTACGAGTCCTCCTGTGAAACAGGAGTTGGGCGAGAGCGCTTCTAGACAGCGCAGTAGAAGTCACAATAGTACATCAGATACTTCAGAGGTTTCTGGAGGCGAATCCAACTGATGGATTCATACAAGTCGAGACTCCAGAAAGACATCTAAATCCTCCTGAGAGGATTTACATCTTAAACATAGAAACTGAAGGGGATATACCACATACCATTAAAGCACTCTTCTGGTCACAATTGTCCGATGATTACGATATCATTCTAGCGGAAGAAGACTGGCGTCCAGTCTTTACTAGAAAAGCACCCCAGAGGGAGAGGAAGTCATAATGGTAGCTTTCTCTCCCATGGTCCCTGGAAAATTTAAACCAGTAAATGGGCTGTAAGACAGGCATCCGGCCCTATACAGAAATCAAGAAGAATGGGACAAAAGCTCAAATTCACATACCATTCACACAGTCAACCTGAACCATAGGCGCAATACCCTTTAAAGCCAGAAGCAAAACATGGTATAAAAGCAATATTAGATCAATTGCAATATCAAGGTATAATAACACCTTGTCATTCACCATTGAAAACGCCCCTTTTTGTCATCTCCAAACCAGACGGCTCCTATAGGATTGCATTAAAATATAGGAATCTGAAGTCGCAGGCGCAAAACTAAGCAGTACTAAACACCCAAAGCACTGGTTTAATGACTAACCAGGGACTTCAGAACAGGGGACAAGCCCTTGTAGCCACTCTGGGTTCAAGTGAGATGGGTCCAATCCTTGTCCTCAGCAGGGAAGAGATCCGCAGGCAGCAGTTGAGCTCAGGAAAGCAGAGAAGCAGTTCCTTCAGAACAGTCAGTCAAGCAGAGTGACAATCCTTGTAGCACAGGAGTCTTTATTTCTGGAAGGGTTCTTCACAGGTCTGGTAATGTACTGTCTTGGTAGGGTCAGAGCCCCAGTACTTATACACAAAGGTACCTTTGAAGTGGGGGTGACTTCAAAGCAAGCCCTTGAAGTGCACAGATCCCCTTTCATCCCAACCCTGTCTCCCAGGCTATCTGTGGGGGGTAATCAGCCCTTTGTGTGGGACACAGGACACTGCCTAGGTGTAAGTGTAAGTATTCAGGTGTAAGTGTCAGCTCCCTCTCCCTCCTCCTGCCCAGAAAGAGCTATCAGAATGGAGATGAGTTCTCTGTCACACCCACCTTTCCTTTGTTTATGGCTGTCTAGAGGGAATGCACTAATTGTAGCTGTCACCCATCCCAGACATATATTGCAGACATACTGCAAGGCACACAAAAAGCAGCAAGAGCAGAGAAATGTCCACTTTCTAAAATTCAAAAAGAACAATTGAGGACAGAATGCAGAACACTGTCATACATTCACCCCAGTACAGAGATCTGGGCCTAAATCCATCGTTATTTTGCTTACCATGCCATTCCAGTTTGGACCCAGCCATATGCAAATCAGTCTTGACCCTGCGCCCAATGGGAACAGTCCAGACCGAACTGCCACGCCAGGTCCTCCCTGGACTGGAAACCAGCATCCTAGGACGGGTTTTGGGCTTTCAGCCCTCATCAGCCAGGATAGCTTGACTCCAGTGGCATGGAGAGCACGGGACCCACGTCTGGGCATACCCGTCCCACTCGGGGTGACAAATGCAAAAAGAACAATTGATGGACAGAATGCAGAACATTGTCATACATTCACCAAAGTACAGAGATCTGGGCTTAAATCCATCATTTTTTTGCTCACCATGCTATTCCAGTTTGGACCCAGCCATATGCAAATCAGTCTTGACCCTGCGCCCAATGGGAACAGTCCAGAATGAACTGCCAGGCCAGGTCCTCCCTGGACTGGAAACAAGCATCCTAGGACCGGTTTCGGGCTTTCAGCCCTCATCAGCCAGGATAGCTTGACTCCAGTGGCATGGAGAGCAAGGGACCCACGTCTGGGCATACCGTCCCACTCGGGGTGACAAATGCAAAAAGAACAATTGATGGACAGAATGCAGAACAATGTCATACATTCACCCCAGTACAGAGATCTGGGCCTAAATCCATAGTTTTTTGGCTCACCATGCCATTACAGTTTGGACACCACCATATGCAAATCAGTCTTGACCCTGCGCCCAATGGGAACAGTCCAGACCGAACTGCCAGGCCAGGTCCTCCCTGGACTGGAAACAAGCATCCTAGGACCGGTTTCGGGCTTTCAGCCCTCATCAGCCAGGATAGCTTGACTCTAGTGGCATGGAGAGCATGGGACCCACGTCTGGGCATACCCGTCTGGGAGGACCTGGCCTGGCAGTTCGGTCTGGACTGTTCCCATGGGGCACAGGGTCAAGACTGATTTGCATAAGGCTGGGTCCAAACTGGGGTGGCGTAGTGGGCAAAAGAACGATGGATTTAACCCAGATCTTTTGACTGGGGGAGAATGTTTGCATTGTCAGCATTCCGTCCATCATTTGCTTGCTGTAACACTTTTCGCCCTAAGTGGGATGGGTATGCCCAGACGTGGGTCCCTTGATCACTGTGCCACTGGATTTAAGCTAGCCTGGCTGAAGAAGGGTGACATACCCTGAAACCGGTCCCAGGATGCTTGTTTCCGGTCCAGGGAGGACCTGGCCTGGCAGTTCGGTCTGGACTGTTCCCATGGGGCACAGGGTCAAGACTGATTTGCATATGGCTGGGTCCAAACTGGGGTGGCATAGTGGGCAAAAGAACGATGGATTTAACCCAGATCTTTTGACTGGGGGAGAATGTTTGCATTGTCAGCATTCCGTCCATCATTTGTTTGCTGTAACACTTTTCGCCCTAAGTGGGATGGGTATGCCCAGACGTGGGTCCCTTGCTCACTGTGCCACTGGATTCAAGCTAGCCTGGCTGAAGAAGGGTGACATACCCTGAAACCGGTCCCAGGATGCTTGTTTCCGGTCCAGGGAGGACCTGGCCTGGCAGTTCGGTCTGGACTGTTCCCATGGGGCACAGGGTCAAGACTGATTTGCATATGGCTGGGTCCAAACTGGGGTGGCGTAGTGGGCAAAAGAACGATGGATTTAACCCAGATCTTTTGACTAGGGGAGAACATTTGCATTGTCAACATTCCGTCCATCATTTGTTTGCTGTAACACTTTTCTCCCTAAGTGGGATGGGTATGCCCAGACGTGGGTCCCTTGCTCACTGTGCCACTAGATTCAAGCTAGCCTGGCTGAAGAAGGGTGACATACCCTGAAACCGGTCCCAGGATGCTTGTTTCCGGTCCAGGGAGGACCTGGCCTGGCAGTTCGGTCTGGACTGTTCCCATGGGGCACAGGGTCAAGACTGATTTGCATATGGTTGGGTCCAAACTGGGGTGGCGTAGTGGGCAAAAGAACAATGGATTTAATCCAGATCTTTTGACTGGGGAGAACGTTTGCATTGTCAGCATTCCATCCATCATTTGTTTGCTGTAACACTTTTCGCCCTAAGTGGGATGGGTATGCCCAGACGTGGGTCCCTTGCTCACTGTGCCACTGGATTCAAGCTAGCCTGGCTGAAGAAGGGTGACATACCCTGAAACCGGTCCCAGGATGCTTGTTTCCGGTCCAGGAGGACCTGGCCTGGCAGTTCGGTCTGGACTGTTCCCATGGGGCACAGGGTCAAGACTGATTTGCATATGGCTGGGTCCAAACTGGGGTGGCGTAGTGGGCAAAAGAACGATGGATTTAACCCAGATCTTTTGACTAGGGGAGAACATTTGCATTGTCAACATTCCGTCCATCATTTGTTTGCTGTAACACTTTTCTCCCTAAGTGGGATGGGTATGCCCAGACGTGGGTCCCTTGCTCACTGTGCCACTGGATTCAAGCTAGCCTGGCTGAAGAAGGGTGACATACCCTGAAACCGGTCCCAGGATGCTTGTTTCCGGTCCAGGGAGGACCTGGCCTGGCAGTTCGGTCTGGACTGTTCCCATGGGGCACAGGGTCAAGACTGATTTGCATATGGTTGGGTCCAAACTGGGGTGGCGTAGTGGGCAAAAGAACAATGGATTTAATCCAGATCTTTTGACTGGGGAGAACGTTTGCATTGTCAGCATTCCATCCATCATTTGTTTGCTGTAACACTTTTCGCCCTAAGTGGGATGGGTATGCCCAGACGTGGGTCCCTTGCTCACTGTGCCACTGGATTCAAGCTAGCCTGGCTGAAGAAGGGTGACATACCCTGAAACCGGTCCCAGGATGCTTGTTTCCGGTCCAGGGAGGACCTGGCCTGGCAGTTCGGTCTGGAGTGTTCCCTTGGGGCACAGGGTCAAGACTGATTTGCATATGGCTGGGTCCAAACTGGGGTGGCGTAGTGGGCAAAAGAACGATGGATTTAACCCAGATCTTTTGACTGGGGGAGAATGTTTGCATTGTCAGCATTCCGTCCATCATTTGTTTGCTGTAACACTTTCTATAAAATTGGCATTTCTAAAACAGTAATGTTAAATCCAACTTTACCACTATAGAAGTTTTATCTTTACCATTCCAAAGATATTAAACATGATTTAGTTACTCCTTTCCAATCAGGAATTACAGCTTAAAAGTGTTTTAAGGAATTCCCAATGCTGGCAGATAAGAGGAGTAGGCCTCACAGTAGTGAAAAACAAATGTAGCTGTTTGTCACTACCAGTACATGTAAAACCTAAAAGTACATGTCCTACCTTTTAGTTACACAGCACCTTGCCCTTAGGGCTACCTAGGGCCTACCTTAGGGGTGACTGTGTAATAAAAGGGAGTATAAAGCTTAGCAAGTAATTTTAAATGTCAAGTCAAAGTGACAGTAAACTGCACACACCAGCCTTGCAATGGCAAGCCTGAGACAGGTTTGAAAGGCCTTTTGTGTGGGTGGCCCAACCAGTGCTGCAGGCCCACTAGTAGCAGTTAGATTACAGGCCTTGGGTATATGGTATACCCCTTTACAAGAGACTCATAAGTATACTAAATATGCCAATCAGGTATACACAAATGTCACCATGTTTAGGGGAGAAGCATATGCACTTTAGCACTGGTTAGCAGGGGTAAAGTGCTCAGATTACTAAGGCCAACAAAACGATAGGGCAAAAAGTGGAGGTAAGCAGGCAAAAATATTGGGAAAAGACCACCCTAAGGATGACTGGTGTAACATCCTGTACCAGTACTAGAGGCAGCCACCAAGGCAAACATTCCTAATGTTTAAGCTCTACACCCGAGATGGGTGCAGTGGGACTTTTTATTAGGTGCACATTGTGTAAAGTTGCAATATGATTTGACTCTTTGGACAAAATATTTTCTCCAATATGAACAGAATGTCACTCCAACTCTAAATGCCTTACTGTGGTAGTAACTAAACAAAAGTACTCCGCAGCCTGCGCAGTATTGAAGGGTGTAGTTAAAGATGGTGAGTTCCACCCACAGCGCACCTACACTAGAATCCTAGGTGACAGCACTGCACAAAATGCAGAGATTCATGCCTTGGAACTTGTATTGCAGAAGGCTGACCTGTCAGTTTCCACATTAATAATGTGCGATTCAGACGTATACCACTATAATCAATGAAGTTCCTATTTGAATGCATTACATTACAACAAAATGTACTTTCATCATTATGCACCCTATTGCATACATCGAACTAGCTATCACAGAGAGATATACAATTACTCACAGTGGGAGCATTATGACCTCCACCACTTAATAGTCATCCAAATTTCTTGAAGAAATGTCCGTATTTCCAGAGTGAGGCCACGTCCTATCCCTCAGCTTTCTATTTTTCACAACATCCATAACAAATCCAGAAGAACTTAATTACGATTAACAAACTGATTTATTCAGAGTAGTTCAATCCTAATTTGGCCACACAGTATTGGAAAGAAAATATTGATGAGAAAAATATTTGGGGAACCAAATATTGGCAAGTTCACGGTTACAGCATGTATTATACCCAGGGGAATACTTTTTCAGAATGAAACTATCCAACAAACAACTTGTCTGGGAATTGAAGCCATGAAAGTCCTTAAAAATCCCTCTATACCAAATGTTAATTCCACACTGTTCGCCAATTGGTAACCACAAATAAACATTTCTGACTCCGAAATAAATGCCACGATTCAAAATGAAACTTATAATTCCTTGCAATTATTCCTGAACGTTTAGCCTCATGGTCTATGATTCCCATACATGCGTGCATCGTTTCCTTTCCAACACCCCTGGTTCTAAAGCTAAACGCCTTGTTCCACTATATAACATACGCATACCTGTAGTTGTTACTTCATATAGTGTGTGTAAGCTGTGCCAACGCTGCTTAGCACATTCCAGCCTTTCAGCAGTGAAGGAGCATTTGTCCCTAATTAAAGGAAATATGGACTTTTCCGATTTCCTCTTGGAACACACCCTACTGGAAATAAATGATTTATAACCACAGGAATATAGGCCATTTGTTATGAATGGAACAAATACCCAAAGAAAGAAGCTGCAGAAAGACCTGACAGATAGATAAAGAAAACATGCAAGCTGTTTCAGAATTTGTTATAATGGAATGCACACACTTACCAAAAGAGTGTATTCCTTAAATAACATCATGTCTTCAGCATTAGATCTACTTAAACGAGACTTAGGTCTTTTACAGCATGGCCAGGCTCAGCTAAGAGTCACAATACATTTGCACTGGGGTTTATAAACTATGCTATCGGGTTATGTGCCCTGGTAACTTCCAAATAAAATAGCCATTTTTGAGCCTTACAATTTGGCACTAACACAAAAAACAATGGTCAAAAAGGAATCTACCTACACTTTGTTAAGCATCGAGCAAATGGAAGGGATCCCATTTTCTGTTAGTAAAAATCTACCTGTTACTTGGTTGGTACAAATAATTATTTCTCTACCAACTACATGGCTGATATGAGAAAATTCACAATTCACATATGTTTATTTCGTATGAGAAATTTCCTTTCTCTTATATGTGTTTAAATAAAAATCACCCTGTGTTTATCAGTGGGTCCAGTTGCAGAAATCCTCTAGTCACTTACTACTTTGAAAATGTAACTTCTTTCCATGGAATGTGTAATGCTTTGATGCATGGATTGAATTGTGTCTAATTGGCAACTCCCATCTCGTCCATCCTTAAGCACCATGAACTATTAAATAATGGTTCTGATTTAATGTTAACAAGCATAAGCTACTGCAGGTGGGAACCCGGCCAACTTTATTGATTGCTGTTGCTAAAACAATACAGTGTTGTGAAAGAACATTGTACCCACCTCCTCAACACATAATCAAAGGTATCCCTTGGCTAATTATTGATATGAAAGACCTGCGTTTTGACAAAATGAGTAAACTGGTCTCAGTGTTACTACAAAAAGACTTCTGTCACACAGACCTATGATTTGTAGACAGGCAGAAATGGTTGGAAATTCAGAAACTATTACAAACACAATTCTTAACTTATTTTGCTAATATCGTACTTACAAGTGTGCTCTTGTTCAAGAACATTGGATCAGGTCTGGTGGCTGGATCTAAAGCTTTATTCAGACTGATACCATCATTTTTTCACTCCCTGAATTCCAGTCTTTTGGAGGATTCGCCACCACTTCCCCAGTATTGGCTGTGGTGTTCTCATCTTTCCTCGGATTCCCCAAGGAGATCGATGACATGGAGTACATGTATCCAGGTGAACAAAAGTGCTGAGAAACTCTAGCACACTATCTGGGACACAGGTGACTTTCTGATGTCAGTGAGATCTGAATTTTGTCCTTTCATTCAATGGATTGTCTGCAAGAGAAACCTCTCTTATGGTGTATGAACTGTGCAACCAAGTCATCCTGGAGCTATATCCGGAGCAGCCTCCAGTGGCTTTCCTAGACATGAGAGTGCTCCTGCAACTATTGCCAAGTGTCCGGTGTCGAGCAATGCATCTGCCAATACTGCAAAAGTCTCGCCATGATGGACCAGTATCAACCTTTGAGGAGCTTCCTGAAGACAAGCTCGTACCACTGTTGTCATTTGAGCCATCGATCAAAGCACTTTCCCCTATCTCTGAGTGCTTTCGAAACACATCAACTGTCACAATTCTCTGGTTCAGCCACCTCACGAGTCACCAAAAACATAAACGCGTCTCCCATCTGTCTCATCAATCACTCCTATGCTGCTTGTGATCCTAATATCATAGAAATATACTCAGATGCGGAGTCGCTCACTGATGTGAGAAGACACATGCAGGGAATTCCATATTAACTACAAAGACAGCTTCATGAAGAAGAAAAACTATCAACGGACTATTGTTCCCTTTTTTCTTTTTTTCTTAAACTGTATTGTTTTTTTCAATTAGGTATATTCAATGTTATGCCTAGTCTGCTTCATTATCAAAAAACACCTCTTCCTAATAGACACCATGATATGATAATCTCTTTTATGCTAATATCTATATGATTCAGCTTTTAATCTTATGGATTGAAACGTGCAAGGCTTAAAGAAGTACTCATGCAACGTCTACCCCATCATTTTATGCTATTTTATATATTTCTAATATTTTATGTATATTACATTTGTTTATGTTGATTTTATGGGTTCATTTTAAATATACATTTTTATGTCTCCCTTTTGAAAGCATGAACTTTTCTTAGTAACATAGGGCCAGATGTATGAAACTATTTTGCGCTCGCAAATGGTGCGAATCGCAAAATTCGGTCGTTTGCGAATGCAAAATGGCCTTTCCCAATGTATGAAAGGGTTTGCATTCGCAAACTTGCTAACCGCAAAAAAATGCAAATCCTTATTTTATGAATACCAATTGTGCGAATCTCAAATTGCGAATGTGCAAATTGGTAATCGCAGACCACTGCATGAACCATTCGCAAATTGCGAATGATCCAAAAGTTTGCATGTGCAAATTACCACCTATTCCCATTAGGTGGTAACCAGGTGCAAACTATTTAAACAGACCCAGAGGGCCTCAGAATGTTTCACAATGGCAGTGCTGTTCGTCATAGCGAGGAGGATGAGGATTCTTGCAGCGGCACAGAGAAGGAAGAGGAGACAAGAACGCATTTTTAGAGTGCGCCTAACACAGTTTTAGCAGAGGAAGAAATCCATGACAAATATAGATTCCGCTACAATCCTAGACCTGATAGCTGAACCTCATCCACTACTGCAGCAACATACTTGCAGGACCAATGTCATTCCCACACATGTGCACGCCCTATGTGCACTGCACCTTCTAGTTTCAGGGAGCTACCGGGGTGACAGCAGCAGCAGGAGGGGTCTCCCAAAGAGCGCTTTCACGCTTTTCAGTGCCTTCTTGAGGCAAAGGTCCAGAGGACACACCATTACATTAGATTCCCCACTACACCACAGGAATTGCAGCAGACCAAATTAGATTTCTACCAGATAGCCAAATTCCCCTATGTAATTGGGTGCATTGATGGTGCACATGTAGCCATATGTCCCCCCTCAGGTAATGAGTACATGTTCAGAAACAGGAAATCCTTTCATTCAATGAACCTCAAGGTCCTATGTAATGCCTCACATATAATAGCTCACATAGTGGCACAAATTCCCTGGCAGTATGCACGATTCTTTCATTTTCAGGCACAGTGGTATATACACACATCTCCTTGGGGGTGAATTTGGCAAAGGATACCTGCTAGGTAAATGGATGTAAAACAGTCTGGTAGACTCTATGGATATGGTGAAACAGTACAGTGACAAATCTATTGCCTTTTACCCTGTAGGTGACAGCGCATATGATGTGCGCTCCTTCATACTCACCCCATACCTGAATCCTGCAACTCAAAGTGAAAGAAAATACAATGCTGCGTATAAGTCTACACGCAATGTGATTGAGAGGACCTTCGGATTACTGAAGAGTAGGTTCCGCTGCCTACATAAGAGTAGAGGTGCACTGCAGTACTGGTCTGAGATATGCTGTAAAATTGTGGCCACTTGTGCCATGTTTCACAACATTGCGACTTCCATATGCATACCAATAGACATATCTGATCCAGATACAGATGATGAAGATGGGCAATGTAGGGCATGGCAAGCTGAAAGATGGATCAAGGGTAGCAGAGGGCCGACAAAGTCATGTGGAAATCACACAGAATTATTTTTAGGGTGAGTAATGATGAGACAATGCACTTCATGACTTATTTGCTGCTGTGTTTTATTCACCTTAATCTCAGGTAAACTGTATGCACACAGCCGTCATCATGTTACATGTGTGTAAATTTGTATGACAACATAGGATTTCAAATAAACATGCATAACCTTCTGCACTGAGCATCACATGCAACAGGTTACCTCACCCATTGGCATTCCTTGGTCACTTCACTATCTACTTTTTATGGGCACGCACAGCACTGGAACGGTCAGTGTGTACCTCGATGAGGCCTCGGATGCCGTACCTTGCCTCGCACTCCGTCGTCTGATCTCAGTCACCGGGGCAGTGATGCTGCTGAGGCTGGAGGCCTCCTCACGGTCCCCTGCTCCCAGTACACTTGTCCCAGATATAGTAGCTGTCTGTAACTGTTCGACAGCAGTGGTGACCTACACCAATCCCCTGGCAACATCAGACCTACAGTGGCCCATTTCCACCTGTATGGCCACAGTGCATCTGGTCAGGACAGCTGTGGCATTGCTCAGACGGTTTATAGCCTTAGTGTAACCATCCAGATGGCCTAATAGGTGGTGCCTTTGTCTGCGTTTGGCGGTGTGCTCACTCTGCATGGTGTTACAGAGGTCTCTAATGGCTTCTGTCTTGTCCCTGAGGCTTTCAGCATTTGCCCTATGGCCCTCCGCCACTGTGTTGGTCAAATCCCTGATGCTGTCCTTAATGTCCACCATGTTGTTCTTCAGAAACACCAGCTGGGTTTGCCTTGACCGCATGTTTTTTAATTGCAGGCGCTGCAGCTTTACCATGGTGCCCTCCAGCCCGGTAAAGACAGAGGAGCGCCCTCCTTCCTCAGCAGCACTGTGTGCTCTTGCTCTGTGTCTCCTGTGATTGGTGTTGTGACACTGCAAGTGGGACTGGTCACTTTGGGTCTGTGCCTGCTCATCTGGCCTCGACTGCAGCTCTTCCTGGGTGTTTTTGCCTTCTACCTCAAACTCCTGTAGTGGGGACACAGTGTACTTGTGTGTTCTTGGTGCAGGTGTTGTTGGAATTGTGGTGACTGTCTCTTCTTCCCCTGCCTGTTCCTGGGTCTCCTCTGGCTCGTATGTTGCTGTGTCGTCACCCTATGGTGCTGGGGAATCTGTGAATGTAACAGAACTACTTCAGTAAGATGTGTGTACAGCTTTGTGACATTTAGAACTTCATTGAAAATGGATTTGATCTACCAAAATAAGGTGTGTTCCTTGGTCACTTGCATGTGGTTCTCAACTGTGCCTATGGTGCTAGAATCTTTCTTTTTTTTAAATCTTGTGTGCCTGACTACATCTCCCATGATGCATTGCTGAGTGGTAGCCAAGAAGTGGACTGGAGTGGGATTTTACAAAAATGTTTCTCGCTTTACTAGGAGTGCATTTTTTGAGTTATGGGGCAAGTGTAGATTACCATGCATCCTACCTTGGCTGGTGGTGTGGGCGGCAGAGGTGTCGATGTTTGTAACACCACTGATGGACTCAGGCTTTCGGGTCGACTCCACCAAGTCCTTAAGGGTCGTAGACGCAGGCTGGGTAGATGGTCCTCCGCCGGTCTTCTTGGCGTCCGCAAGCCTGCTTGCTACCTTCTCCTTTGCCCTTGACCGCAAATCATACTAGCGCGTGCGTAATTCTGCAATAGAGCGCTGTGTGACCCCTACTGCGTTGATTTTTTCTTGGATTTCCAGCCACATTTCCCTTTTCTCTGACTCTTGTACATGGAGGATTTTTTTACCAAATAATTGTTCATGGGTCGTGACCATTTCTTCAATTAGGACCTCCAATTCTTTTTCGCTGAATTTTAATTTTCTTTTACGTACTACAGCCTCCTTTGCCTTTTCCTGTGATGTAATGCTGGGTATTTGTGCCTGCCTCTGCACTCTGGATTTTTTAATTTTTTTTATTTATTTATAAAGTTTTATATAGCGTGAACAAGATCCCGAGGGATATTAGAGCGCTTTACAATATGATGGGAGGAAGGACAAAAATGCAATATCCACATCAAGTAGGAGAGAGAAGAAAAAAAAACAGGAATGGTCGCAGATTACACGACAATTGCACCCAGGAGGGTAAGCGGGCAACGAGGGGGGGTCACAGTATGCAGTAAAGAAGAGCCGTATCAAATGGAGGTACAATGGTAGTAGGAACAATGTCAACCGGCACGTGAGCCTATCCCTCTTAAGGTAAGAATTTGTTCATTAGGAATCTTTTGGCTTCCAATTTGAATGCCTTTGATGAAGAGATTCTGCGTACTTCCGGTGGAAGGGAGTTCCATATCTTTGGGGCAGCGCCGGAGAAGGCTCGGTGACAACTTCTCTTTTTGTTAAAGATGAGTGGTTTCAAGAGGAAGGTAGAGGCGCTTCTTGAGGCTCTTACACCACAGGATAGTTTAGGTTTTTGTGCCAGGTACATGGGAGTATTGAAGTGAAGGGCTTTGTGCGTCAGAACAGCAATCTTTAAGTGAATTCGTGCTTCGTAGGGCAGCCATTTGAGAGATTTTAGGACTGGGGAAATATGTTCGTTTCGTTTGGTGTCTGCAACCAGTCTAGCCGCAGCGTTCAGTGATGCCCTTAGTGGAGCCAGGGCGTATTTGGGAATCCCACAGAGGGTAGCACTGCCGTAGTCTAGCCTCGGCAAGACAAGCGCTTGGACCACCTGCTTGAAATCATTTAGAAGAAGGAAAGGTTTGATATTTCTGAGTGACCTCATCAAGTGGTTCGCTTCCTTACATACATTGCTGATATGATTTTTCATATTCAGTTGCTTGTCCATGGTGATTCCGAGAGACTTGGCTGAGTCTATGATGAGAGGAGTGCAGTTGAAAGCAGTGAGGTGACTCAGCCAGAGGTCTAGCTTGGGATGTGGTTCGGAGGGGAGATGAGCAGGAATTCCATTTTGGAAGTGTTGAGCAGGAGATGGTTCTCCGTTAACAAGTTTTGAGTAGACATTAGGGTAGTGTTGAGTGAGATGATGTTTTCCGGGGATGAGATTTTCAGATATAGTTGCATGTCGTCCGCATACATGTGGAAGAGAATGTCAATGGAGTTTAGTGAGTTAGCAAGAGGTTCCAAGAAAAGGTTGAAGAGGATAGGAGATAGAGCGGACCCTTGGGGGACCCCATGAGTACAGGAGAGGGCTGGGAGAGAGAGTGGTTTGCCTTGACTCTTTGAGTTCTGTGATGTAGGAAGGATGAGAACCATTGTAGCACCTGATCAGAAAAACCCATTCTGTTTTGCAGGATGGATAGGAGGTTGTCATGATTAACCGTGTCGAATGCGGAGGAAAGGTCAAGGATGATCAGGAGGCAGGATTAGTTTCGGTCAAGCATTTTTAAAATGTCATCCATAACGTGAATGAGAGCCGATTCTGTGCTGTGCCCCTTCCTAAAGCCGTATTGATGCTGGTCTAGGAGTTGGTAGATCTCTATGTGAGCACAAAGTTGGGATTGTACACATTTTTCTAGGAGTTTCGCTAGGGTGGGGATGTTGGAAATGGGGCGGAAGTTATTGAGATCAGATTTGTCAGCGTTAGTTTTTTTTAGTATAGGTGATACCTGAGCTGCTTTTAGGCAGTCGGGGATTGTGCCTTGTGATAGAGAAGCGTTTACAATCCTTGTCCAGGTGGGGATGAGTGCATTCTTGATTTCTTTGAAGATGGAGGGGGGCAACGGGTCACTGAAGTGGTTGGAAGGGTTGATATTCTGAAGAATCTTGTTGATATCATTTTCACTAAATGGGGTAAAGGTGCCCATGACGCATTGTTCTTGGTGTTCGTGGTGGTCGATTTGCGCTTTTCAAAGGAGTCAGTGGGTGAGGCGGCACTGGAAGAAGGTAATAGAGCCTTCTTAGAGGCGAGGTCAGTGGAGATGAGTCTTGATTTCTCAGTGAAGAAAGCGGCAAGTTCGTCGCATGAGGGTGGGTTGCCACCAGGATCAGAGTGGTTAGGACCAACGACTGATTGCTGTTTGACCAATTCGAAAAGTTTCTTGGGGCGGTTTGCAGCTTGATCCAGTTGGTGTCTGAAGTAGCCAGCCTTAGCACTCTTGCATAAAGAATAGGAATTCCACACACAGAGATTATGATTATATTCAGAATCAGATGAACAAAAGTTGTTATTGACGATCTGAAGAAATTTTCAAATCCATATAGTCTTGTTTTCTTTTTTGAAAATTATTCTTGATTGGAAAAGCTGAACAGACCAAGTTGATAAAATCCAAGATTCACAATTCATTAGCCGACGCGTTTCGTCCCTATAGGGACTTCTTCAAGGCTATAGAAAGACATATATACAAAGACATTTAAAAAAATATATATACACGTGTATATATATATATATATATAAACAGACGCATGTACACAAATCAACACTATATTTACAAAAATTATTCAATTTCTCCAAGAGTTAGCAATACAGAAGGGAATTAATACTACCCCCCACGGGGGAAGATGCCAGCAATTATAAAAACATCCCAGATTGTACTGGCAAAGGTTTACAGATCAAGGGGCATAAAACGTGTTCATCATTTAATTTAATATAAACTTTACATAGTAACATACCTCTGATGTCAGTTCATGGTGTATATTCACAATCCAAAACAAAATTTATATTTTTTAGTATGACCACAAATAGTGGTTTGCAAATCAAAGGGCAAATCAAGGAGCATAAAGCTTATTCATCAATTAATTTAAAATAAACTTTATATTGCAACATACCTCTAATGTCAGTTCAAGGTGTACATTCACAAAAAGTTAGTATGTCCACAAATAGTTCTTGTGACATGTAAGTAACATATCTGTATAGTTACCTAAAACAATAAAAATGTCATTTATTACATATATGTACAATATTTACAGTTTTAAGAACTACATTCTATTTACAAATCACTGCATGAAAACCATATTCTAGTACAACATAAATGAACCGAGAATAATAACAGTTCTCAAGGGCCACTACTCATACAGATTTAGTTATATTCTAACAATTTGCATTCCCTTGTTAAGCAAGCACTATTTTGATTTACATGACAAAACCCAATGGCTCAGTGTCAGCACATGATTAGTATACAACATCATCAGTGCACTAGTTTGTCTATTTAGCCCTTTTCTGTCACTATTATAGAAAAAAGCACCCCATGTTTTAAGCCCCACACAAATATGAGTAACTTCCTGAATGACACCGGAAGTGCAGCAGTCTTAATCCAGTACTGGATTTGTTGGTGTGCCCGTTATTCAGACCTAATGAGTTCTAACATGTGTTAAATACGATGGGCAACACTACGAACATTTCTGCACAGTGTATACCACATTATAACACAAACTAGTGAAGTAAGGATAAATAAATAGAAAATCGCCCTTCTGAACGAGCGCTTTATTACAATTCAATAAGTATAATATATTTCTTATGTTCGACCAAAAACAGAAAATGACGGCAAAGTCAATTCAATATGTATCATCAATCAAATGCGATTTTCACTTCAACGTAATCGCAAAACGTTACTTATTACCTAATTCACTGGTCACAAAGAAGCACATTGAAAACGGCTTCGTCCGCATACGGAAGACGCCATTTTAGAGAGGGAAAGTGTTTATAGGAAAGAGGGCTAAAGAGCTAATCCTCAGCACAAACTTATCATGTCACATATCAGTTTATTAAAGAAGGGGAAAAATTCAAGATGCTTATGCGAGATAGTTATTAACTAACGCATTTTAAAGAAGGAGATTTTAGCGAACAACATTATTTTTCTACAGGGAATAGTTCACCTACCAATAACGTGGCATAGTAACCGGTAACGATCGTGTCAGCGTCTGCTTCGATTGCGTCAAACAAAGTGCTTTGTTACTACCCGTTTTTATACTGTGGTGCTCTAACAAGAGACACCTGTGCCATTCAAAACTAAAGACGTCCTTCGTCTAAAAACTGTAGCGGCCATCTTGGTACGGGACGTCGAATTTCGAAAACACGAGCGCCATCTTAAAAGTGGACGTATGATCGTGTTTGCTCATGCAACTAGATGATATATTATTAATCCGTGTTTCTTCGTAATATGTAAGCTATGTGAAACTAACTCAGATGGGTTGATTTTAGCATTAAAAACTATTAGTGGTGTTTTGAATAATTATACATGGCTAGTCATAGCAGAGCCGCACTTAAACCGGCATGGGCGCCATTTTGGTAAAGAACGCACACGGTCTGATTCGGGTGCCATATTAGTAAAGTCCATGGACGCGTTCTTTTATAAAGCGTTTAAGATATATTAATAATACTTACATATTATCAGTTAAGAAAACGTTATTGACTATCGAAAACACGAGCGCCAACTTAGAAATAGACGCGTGATCGTGTTTGATCATGCAGCTAGATGATATATTGCTAATCCGTGTTTCTTCGTTATATAAAAGCTATGTGAAACTAACTCAGATGGATTGATCTTATCATTAAAAACTATTGGTAGTGTTTTGCAATATTTATACATAGCTATTCATAGCAGAGCCGCACTTAAACCGGCATGGGCGCCATTTTAGTAAAGAACGTACACGATCTAATTCAGGTGCCATATTAGTAAAGTGCATGAACACGTTCTCTTATAAAGTATAGCAGAGCCGCACTTAAACCGGCATGGGCGCCATTTTAGTAAAGAACGTACACGATCTAATTCAGGTGCCATATTAGTAAAGTGCATGAACACGTTCTCTTATAAAGTGTTTAAAGTATATTAATAATACTTTCATATTATCAGTTCAAAAACGTTATTGACTAAGGCCTAAATTCTTGTTTACCTAGAGTGAGAGACTGTCAGTGTTTAAAAAGATTTTACATCGCCAGATCTTTGGTCTGATTAAATTTCATAATAAAGAGTACTCAACAAAAAGAGAATTTGGTGTTTGCAACCAGTAAAACATACATGTCATAAAACGCACATAAATCAAAATAATTATATAGAAAGTCCGAAAAAAGGGACATGTACATATTTCAGTAAAATGCCCATGCACATATGTGATTAGATGACTTTAAGATCAAAACAGTCGATACTTGGTACAGATATACAATCGTGTCAGTATATATCTATATCACTACATAATATACTCTGCATTGGAGTGCTTTAGAATAATATTCAAAGTGAGGTTATTAACATTATTTAAATAGTACTAAGCAAGTGTGACATCAATTTGTCAATTTTAATGCCACATTTTGTGAGCATTGGAATGTGTCTAAGTCAAGAAATAAAACAGATCGACAAACATCAATGAACACACTTAAGTGTTATATAATAATGTTTAAATACACATACTAAGCTCATTCGACAGCGGATTTAGAGAGGTTCTTATTCTTTTCATGTGTTGTTTTCACAGAAAGTAATGAAATTCATTGTTGACATTGAGACCCAACTTAACACTACGTAAGCGGCAGATCCACTTTGCCTCTAGTTGTCTCAACATTAGCTCCCTGTTACCACCTCTTTCATTTACAGTCACATGGTCAATGGCATGAAACTTAATGGTCTTATTATCAGGATGATCATTACATATGTGAATTGCAACAGGATATTTGGCATCATTATTCCTTATTGCCCTCACATGTTCCTGGAGTCTCAGTTTTAGACAGCGTACACTGCTGCCAATATATATCTTCTCACATGAACATATGATTATATATACAGTGAACGTGGTGTTACAATTAATGAAACTACCAATAGTATATTCTTCTGATCTATTGTAGCAGAAACTGGTAGTTTTGTTCTTTCCAAATTTGCATATACAGCAACATCCACATGTGTAAAAACCATCCGGTTTATCTGGAAGCCATGTTTTGCAATCACTTTTTTTGGGTTTGATGTAGCTAGGACACAAAGTGTCCTTTAGAGTTTTCCCCTTCCGGTACACAACTCTCGGTTTTTTAGATACTACACCCTTAGGGATACTGTCAGAGTCTAGTAGATGCCAGTTTTTCCTTAGTACATTGTATATAAGACTGCTATAAGAGTTATATTCCGTAATGAAGATGGTATCTGGCACATGATGTCCACTATTTTTGTTCTTTTTAGTGGCGGGTCTCAAAGTTTGTTTCCTATCCAAACCTAGAGCTCTACCTTCTGCTCTGTTTAGACACTCCATATAATAACCTCTTTTGGCAAAATTATTCTTAATTTGGCCAATATTTCTGAAAAAATCTGTGTCCTGACTACAATTTCTCCTTGCACGTACCATCTCCCCATAGGGGATTGCTTTTATTGTAGAGCTCGGATGTGAGCTGGTAGCATGCAGGACACTGTTACATGAGGTTTTTTTCTTGTATACATCACTGTGTATGGTACAGACATTGACAAAAAGTCGCAGATCCAAGAACTCCATCTCTTTCTCAGAGTATTTGATCGTTAGTTTTACATTGAACCTATTGATATTCAGATAGGTATGAAAATCTTTCAGGCTCTCAATTGAGCCATTCCATATCATAAAGATATCGTCGATGTAACGAGCATAGAATATTATGTTATTGCTACACATCTTGGCTCCCGGTCCCCAGGCATGCTCCATATCATACCGACCCATAAAAAGGTTTGCATAAGATGGAGCAAACCTGGAGCCCATCGCAGTGCCCTGTTTTTGCAGATACCATCTGCCATCATGTAGAAATGCATTATGTGTCAGAATCATCACCGACATGTCTAAAAGCATTAATGTGTGCTCAAGATGTTGCGCGCCACGTTGAAACAAAAAATGCTTAAGAGCCCGCACACCCTGTTCCTGTTGTATTCAGGTGTATAGGCTCTCAACATCCATTGTAACAAAGAGCAAATTTGTATGGTCCCAACTAAAATCCTCTAGTTTACACAGCAGGTCACCACTGTCCCTCAAATAGGAGGGCAAGTTTTGTACAATAGGTTTCAGATACAAATCTACATACTCTGCAATATGTTCTGCTGGCCCACCATTCCCAGAAATTATCGGCCTGCCCGGGGGAAACAGACCACCCTTATGAATTTTAGGCAAAATGTAAATGCACGGAAATCTGGAATGGTGGGCCTGCAGGTATCGATGCTCAAGGTCTGACAATAGACAGGACTCATGCCAATCCCACAGCTTTGAGTTGATGTTAATCTCAAATTGGGGAATGGGATTAGAACTCAATTTTTCATAACATGATAAGTCGGCAAGTTGTCTCTCTATTTCATTAAGGTAGTCTATGCAGTCCATAAGGACAATATTTCCACCTTTATCAGCCTCTCTCAATACCAAACTATCATCATCTCTCAGAGTCTTCAACAATGCCCAGTCTCTTTTTGTCATGTTGCTATTGTCTTTACATCTATTGGACATATGATGTTGGTCCTCTAGTTTATAAAGGTCTAACGTGACTTTATTATAGAATTCATCTATTACTGTCTCATTTGGTTGTGGTGGCATATATTTGGAACTGGGTCGTAAACCACTGTCATTATTACAGTCCTCATAAATTCCTAGCATATATGGAAATTGGACAACATCACCAATTTGTTCCTCATCATATAAGGTGGCAATCATATGAGAATCATAAACATCTTTGATGGATAAGACATTGTCGATATTATTAGGCATAGAAACACATGGAGCACTAGGATGTTCTTCAAAGTATTTTTTATTTTCAATTTCCGTATAAATTTGAATAAGTCCAAATGAACATTCTCAAAATCACATTTGTTGGTAGGACAATAGCTTAAACCTTTACATAATACTAACAATTCATGTTTTTCTAGATTCTTAGAAGGCAAATTGATAACACTCAGCTCATTAGTGACAGAAGAATCATTCAAATCACAGTCAGTATCACACTCTTGATTTGTTTGTTGTAGAGGCTCCTGGCATCTCTAAGGAGTTTTAGTTGGTCCGAGGAGGGATTGACTCGCCAGGAACGTTCAACTGCCCTAAGGTTGCGGCGTTCCGTGTTTAAGTTTTTGTTATACCATGGTTTGGATATTTTTGTTGAGGCATTTTTTTGTTGGAGTGGAGCAATGTTATCCATGATGTTGGAGATGGTCGAATTGTAGGCGTCGGTGAGTGATTGCACCTCGACCAGGTCAACTTGGGAGGAGAGGGCAGATTTACAGTGGGCAGCTAGTTCGTCAGAGTTTATTGATCTGAGGTCCCTTTTCCATATCTTTGATTTCAATGGTTGAGCCTTCCTCATCAACACTTCCCTGTTAATATAAAAGAGTTTTTGGGAAATAAATAGGGGCAGCGCTAGCACTGGGGTGGTCTGGGATGCTCTTAAAGCTGGGGTTAGAGGTGAGACTCTTAGCTATAGTTTCCAAAGAAGGAAAAAAGAAACCAAACGAGCTAATACACTTTATAAAACAATGGCCATTCTCGAAGAGGAGTTGATAAGGGCAATAGTACAAGGGGCATCAGTAGAGGTTTGGACGCACAAAATCGCGGTGTCTAAAGCTGAAATTGGGGAAATTACATCGACCAAGGCAGCTGAAAAATACTTAGCATGGCACGAGGGGTGCTATGAACTCAGCAAGCAAGTAGGTCACAGGTTGGCAGTTCGGACGAGACAGAGAAGGGTGATGGGGGAGATAGTCGAGATACAGGATAAAGATGGGAATTTGGTCAAAGACCCTACGGGTATACGGGAGGTATTCCATAAATACTATAGCGAATTGTATCAGGAGGAACTAGTGTCGCCCCGCGGTCAGTGAATATTTGAATGACATCCAAATAGAGCAATTTGCCACGAATTATATAGATTCTATGGAGATGAATATATCAGAGGAAGAAATACACAATGCCTTGATGACTCTTCCATCGGGCAAGGCAGTGGGGCCGGACCAGATCCCCTTGGAATTTTATCAAATGTTCTATCATGGTTTAAAGCAGGATATGATAGAAACGTTCAGACAGGCACAAGGCGGGAACTCAACACCAGGGTCCTGGGCTCAGGGGGTAATAGTTGTCTTCTTAAAAAAAGGCAAACGCCTGCGAGAACCAGGATCATATAGACCTATCACTCTAATGAATAGTGACTCCAAAATCTTTTCGAAAATATTCACTACTCGCCTAAGCTCCATCATTAGTAAAGTAATCCATCCAAGTCAGCACGGGTTTATACCCGGAAGAGGAACCACCGAACACGTCCGTAGGGTAATAACACTCTTCGATGCAGCAGCCGTCTCAGGAGACCCTATGGCACTTAGTCTGCTTGATGCTGAGAAGGCGTTCGATAGGGTCTCCTGGGACTACCTGTGGGGGTGCCTCGAACGGTATTGGCTAAGAGAAGGAATTATTAAGGCTATCATGGGTCTTTATCAGAAACCGGTGGCCCGTGTTAGAGTTAATGGGGAGTATACGGAACCAATACAGATCTCAAGGGGAACTCGAGAGGAGTGTCCCTGCTCCCCCCTACCCTTCGCTATATACATTGACCCGCTGATACGAAGAATTGAAGGAAACCACATAATCAAACCAATGAGATTTTGGGAGCTGGAGACAAAAATCCTAGCTTACGCGGATGATCTGGCAGTTGTTACACCCGACCCCCAAACTGCAGTTAACGAAATAGGTAGCGAAGCCGCAGCATTTGGGCTAATCTCAGGGTACAAGCTTAACCAGCATAAAACTCAAATCGTTGTCAATAAGGTGCCCGTTTTTTCGGATACACGGGTCACAAATATGGCTACATACCTTGGGGTAATCATTACAGCGGAACTTGAGCAGTTAGTAGAGGTTAACTACGCTCCAATAAGCAAAGTGAAAAAGGATTTTGATAGGTGGCATAATCTTCACCTATCTATTATAGGTAGATGCAATATAATAAAGATGCTGTTTCTCCCCAAGACACTATACCTCTTCAGGACTATCCCTCTGGAGTTTGGGAAGTCCTGGTTCAAAGAAATGGAAAATATGCTTAATAGGTTCATTCGGTCACATGGTAAGACTAGAAGAGCACTCAAAATCATGACATAACAAGGAAGAAAGGAGAATGGGGGGTCCCTGATCTAAGACTATACTATTGGGCGGCCACCCTTCAATATATGCATGTGCTACTGGGAGGGAAAACAGAAGAGCAGAGGGACCAAACTGGGTCAGAGGACGTGTACGAATTATTATTAGGCGAGGCCGCACGGGGTTGCTTCCTGAACTTTAGTGAGCCAAGCTATTACAAAAATGTTTGGTTTAAAACTCTGCACGCAGCTTTTAAGATTTGGATATTCCTTAAACGAAAAGTTGGGCTTGGCCGGCTGAATTACTATATGCAACTCTTTAAAAATACAACTATGCCAGAGATCTTTCGGGATAATATCATGGCAAGATGGGAGGATGCAGGAATCCGCTAGATAGGGGACCTTCTAGATACATCGGGTGTATTAGCATTTAGCGATATACAAACTAGATTTGGGATACATACTAGGGATTTTTTTAAATATCTGCAAGTCCGGAGCTATCTAAATCAAAAGAAAGGGGTATAATGGGCTTAATATTAATGGGGTTGTGGATATGGTTCGGTCTGAAGAAGGGTGCACCATTAGTCAGGTTTACTCGCAGTTGATTACGCTAACCCAGGATGACCTTGAGAAACATGGGTCTAAATGGGAACAGAAGCTGGGCACAGAATACAATATATCTTTAGAGTCTCTGGAATTCGGGAGGACGAAGCTCCAGTCGGCAAGGTTACAGGCACAACATTACAAAACACAGTTCTCATTATACCATACCCCTGCCAGAATTGCTCAGTGGGGCGGTCAGGATGGATTCACATGCCCTCGCTGTAGCAGCACTGAAGCCGACCTGACACATGTTTGCGACATGCCCTGTTTTAGGTCCTTGGGCCCCATTACTATCCGCCACCGTAACGGTAAACGGGACCGACCGTCAGAGGTGTGGCGGTCCCGCTATGCCAATAAGGATGTGACCGCCACCATGGCGGTCGCATCCCGCACCTTTTACATTGCGGCGGGCGGTGCCGCAATGTAAAATATGCATGTTGTGCATTGGCATGCACAACGTGACAGGCACCTCGCAGTGCCTGCCACCTTGTGCATGCCAATGAAGGGGGATACCATGGGTACCCCCCAAGTGCAGCCAACAACCCCCCCCGGGGGCCCGCAATGGGTCCCCAAAGTCATTCTCCACATGCCTTTCCATGGCGGAGTCTCCGCCATGGATAGGCATGCCCCACGCACCCATCATAATATGGATGGCGGTATCTGCAAGGCACCGCCACCATATTGTGGGCCTTTTCCGCCCGGCAGGCAATCGTGACGATTGCCTGCCGGCAAAAAAGCGGCGGACGGTCTTTCCATCCGCCGCGGTGCCCCCCGCCATGCTAATATGGTGGGGGTAAATGGCCGTCGGGCGGGGCGATCCGCCCGCCATCATAATAGGCCCCTTGGTTAGGCGAAATTGAAAAATTTATGAACACATCACTGAAAATAAAAACGAATCTAACAACCCAACTTATACTGCTGGGAATCAGCAATAATGATGTATTGGAGGACTATCGTCCCTTTCTCTTCATAGCCATGGCAGTGGTCAGAATATGTATTGCCGCAGCTTGGTTGGATCCCCTGGCACCTGGATTCCAGCAATGGGTGGGTAGAATATTAGCCACCTATAACTTAGAAAAAGGGGTATATAAAAAAAAGGGCCAAAAGTAAGAAGGATAACATATGGGCCCCTCTTAAAAGATGGAAGTACAATAAGGCTCTAGTATGGTACCGGATTGTATGAGAAAGAATTGTCTTTTTATTTATTCGTTCCTAAATGCTGTTTTTTTATATATAATAATGATGAAGCTGTTATTTTGCTCCCAGCTCATATGCTGCTGTTTAATGTTCACCCTCATGAAATCCTCTTGTATTTAAAGTAATGGTGATGATTTAATAAAAATAATTTTTTAAAAAAAGAATCAGAAGCATAAAGTGAGTAATGACAAGGTAGAATACCTAGATATCTGGATTTAAAAAAACGGAGGACATCTAACTGTAGACAATTATCCAAAACCTACAGCTAGAAACATCATGCTCCGTTTCTCAAGCTTCCACCCAAAAACCCAGAGGGACTCAGGCCCATATGTATCAAAATAGAGTTTTGCGATTCTCAAATTGCGATTTTCAGCGAATCGCAATTTGAGAATCGCAAAATGCAATGTATGTGGGATTTGCTAATAATTTTGCGAATCCCACATATTCCTTATTTGCTAATCGCAAATTGAGATTCGCAAATAAGGAATACCTTCCCATTCATTCCTATGGGCTAGGAGGCCCATCGGAATGAATGGGAAGGCATTCTCAATTTGTGATTACCAATTAGAGAATCGCAAATTGAGAATGCAATTTCAAGGGTGTCAAAAGGACACCCTGTTGCACCCCTGAAATGTGCATGTGTGCACATGTGGCACACATACATGCCCTAAGGGCATGTATGAGGGCATGTATGTGCGCCGCATGGCACTTTAAAAAATGCTAAATAGTGCATTTTTAAGTGAAATCGCAATTTACCACCAACTTGAAGTTGGTGGTAATTTGCGATTCCTTAAGGCCAAATCGCACTTTCTTTTGTGCTTCTTACATTGCATTTAAGGAATCGCAATTTGCGATTCCTTAAATGCAATCACAAAATAGGGAATCGCAAAATTTGCTATTCCTTATTTTGCAAGGGGGTTTTTGTATGATACATTGCACACTGCTAATTTGCGATCGCAAGCGCTGAAATTCTGCGAATTTCAGCGTTTGCGATCGCAAATTGGCTTCATACATATGGCCCTCAGTCCCTTTAAGCCAATTCGTATGGTTGAGGAGACATTGCTCTTCGTGGGCATGCAGATGTACCGACTGATAAATGTATCAGTCAAGGATATCATGCATGGGTTATCAGACACTTATATAAGATAAAGAGCTCGATTTTACAACAGAGAAGCTCTATTTCTTGGGAAGAGAGATACAAACATAAAAGACGCATAATGTGTGATCAAGAATACTCTCCTTAAGAACAGGATAAGACATTTAATAAACAAGCACTGGCATTGACTCAACACAAGTAATGATGAAGAAATGATGAAGGATGCCTTATGAAGTCCATGTTTGCTTTTAAGAGGAACAACAATTTGAGGGGTACACTAGTTCACACAACACCTACATGGAGTGGTCATAAAGAACGGGCATCTTCTATTGCAGGAATCACTGGCGCAATACATGCCGCTCATTTGAATCGGGGATCACCACTGATCGGCTGGAATTTAATTGATACAGCCTACAGCTATGACAGACTACAAATTGTAGGACAAAAAATGTTGTAAACCTCATCATTCGTCCAAGGCAGAAAGCATATGTTGGTAAAACAGGAAAATAAGTTTGCATTAGATTTATTTAACAAGATTCAGCTGTCATGACAAAGAAACGCAATACTCTCTTGGTACATTGTTTTGAGATGTCAAAATGAAAGTCAATTAGAATAGGTAATGACTGAAGAGTTCTAATTAAGTAGGAGAGTTGGCAATAGTACAAATAGAAAACGTAGTTAATTGTTTTGAAATTCCTCCCTCGATACTCACATTCTAAGTCTGAATGAACATAAACTATGGAAATTGGTAATACATCATTATTTATTTCTTCGTAATATCCATTTTGGAAGTTGTGGCAGAGATTTTGTGTGTGTGTGTGTGGACTTGGATAGAGGTGACTGGGTCATGTGCATCCAGTTGACATATTTTGTACTATCTTTGCTTGGTTTTAGCAGTTATTTTCATTTAAAAATACTTTTTGAAGTTTTCTTCAATCGACTATTAAGGGGAATTGTTCCATTGCTATTACTTGATAGTTTTTCTGGTAAAGCTGTAAGCATTCAACACTGTATTTTGATCACAACATTCTGTATTCTGTTTTACACATGTTGATATTTGTTTGTTATTAGTGGGGGTTCCGGGGCTCCAGATGAGCATCTGTTCACTTGGAGTTATTAGTTAAGGTTGTTCCTTCTATTCTACATACAAGGTATAGATGTGTGATCATCTGATTGTGTAGGCCTCATTGCTGCTTTGTAATGGAGTGTATTGCCAGACATTTCTTCTAATTTCGAATGTGTAGTTATTACACAAATGACATCTGTTTGACCACAAAGTTACATTCATTATTGTCGGTGTCTTAAATGGTGATTGTTATCTGGGGACACGCGATGTAGGTCTAGTCCCTTTTCCATATTATGTTTTTTTATTAGTTTGACTTTCCTGCTCGGCCATATTATATTTATCAATTAGGTTTGCTTTTCCACCTTAATACCCTCGGTATCTTGTTACATGTGATACTGTGATCATAAAAGTAAAGAAGAACTTGTCGGAGTGTTCAAAACCAGGAAGAAAGACTGTTACAGTGGGTTAGTGATGACACAGTTCCCTCATGAATTTCTTAGTACTTTTTTATTTTTATGTTGCTTTGATGTCCAACCTCATAAAAGCTCTCTGTATCGCGTTATTCCTTTTTTGCTGTTTATTCCAAAGGACTCACCAGATGGCTTGTGGATAGTGTTTTTGGGGTGTTCTGTTCTGGCCAGAGTTGCTGTGTGAAGATTATCTGTTCTTTTAACCTCAATAAGGTAAGGATGTGCGACCTGTCCTGAAAGGCTCTAGTATTTGCCCCTGTATGTCTGAGTATAGTAAGATTAACGGTTTGGAGGGGTTTCCGCTATTAAATCAAGCAGATTATGAGTGGGGTTTACCCCTTCATTCTCTTATCAAATAACTTTCGTATGAAAGGCAGTAATATCTGTTCTCAATTCTTCCATTTACCACAGGGCATACATTGTTTGTTTTTTCTCATAGTTTTATATAGAACGAACTTGACCCGAAGGTATCAGAGCGCTTCACATGAGCACCAGTTGTGTTACATGAGGACACATTCATTTTTGTAGGCACGGGGACATTAAGTGATTTGCCCAGCATCACAGGATGTTGAGTGTCATTGCTGAGACTCAAACCCTGTTCCCCAGATTAGAGATTGACCACCCTAGCCGTTAGGCTACATCCTCTACCCAACATACATGTCTATTTTTACAGTCTTTTGCATAGTTGTTTATATAAATAGAGTTGAGGAATAAGTTGTTAACAATATATTCAGTAATATTTCCCAGATCTATTTTCATTTCAGCCACTTTCTGTTATTTTTTAAAATGTTTATAAACAACTTTATTGAGAAATTGACAGGAGGTTACAGGGCACCAGCAAGACATTTTTACAATAAAGTAAATCTCCTCATAGCGAGGCAGTGGCAGTCCAAAGCATTTAATATGTCCATTGTTGGCTCGTTCATGCAGTCATATACTTAGGTAATGTGTGCCAGTGTTTTGAGCCCTGTAGCTCCGTAGTAAAGACCTGAGAGAAAGAAAGGAGGAGGAAAGGAGGAGAGAAAGGCAGGAGCAAAAAAAAAGAAGGGGAGAAAAAAGAGAGGAGAAAGGTACTGGCTTCACGGAAAGGGCGGTGCAGTGTCTCAAGAGAAGGCAACTTGGTTAGTACGCAGGTTGAGGAAGTCCAGCACAGTGCATTCACACAGTGTTATGAGGCGGGTCGGCAGGGGCTGGTGGGTGAGCTCTGAGGTAATCCTGCAGGGGTTCCCATATGTCTCTGGGTCGACAATGCATGGGCATGAGTTCCCAGTAATTAGTCAGCTAACCTTGGCAGAATGCCGCATCACCCAACCAGTCAGCCAGGCGGGGGAAGTGCCTCCTGCCCCAGCACGTGGCAATCTGCCTTTTGGCAAGTAACAGAAGCAGAGCCGCGAGCTTCTGGCGAGATGCCGGGACTTGTCGCACATAGCCTAAAAGCGCAATTAAAGGGGAACGTTCAAGCCGGTACTCAAGCATTTCATCTAAACAATCAAAAATACATGTCCAGAAGCTAGCGATCTCCTGGCAGGACCAGGACAAATGCAGGAAATCCACTTCAGTCGCCCGGCAGTGAGTGCACCTCGCATCATCCCTCAAATCTACTCTATGCAGCCATGTGTGAGCTCTGTAAATGCGGTGGAGGAACTTAAAATGAATGAGCCTCAACCTGTAGTTGGGAGATAAGTCCTTGGCTAGTGCGCAGCAATTGGCCATTGCTCATCTTCTATGGGAGTCCCCAATAGCTCCTCCCAGCCATTATGCGCAGGAGGTACACAGAGAGGCGCCGCAAGCTGCATGCCAGCATACAGGCGAGTGATTAACTTACGCAACGATGGATTGGTTAAAAAATCTTCCAGTACCTGAAACGTGGGGGGTGCCAACGGGAATGTGTCATATCTCATCCGCAGCTTCGCACGGAGCTGGAAGTACGTCATTTTGTCGAGAAGGCGCAACCCTCCGCTCATCAGTCACCAGGGGCTCCACTCCGCCCAGCACTATTCCAGAAAGTTCTTTATGGGTCCAACCGCGACGCCCAGGGCGACATTACCGGGTGAGCGCACAGGTGTTACATAGGCCGCCTAGCAGTATGCAGTGACCCAGGGGGAGGGGAGGACTGCTAGTTCCAGTTGGCTATGGAGAGGAGATCCCCACTGACAACTCCCGGCCCGAGAATCCAACCAGGAGGGGGCCTCCCCTCTGCAGAGATCGGTCACAGGGGTCAGGTCACCTCACCGTCCCGCCGCCGGAGGCAACTCCACTGTCAATCAGACTGTGTCCCGGCTCCAGCCGCACCGGCAGCACTGCTCGGGTGGATGCACCTCCCCCCAAGCCGCAGTTCCAGCATGCACATCTCCAGTGGGGGGGAGGAAGGGGCCCTCACGGCAGGCACAGTCCGATGCTTCCCCCCCACAGCAGCCACGCTCCTCACCTCGTGCACAGTCCTCCACCTCGAGCTATAAGCGTCCCTGCCCCAACACGGCTACTCCTGTCCACCAAATCCCGATGGGCAGCGGGTCCGCCTGCCGGTCCGTAGCTCCAGGGAGGTCGCCCAGCTCCGGGTCCACTGCCACTGCCGACACCTCCCGCGGAGCCAAGCAGGCCACCGCCGGGTCCCCGCAACACCGCCGGTCGTCAGCCGTGCCGTGTGAGGTAGCAGCGCAGGCCACACCACGGTCTCCCCAGGCAGTACGATCAGCCCGCCGATCCTCCACAACACAGGTGCCAGATGAGGGGGCAACACCCCGAGAAGCGCTGCCTCACGTCCACTGCAGAGCGGCCGGGCGACAACAGCAAGGCGCCTCTGATCCGGGTCTATGCCTATGCCAGGCCACAGTCATGACCGCAGGCAGATCTCCCTCCGTTTTGCTGCCGCACGGGTTGTGTGCCCACAGGTATGTGCCCGATGCAAAGGGAGTTATTTTCTTGCAGAAAGAGGATGCATGTGTCCGCTGCCAAGGGTGGATTCTGTCGGATTGCTCGACCGGCCGGCAGAGCCTCACAAAGTGGCGGCCATCTTGCAGCCGGCCTCTTTAGCGCCCCCTTTTCAGCCACTTTTCTGAAGGACAATTTGGCTGCATGAAGTATTGGATCCTTTAGTTTCCCTTATCCTCAGGAAATGTATCATGTTTCTCTGGGTTTATTCCGGCTCCCTTCTGTAAATATCATCTATATTTACCATTACCCTTACCATGTAGGGGATGTTTAATTAATTCATTACCACTCATGAATTCCAGGATTATTATAGTGGCCACCGTTCTTCAATTTTTTTTTAAATTTTCTCTTGTTAAATGGATACCTGGTTTATACTACATCTTGAAACACATCGTCCTTCTTAACCATATATTTTTAGAAATCTCTGCAAAACCCATTGTAATTAGTGATTTTATTTTATCTTGCCTTCCTAGATATAATAGTTAAGTTTGTGCCTGATCTTGTGAGGGTGTGGTAGGTCTAATCACAAGACTAGTCTTTGAGGGATTGTGTTAAAAAAAGTGTATAAATGTGACCATGCCTATGATTCATATTGAGTGTATGTACTATTCTCCATTACATCACCATTATCATTAACAATGATAAGTAGGTATATCAGGGGATTCAATATGTGTCAGTCTTCTTTTTTAGAGGTCACATTAAGTAGTAACCTTCTGTTAATTTGTTTGTCTGTAAAATACATATAACTGCCAGATTTCTCCAAAGGACTTAAATAAATATGATCTGTACCCCATTGAGGAAGGTAAAAGACCCATTAGAGTGGGAACTTAGATGGTCTCTTCATTGGCACACTATTGAGGATTTTTGATTGCCATTGCTTTATTGTTTTTTTTACTGCATGAAAACTCTACAGGTGTGTGCGTGTTTAAGGTGCCTATAGAAGGACTGTGATCACGACCACAACTCAGGGTGGATTTGAGAAAGAAAATAGTTTTATTGGGTGGCTTAATTTGGCAGAATGTTGATAGAAGGTCCCGTAATGTCCCCCTTGATGGTGTCTTCTTTTGGTGCTGGACTGTTGCGCTTACTGTCATCTCCCTCATATAGCTGATGTGGGCATGATACTGGACGTCCCTAGGGAAAATACCAAATACCCTGAGTCTATGGGCTTGATTACGATGTCGTTAGGAAGGCCTCCAGACTGGTTCCGGAACGTGCAAATCCGATTTGGAGCCTTTGTTTCCGAGCAAATCGTCCCCTGTTCCGAACGACCAAGTACGATCTGAAGATCTCGTCCGCGACGACCAAATCATTTCCGAACCTAATCCTGTCCGTCTGACTCGTTCGGAGCTGAATCGTGCAGCGCAATGGAGCCGGATTCCGAACAAGCGAGTACGATGCACGATTCGGACAGCTGTATCAACTCGGTCTGATCGAGACAAAACGGCTGTCAGAATCTGACTTCGGGGGGCCAGAGCAGGCCCCCCTTACCCGGAGCCCTCCGAATCAGTCACGGGGGTGCGCATGGGTACCCCCGATCCAAGCTTGCACAGTGTGGCGGGCAACATGGGGTGCCCACCACAGGGTTACGCTTTTCCCCACCCACCCCTTTTTTGCTATGTGCTATGGGAGCCTGTGTATGCGTCGGTATACAGGCTCCCATAGAGTTCAATGGGAGTCTGAGCGAACCGAGTCCATCAGCATACGGGTGCATCGTACTCGTTCGGTCGGATCGCACAGGGCGATTCGCTAGGAAAGCCCTCCGGATCCGAGTGGTACGGAGGGCTTTTCTAGCGAGATCGAAATCGAGCCCTATGAGTGACTTAAAGCAAATACTGCAATTCTTCACCTTCACCCTGGCTGTGAAAGTGATTTTATCCCTTTTCCACCCAGCGTTGCGTAGTATAGCTTACATGTTGTGTTGCCACTGTTATTCAAGCACCTGTTCCCCGGTGCCGGTGTGGCCAAAACTCGTACGTGTGTTTTTCCCTCCACTAACCAGTTTGAGTTTTACTATAGTAATCACTTGCCTGAATCCACGAGCCCAGCTGCGGTGATTGGGGTTTCAGCACCTTCCTCCCTCGGGTCATCCTTGAACGTGATCCTTCTCCTCCCATGTCCTCACTAGCTCCCAGCTTGTCTTCTGACTTCTGAGTTGGTTATCGCACAACACTCCACGCCTTCTCCTCCTCCGTGTCTTGTGCTTTCATCCCTGATGGGATTTTGTCACGTCTTGATCGGCTTCTCTACTCATGATTCAGGCTTCCTCCTTGATTCCACATCGCTCACCGGTCACTCCTCGCTCAGTGTCTCCTGGTTGGTGCCTTACATATTCTATATTCTTCTAAGCACCACTGCTTCCGGATTTCCTCTTGGCCACTAGCACACCAACTTTTCCCGGTTGGTATTGTTCCACGTTGGCCATCTTGGGGCCAGTTAGGGCAATATGTGGCTCCTGAAGACAGTGCCATAAATTAGAATGTGATGTGAGACGTGACCCACTACTTTAAGGAGGGTGGCTCCAACCTCTCACTAATATCCTAAAAACGGTATGTTAATATGACTGTAAATAATGTGGGCTACCTGCACAAAACTGTATATAAAAATGATTTTAAAAGTATCATCATGAATATATATTCAGAGGTTTTCCTGCTCGATATATATTCTAAGCCCAGGTGGTGAAATCTGCTCCGCTCGTGGAGTTTGCGGAATTCTCCACACTCCGCGCTCCGTGGAATTCCGAAAAATTGGGCTCCGCGTAGAGGAGTGGAGTTGTTTTCCTCGCTCGCGCTCCCCAACACCAAGGTGCAGAGCGAGGAAAATCCACCTCCCAGCGAGATTTTTGCTCGCTCGTGCTCCTCAAATGCAAGTTGGCGATCGTGAGTGAGAAAAATCCACCTCCCAGCAAGATTTCTCAACGTGGGCAGTCGTAATTCTCAATGCGGGCGGTCCCAGGTGGTCGCGACTGCTCACGTTGAGAAACATTCTGTTTGCGTTGAGAGAGTTGCAGTTCGGGTAGAAAATCTACTTGAGCAGCAGAAAAGAGGCAGCACCCTCTTGCACTGCACATGATGCCGTTTGTGTTGATTTTCCAGCACAGAACAAACGCCCAGTGCTGAAAATCAACGAGAACAGTCATTACCAAGCGCACGCCACCGCTTGCGGAACTCCGCATAGCGCAGCAGAGTTTTTGGATCACTTGGAACTCCTCAAACTCTGCCCAGGCTTAATATATTCAGATTGTGTTAATGTTCAATTTATTGCAGATTGTTTTAAAGCAAGACCCACTGAAGATATGATGTTCTTGTGTGTATATTTTAGGGTTGATTCCAGATATTGCCCTGTTGAAGGCAGATGAACATTTGTTTCTATAGGTTGCTGAAACGTGTGCTGATGTTTTTAATACTCAATAACTATGAGCTCCAAGGTTGTATAACTTTATTTAAACAGTACATAACTATGGATTTGGATAAGATGAATTCCACAGTTTTGCGACCAAGTCCGACTCTGCAACCCTGACCCACGGTCACCTTGGTCCAAGCGGTGGGTGACTCACGTGCCCACCGATCTTCTGGTACTGGTTCATTTGCGACCCCACTGCCCGGAATGCGCCAGGACGACTGACTGCACAGCTGAGCAGAGCCGACCAGGCGAGCCAGGCTGCGGCAGGCGTGTAGGAAGTGCAGCTGCTCTCTGGCCATCGTTGCAAATGTAAGTAAGTGTGTGTGCCCAAGCCCTGACGCATGAAATTATTTGTTCAGGTTGTGGGTAACTTTAAAGTTCCAAATGTGCTTGCCTTAATTCGGAGCCTGTCAGAGCAGTCCGTGCCTATTATTTAAGCGCATGATGAAAGGACGACCGCTCCGCGCCTGGCGAGTGGTGGTCAGGGAGCTGTGGCATGAGTAAGTTTTGGAAAACCAGTTCATCACTGTGTCTTCAAAGCCAGCACCAGCCAAGTGTGTCTGCAGCGTTTATAATATTACACAAAATTATAACACGCAATGACACAAAACTTTGATAAAGTACTGCCTCTGATAAACTTGTTCAGTGTTTAATATCATGGTTACACATTTGCCTAAGAGTACAATCAGTTTACAAGGGCACTAGGTTGGGGCCCTTCCATTTCTGGTGCTTTGCAGTAGTTTTAAGATCTTCTTAGAGTTTATCGTTGCTCAAATGGGTTTAATTTCTGATATTTATATAGGTTTCTCTTGTGTTCATTACTATATTTTGCTCGCGAGGAAGTGTCACTCATAGTCATTAAAATGTCACTCATAATTATACTGAATTTATGAACATGTCACACATAGCAATCTGAAACCTTGCCAGCTATGCTGAAATGGTAGGGACATAGCTACCAAGTTTTCATTTTGCTTATTTGTGGCATTTCCACATTTCCATGTTTACTGTGTGCTTATTTTTGACATTTCAAGAGAGTACATTTGTGGCATTTGTTGGAATATTGGACAGGTGCTCTGTTTCCTGTTTGAAGCCGCCCTGCAGAGTCTATGGCCCCCTAACAATGGAGGAATATATATATATATATATATTCACTGAAAAAAACATAGGTTTCAGGGACGTTATAGTTAGTTGGACATATCACTCGTACAAAACCAGAGAAACTCTGCTGTTATAGTTAGTAGAGATAACTATAACTCGCGCCCCCGCAATGCACTACTGATGACGTCACATAATACATCACTCATGACATGGTCAGTGACCACTCATGACATCTCAAATGACTGTTGACGTTTTGGTTCACAGTATTCAAATACTGTACAATTAATTCCAGATGTGAAAGGAGGTTGCATGCCGATGAGTAAGAAGCTCTTCCAGCTGACCCCTTCCTAACCTATACCAGCAGTGCTTTCGGGGCCTCCGGGAACAGCTTTTTCTTGTGCACTAAATAATTATACAACTGGATGGACCATGAGATGGATCTTGCATGAGCTTCAGCTTGATTGCTGTGATGGGACACCCGCTTTAGTATCTATTACTGACAGATGTTGTCCTTACAACTCACAACTTTACAGTCCAATCGCCTTTGGATTCGTATGTAATAAGCTCTGACTGCTTCCAGGCCAAGCTTTGTTTTAAACCAGACCAACAACTTGCGTGGCCCCCCTCCTGAGGCCTCTATTGGCCCCGGGGACCCCATCCCCCGGGGCTGTGACTCTTAATAAAGATTGCCCCGGGGACGTGGTGGTCCCCGGGGCGTGTGGGGGGCTCTTGCCCCCCCACACTTGTATTATTTTTAAAAAGAAGAAACACAGCCCCGGGGAGGTGGCGGTCCCCGGGGCTGCAGGGGTCCGCGTGCCCCCCGCATACAAATCATAAAGCACCGGGGTGGTGGCGGTCCCCGGGGCAGCGTGGGGGGGTGGGACCCCCCACGCATTCGTTTTTAAAAAAGCCCCGGGGAGGTGGCGGTCCCCGGGGCTGCGATGGGCCGCGTGCCCCCCGCACATAAGCGTTACAGCAAACAAATTATGGACGGAATGCTGGCATTGCAAACATTCTGGTACCTAACAGGATGAAATCCTGAATGCAGTGCGCACTGTGCCTTTTATCGAAACATCTGTTCTGTATAATATACTTATTCAAACGCTTTTTACTTGTATTACCTTCACACAAAACACAATAATCAAATTTTTCTTGTTGATGGACTATTATTCATCATTAATCCATATCACACATTACATATAAGTGTATTTACAATGCATATTACAATGGTGTGGATATCAAATTAGTAAATTGCCGTGTGTTCATATTCTAGTGACACAAACAAAATATATTTCGAAAAACTTTTGTACAAAGCATGTGATTTTACATTTGACACTAATATTGTAGCAAAAGCCCAATGCATTTCGGGACTCCTGGGTCCCTTCTTCAGGGGCGAAATCTGTAAATAAAAAATAACCTTTACATTGATGTAGAATAATATACGGGTATTTTATTAGTGATGAAGAGACCCGTTAGCCAACAGTATAACCATAACCGCATGATTATCGTAGTATTGTAAATGAAAAACCCTTTCATATGTAAAACCAGAGAAATAGAAGAATGTGAGTTAAAAGAAATTCAGAGACTATTAGCCAGAAAACGGTGAAAAACAAGAATCCAATCCCATTCCTCAATACTGAAGAAAAATACAATAGTGCCAGATAGAAAAACGTGCTGATTTAAATGTGTGCACCAGTAAGCGCTCCTACCTGTAGTTCTATGCTGTATTCCAAATTGTGCCTAATGCCTATAAACAACCATAATATGTGCATATTAGTTAACAAGAATCTTGATTATACCTGCTGAACTGCGCAGGAGAAACAAAATAACTCTTACCAAAAAGCCGACCAGCAAGTGTAAAACGATAATCCTCAAGATGTCACTTCTCAGTGAAAAGGTCAAAACGCATGTGACTGTTGAGAACGAAATAATATATGTGTAAAATATACGATTGTCTAAAACATAGAGGGAAATCGGGTAAAACAATATGGTGCCATGTGCTTACCGTCGCTGGAAGCAGGTCAACCATTTACACTTGACGGTACCTTTGCCGTCTTGAGACATGGCAACTCTCTAGTTCAAATATTTGTATTCTTTAATTTAAGTTTATTTTAGCCGATACAATTTGAGTGGTAGACAGTCTTTCGTTTAGTTTTACTGATGGGGATGATTCCGGATCTCGGGAGCTCCATATGTATAGTCCTCTTTTTATTTTTATTATCACGTCACGCATCGCACGTTCATTTCCGTATTTGTATTGTTGAGTGGAGTTCACGCGGTTTCTGAAATCATTGCAGCAAGATCGTGAGTGACCCAGTTCGTGTTCGTTCTGGTAAGAATATTTTCGTAGTGGTTCATTTTGGAGTTTCCTTTTTGCGCGAGCAATATATTCACGTTTATCTTTTATGTCACTGGCAGTTTTGCGTCCCGTGAGAGATTGCCTTGAACACTGGCACCTATACGAGTAAATGGTTGACCTGCTTCCAGCGACGGTAAGCACATGGCACCATATCGTTTTACCCGATTTCCCTCTATGTTTTAGACAATCGTATATTTTACACATATATTATTTCGTTCTCAACAGTCACATGCGTTTTGACCTTTTCACTGAGAAGTGACATCTTGAGGATTATCGTTTTACACTTGCTGGTCGGCTTTTTGGTAAGAGTTATTTTGTTTCTCCTGCGCAGTTCAGCAGGTATAATCAAGATTCTTGTTAACTAATATGCACATATTATGGTTGTTTATAGGCATTAGGCACAATTTGGAATACAGCATAGAACTACAGGTAGGAGCGCTTACTGGTGCACACATTTAAATCAGCACGTTTTTCTATCTGGCACTATTGTATTTTTCTTCAGTATTGAGGAATGGGATTGGATTCTTGTTTTTCACAGTTTTCTGGCTAATAGTCTCTGAATTTCTTTTAACTCACATTCTTCTATTTCTCTGGTTTTACATATGAAAGGGTTTTTCATTTACAATACTACGATAATCATGCGGTTATGGTTATACTGTTGGCTAACGGGTCTCTTCATCACTAATAAAATACCCGTATATTATTCTACATCAATGTAAAGGTTATTTTTTATTTACAGATTTCGCCCCTGAAGAAGGGACCCAGGAGTCCCGAAATGCATTGGGCTTTTGCTACAATATTAGTGTCAAATGTAAAATCACATGCTTTGTACAAAAAAGTTTTTCGAAATATATTTTGTTTGTGTCACTAGAATATGAACACACGGCAATTTACTAATTTGATATCCACACCATTGTAATATGCATTGTAAATACACTTATATGTAATGTGTGATATGGATTAATGATGAATAATAGTCCATCAACAAGAAAAATTTGATTATTGTGTTTTGTGTGAAGGTAATACAAGTAAAAATTGTTTGAATAAGTATATTATACAGAACAGATGTTTCAATAAAAGGCACAGTGCGCACTGCATTCAGGATTTCATCCTGTTAGGTACCAGTTTATTATAGCATGTGAGGTCATCACATTGCAGCAGTGCAGCACCCTTGTTTTAATTTGTTTAAAACTTAGAAGCTTAAATTTAGTAATTTTGGAGTGCTCCTCTAAATCCAACCATTGCAAACATTCTCCCCCAGTTAAAAGATCTGGGTTAAATCCATCGTTCTTTTGCCCACTACGCCACCCCAGTTTGGACCCAGCCATATGCAAATCAGTCTTGACCCTGTGCCCCATGGGAACAGTCCAGACCGAACTGGCAGGCCAGGTCCTCCCTGGACCGGAAACAAGCGTCCTGGGACCGGTTTCAGGGTATGTCACCCTTCTTCAGCCAGGCTAGCTTGAATCCAGTGGCACAGTGAGCAAGGGACCCACATCTGGGCATACCCATCCCACTTAGGGCGAAAAGTGTTACAGCAAACAAATGATGGACGGAATGCTGACAATGCAAACATTCCCCAAGTTAAAAAGGAAGATCATCCTGGAGTGATTCTGAAGTCATCCGATGACTTCAGCCAGGCTATTCCTGCAATTAACTGGGGATGTCATCCAAAGCCATCCTGAAGTATGCCTATAGGGGAAAATATTTAAATGGGATGACTCTTACTGTAATCACAAAAACTACTCTAGGATGGTGTTCTGATGACTTCCACTGGCAGGGAGCGATTACCTTTTACAACTCCACGAATACTAATTGACAACTTTGGGATGAGTGTGAATTACTCCAGGATGGGCTCCAGACAATTTAAGGATGATTGTGGATTATTCCTGGATGATCCTATTACCGCTTTAGGATGGAAGTTGATTACTCTGGAATGATCCCATGATAATTTCAGGATGAGTGTGGATTACTCCAGGATGATTTAATGATAACTCAAAAATGAGCATAGATTATTAAGAATTATATTAGGACAACTACAGAATGAGCGTGGATTACTAGACAATGACTACATAAGGTCTTTAAGATGGTTATGAAATACTCTTGCAGGATTTTATACCAACGGCAGGCCAAGTGTAGATAGCTCCCAGGTGATTTAATGAATAAATTAGAGTGGCTGTGGATCACTAATAATTCATTACGGGCTGGATTACACCTTAAAAATTCCATGTTACAAGCACATTAGCCGACTGCCAGTATTCCCTTGCAGGGTCCCACTATTAGTTTAGGAATATGGATTTGCTGGTAGGGAAATATTTAGAGGATCACCTCCTCAATGAACCTTCCTGTCAAAAACAGGCCTCTTGGATGCAATATGCCTTCTTTATACAATACCATGAATTATTTGCAATGCCATGAGTTCTAAAGTAAGACCTGGATTTACAAAAGTGTCACTTAACGCAGCGCAACACCCAAATTTGCTGCGTTGCATCACAGGGTGAGAGCAGGAAAGTGCCATGTCTACCCCTCTCCCTTGCACCACTGCACCATTAGGCAGTCGAGCACCATGCACACACATTTGCACTATGGTGCAAAGATGTCTGCGAGAGTCTAGCTTAGGTTTTGTACTGGAAGGGCCCCTTGCAGTACAAAAATACTATGCCTAGAAAAACCTGAAAACTTTTCCCATTGTGGATGAGTGTTGTAACAAATACCAATTTGCTCTGGTTTATAAATCCTGAAAAGATTTTGCGTCAAGTCCGCATTATAAAACTTAAGCAAACCAAAAACAAAACTTCCATAAATCTGGTCCCAATTATAAGATCAATATTCTCCTACTCTGGAAAGATTACTTTTTAAACTCTACCGTGAGATGCGGGCACTGTACAAAATAAATCTCAGAAACATTCCTTTTGGCTAGCTTTGTGCTGTAGAAATACCATATGCATACAAAAGTAGTGGCTTCAACAATGTTATACTTTGCATTCAGATAAGATTAACAACTTGTGCAGCTACTCCCATACTCCTGACTCACTGGGACTTGCCTTACTTTGAAGTACAGAGCATTATCTGAAGCTGTTTAATGTGGTGACCAGTGGCAAAAGACTGAAAAAAGTAATGGTTAAATGAAAAAGCATCAAAGGGGATGTGTTAACATGTAATTTTATTGATCTAAAACACACCTTTGGCCCCATAGGAGCCAGGATACTGAACAAGAGAACATAAAGAAAGTCCAGGACAATGTTCAAGAGGGGAAAAAATGCCAGAATACTACAAAAAGAACAAAAAGGCTTAATGAAAGCCAGCAACTTCAATGTTTGTTTTTAGATTCAGAGTTTTCTTTACTCCTCTTCCAGTATTGCAAATCTTTATAGCCAGCTTCCTTCTCATAGTTCTGTTGTCCAGTGATGGCCAGCCTTCATCCCTGCACATAGACTTCATAGAGTCTGGAGGAAAAAGAAATTAACATACATCATTATCATGTTAACACCACTATTTTAGGTTTTTAATAGGACTGGGCTGCCTTTAAAATGTTCCAATCCTTTTATTTCATATAGTGTGCCCGATGAGATATGGTTACAAGGGTTCATAAGTTTAACATTAAGGTTACTTGGTCAAAGAGGTAATGGTGAGAGAAAGGCATTGACGAAGAGGTGGGCAGGAGGTAAAGAAAGAAGACTCACCTGTCCAAGTGAAGAAACCGCCGCTGTTCACCAGACGCTGTCACGCTTCCTCTGCAAACAGAAAGCAATCAATACCAGATTTAATTTACAAAACCATCATGGAGGCAGCCATGTTGAGCCTGAACTCTACTTACAGTATTCTTATTTGGAAAACAGTCTAAAAAATTACCATACTGACCAGAAATCCAAATAGGAGCTTACAACCAAATGCTAGGAACAGGGCAACTGATCTAATTATTGGGCGAGCTGAAATTAAATCCCAACTCAAGGCTATGCGCCAGATTTGCATGTCATTTGTAGCGCAAATTCTCAATGAGTTACAATCCCTCCCCCATTGCTCTTTTGCAGACGGCTGTTAGTTAAGTGTGAAGGAGTCCGTGTACAATAATATGATCCAGGACCACATATGCAAACATATATTTTAACACTGTGATGGAGCAGGGAAAATAAAAAATTTAACCCCTAACAAATTATATAATTAATTAATTAAAATGTTCGTTTAAATGTATTAATCAACATTGTATGTGTGGGAATGGTAATATGCCAATGTATGTGCTAAATAATCTATTAATGAATGTCCGTGTGTCTAATCATAACGTAAAAATAAAAGCGTACTAAATAAAAATAAATGCATGTTTGTGCTTCATAGAAATAAAATGTGTCGTTGCAAAAACAATAGTGATGGTAAGTAAGGAACAGCTTAAATGTTGCTTTCTGCTAGGTAACAACTAATTGGGGTACGTGGACGGGAGGGAAACGAAAGGGATATTTTTCTCTATTTTAATTATGTTTTGTTTGCCTCAAATTAGTGCTTCTAAAAAGTATAACCGAGTGGCGATATAAAATGGCCGCCAGTGGGAAGATGTGCGCAGGCGCAAGGGAACACGTGATACGAGATGAAATTGTAGAAATCCGGAACCTCGTGATGTCTCTGAGAGGCTAGGATGCAAGAAATGGTCAAGGCTGGTGTGACCTAATTGAACTGATAGTGTGCCATGATGATCAGCAGAGAGTCCGTGGGAAAGAAGCCCAAGAGAAAGGACAATGACTGCGGAGTTCTTGAATGTGTCAAAAGAAGATACAAATGGACTGATCGAATCGGATGGAAAGGTTTAAGCGTATGGGAAAGGAAATGATCCAAGGACCCTTGAATCCAAGAGAACTTGATTAAAAGAATGAATAAGATGACATGCATGGACCAATGAAAGAAAAGCGTGATATTAATGTTGCAACAATTAGTTAGCAAAGTTAGAATTAGGGTATAAGAGGGCCTACTCTTGGTGGGAGGGGTCAGTCGCGGTTGCAGTCACAGTCAGGAGAGGAGTTGAAGAGTCGTGTTGGTGGCTTCCAGTGCTGGGTGGTCCTGATCGATCCCTTACTGAGCAGGAGATGCTGAAAGGCTGCTAGAGGAGACGGGTTGCAGGTAGCTGATGCTGACGAGCTGAAGTTGCTGTTGCTGTCTTAACTTTACAGTTGAGTATGAGAATCAGGCTATTTCTAATCTCTAATTTAGGTTAGAAATCATTAGGCTAAATTAGGAAGCTAGGCAGGTAACTAGGGTTTTTGGCTTCATGACAAAATTTCCTTTCTGCAATAAATTGATTATGCTTAATAAAATTGTGAATTTAAGAATGAATAATTGAATAAAGTATTAAAATCTTTTCATGCTTTTAAAATTATATAAAATTTAAGATTCTTTAAACCCAAAATGACTCAGTGGTTATTTTCCTAAATGATTGTGACATGAGTAATTGGTTGATTGTGATTCAGCTGGTCTTAATCACTATAAACTAATTTCTTAAATGAATGATTCATCGACAAAACAATGAGCAGGAATATCTTAAGAAATAACTAAAAGAAAGTGACAAATTAAGGTAAATAGATATCCTTGCTCTTCCAGCGGTACACAAAATGGTGTTCTCCATTTAGTTCTCATGCTTCTCCTAGGAGTACAGAATTTCATAAAGGTGTAAAAGGAAATCCAGGAGTGTGTGTGTGTTAGGCGATGTTTATGGGCCCCATCGTCATGTGGATATGAGAAATATAGTTTGCCCCTGGATGACCTATAAGTAACCTGGGAGGAGAAAAGTTTTTATTGTACGCGCTGCATCACACTGTATGTATATTCATGTATTTTCATAGTCCTACATCAATCAGAGTGGAAATTGTGCCAGTAGTGGCTGGGTGTGGTTCTGCTTGGGCAACAGAATCCCCCAATACCAGTTGACAAGTGCAAACAGAGCCATAAGGCCATGCTTAGTAAGAGCAAAACAAGGCAATTTTGCCCCATGGCACTGTTCACCGCCATGCGGAATGGGGCACTGACCACATAAGTTAATGGACTCATGATTATAAGGAACAGGGCACAACTCTGTGTTCCAGACCATGGACAATGGATATATAATGTCAGGTCACCAGTTGCTAATTCTTTTTTCAGGTTGTAAGTTGCTTAGTCTTACTGGCTGAGAAAAACTTGGAAAAACTAAGAGTTCACCATATATTAGCACATGGACATACTTTAATATTTTTGCCAAGGTAGCATGAGAAAGGTAATATTATCGCTGCAAGGGTTCAAACATTTTTGTAAGACTGAATCTCAATGCACAGCCACGGTTGCAGTGGCTTTCACATGGCCAAGTGATGGTGCAGGTCAGAAATAGACGTCTAAGACATCCAGAGACAGGAGAGAGATATCTTGTGTGTTCTTTTCCAGCTTGGGGAAGTGACAAGTTCGGCATTTAACAGTTGACTGATTCAATGTTGTCCCTTTACTTGCATGACTGTGGCACCAAGCCCCTTCACCACTCATTCAAGCAAATATGCCTCTAGAAATACTATCAGGGCAGAGTGATAGCTTTCCAGGATACCAGTGATCTATCTGTTCCATAACTATCAAAGCATTTCAAATTCATTGAACAAGGATCCATTCTACATCCTCCTTTCAGCATCTAAAACAGGTAATACTGAAGATGGCCATAATCTATGACACAAAAGCTGGTTCACAAAAAACAATGCCCTAAACACCCAGTATTAGACAGAACAAGGCTCAAGGAGAGCAGGGTGTGGGCATGGTCAGTCACGCCCGCTCCTATTGCAGGCAGGGAGCTGGGTGGAGTCAAGTGCGGATAAATTGGTCGGTCCGTGACAAGAACGTGGTTCGCGTTCAGTCACAGTTCTGCCTAGCATTTCCCGCACTCCCTTTGTGTTGTCGACTTACCTGCTCGGGTCCTGTTGTCCCGCAGTCTGGAATTTGTGGTACCTTGATTGGATGTCTCTGACATGTTACGGCTCCTTCACGCGGGTTTTCCTCTTACAGGTCGTTGATCTCTTCTTCCGGGTTCCTGCCCGCATCCATATTCCCTCACCGGAGGTACCTGCTTGTGTAGCTCTGTTTCTTCACGCCGGAGTTTCTTCAGTCTCTCGTCCTGTACAGAATACAATGAGAGAAGAAAGATATATTTAACCAAAGAATCCTCGTCTATCAGGTATATGGTAGGATGATTATGTTATATATGGTTAGAAGGACACAGTTACTTATCTGATTTATCTGATCCACGGAGAGTGGAAAAACGGTTCTTTTGTTTCCCTTATTTAACACGGGCTGGATATAAAGAGAAAATAGATGTAAGTTAGTTTCCTGATTTCTTAAGGATTTGCCCAGAATCACAGGATGTTGAGCGTCGTTGCCGAGACTCGAACCCAGCTCTCCAGCTTCGAGGTCGACCGCTCTAGCCGTAAGGCTACATCCTCTCACCCCTTGTTAGGAGTACTGAGAGTTATTCATGCCCCCTAACACACATACCATCGATGCACCGGAAGTGCTTGGCCTCAGCGATCTCTCATATTAAGGGTCAGTATGGTGTCTGCCCCTCCCAGGCCTCCTTTTCCTGCCTCAATGTGCTCTGTGGCACCCACCTTACAGGTGTCAGGGAAGCGTTTTCCATTTCTCCATCTATCCCTTTATATCTGAACAATTTATCTGTTACAGCCATTCGGAGGGACGCAAGGAGTCGGACCCTGGGTAGTGCTCCTGTTCTGTCCTAACTCTCTGTGCTATTCAATTGTTATTTCCCTAGGCGGCTGGTATGGTGATTAGGGCGCAATTGCCCCCCTTCTATACCTGCACCACACGTGGTCTGTGGCCTGCAGTCTGAGGCCGCATCACATCGGTGTTAAACTGATGGACCCAGGCGCATGCCACAACAGCAACTGGAGGTAACAAGACACCTTCTTCAGTTATGTGCACGACCAACCACCCTAATGTGCCCACCATCGATGCCCTCCTTTCAACCTCCTGCCCCCACTGTGGAACAAGGGGATGTTGGGGCTCCGAGTGGAATGTTGGCTGGGCATCTGAACCCTGTTGCATCCTTTGGTACAACACTGTACAGTTTTTCCTGGAGTGCGGGCGGTGAAATTTAGAATTACACTACTGAATAAGTGAAATGTTTGGTCAATACGGCAGTTGCAAAGAATTGCATTGTAGAGAGCAACAAGACCTGCACTAATTTTCACCCGTGCCCCGCTTAGGAGCTGTATTGCACAGTTGTTCCCTTCTGATCTGGAAACCGACAGCAAGTCACGACGCCTACTGCGGTTGAAACAAAGTGGATGCATCCACCTCTGAAGGAAGGGCAGCTGGTTAGGCCCGGCAGGATGAGAAAACAGCATTCACCAGAGGTTGCTTTAAAGTGTTCTGCCACCTGGAAGTGATGGCCAAGAAACAGCAACCTGGATCCCTCCCAGAGTGGAGGCCTACCCCGCAGTGATGCTTCTCCCAGGGAATAGCACTATCAGCAGGCAGAACTGCCCGTCATCAATGCAGGCCCTAGCATTGCGCCTCGAGGGAGGAAAACACATTGCCCAAGCATGTCAAGCCTTGTTCACAGTCTGCGCAATGCATGGAAATCCGGACGACACCCGGCTAAAGTGGGGCACCTTCCAATTTCTTCCGTAGCACACACTGGGAGGCAGTGAGCTAGAATTTACCACGACGGAATCAAAGTGTGAGCTATCAAACCCGTGACACGTCTTACAGGCAGTAAATAGCCATTACAATGCGGCTGTTACCCTGCAAGTCATTACATTACATGCGTTACAACGCAGAGGGGAGCGAACCTGACCCTGCCAGTTGCAGAGTCTTGCCCCCGACCATTATTTTCTAGGTACACTGTACTGATGTCCCAAGGAAACACAAAGCAGCTCACTCGCACCATCGCTGGGGCCTGGAACTAATAAAGCTGCAGATTGCTGGTGCCCTTTACTTCCCGGCTGCTAGGCCTCAAACTGAGGATGAGCGCTCTGAATCTCCTAAAGGGCCCAATACTATAGATTGTGCAGTGGTGGGCACGACCCTGGTGTCTGCTCCCTGCTTGTCCTTCCCTGGGGAAAGATGGAGTGCCCACGCTCACTGCGATCCACTTCCATCCACTTCCCTGGGTAGAGTGGAGTAGACTGAGGTAGTTTAGGTTGGAGTGGGATACATTGGAGTGGAGTAGATTGAGTGGATTAGAGTATGGTAGATTGGAGTGGGGTAGATTTTAGTGAAGTGGAGTTGGATATAGTGGAGTGGGGTAGCAGAGTGGAGTACAGTGGAGTGGAGAGCCGTGTTGTAAAGTGTCTTACAGTAGAGTTTCATGGGGTGGCATGGCATAGAGTGGAGCAGAGTGAAGTGGTGTATAGAGGAGTAGTATAAAGTGGAGTAGCATAGTGTGGAGTATGTATGGTGTGATAGCACACTGCCGTTAAAGACAACACATTTCCAATTGAAATTGTCCATTACATTTGCATTCGAGATGGTGGAGGGTCAAAAACAGGCCTGGGTGAAATTTAAATTATGTGCAATTTTTCAAATTTCACATTACACTTGTGTCAAAAAATAAATGACAGGTTTGCATTTCACATAATGTTCTTGAAATTTCACGTAATTACTTAAAAGAAAATTATACGAATTTCATACTCTCTTAGTCGAATGAGAGCTGAAAAAGGGGCAAGAGGGAGGTGAGTTATAAAAGGATGGGGAGAGAACTGAGAAATAACTAATGCTTCTCTCTAGTAGTTTCCTGCCACCTTCATAGTTTTCAGTTTCAAAACATTCCCCTCACAAGTTATCAATGATGAGAAAGAACAGTTCAGCAACAAAAATGTATATTGAAGCCATTAAATAATTAATGCAATACAGAATATGTGATACCTCACATCCTCAATTTTTAAATCTTAGAACATTTTCTCTAGCACTACTGGTTTATAATTTGCTTCTTGGGGAACTGCGAAAGCCCATGGTTAAGCTATGCCAACAAGTGGTCTCACACTGTTCCAATAGCCCTAGGAGAGCGCTTTAAAAGGTGTTGCCACTGTCCATGAAAAAGCATACCAGAGTGAGTGACGTGATAATTACATTCAAGTGTCGACATAACTGGTACCGAAAGGACCTTTCGGCCTCAGTTACGTAAGTACCTAAAAGGCCATCAATTTGAATATAACACGATGCAAGTATAAAATATGCTTGATGGGTGAAGAGAGTAAATACGCTGATATCAAACCGTGCAAAGCTAAACATTTCAGTAATGTTGCAGGAACAGTGTTTCGAGATATGTAACGCCTACTTCTTGTCACAGAACGAAACCCAGAAGTTAATGTTCACTCTTCCTTGTCCAGACCAAAGTGCATGTTGTGCCAGCTAGATAATGCAGCAGAGACTAAAAGAGACTAAAAGAGACTAAAAGAGACTAAAAGAGTAAAACAATGCGTATAAAAATCATATAAAAAGGTGCACTTAACATCCAATGCCCTCCTACAGAACGACGGCTAAAGAACATGGTGTTGACTACATGAAATCACCCTTTAGCCGGTCATCATCAAGACTAGTGTTCTGCCAGAAATAACCCACTTTTTCTCTGTTATGCACGGTTCCGTAGCCCCACAAATGCAGACTGTGGGAGAATCATCTTCTTACAGGCCAGTTATTTCTTTCCTCAGAAAAGCAATTATTTTTTCCCTTTGCATTGCGCACAACTACAGGTCAATCTGGAGGCTAAGATGTCGAGTTATTTTATTTTTTATGCAAATACAGTGACAGAGCACAAGATTTCGGTATTTTTGTAGCTAGCACATTCTCTGCCCACCGCAAAAATACGGCCCATTATGAGATTTTGGACCGCGAATTGCTTTTTTTGCCACAAAATTTGCCACTCAAAGCCACAAAATCCTGGGGGGGGGGGGGGTCTGGTACTTTCTTGAAATAACAGTTTGCTTCACAGTGCACCTAAAAGTGAGAACTGGTTGGGATTAGAATATTTAGGTTTCATCTTTAATAAACAATTTGTTGATTACAAAAATAGAAATGGCGAGGGTCAGTAGATTTATGTTAGTCTGTGCCTGCAGCGCTTATGGCATAGTTATAGATTTACTGCATTTGCCATTTAATTTACTTTATTTCACCCGAAAATGTTGTTTCTAGCTCTAATAGATCAAAATACTGGTAGATAATTAGCCATATAATATGTATTTTTTGCTGCAGAATTTAGATAACCATGTAGCAGAGTGGTTTGGGGCTGTCGTTACAATGATGGAATCCGTTTTTCACAGGCAACTGTAAAAATGTCTGCATATTTTACGGTACCCTACGATATGTAATGTGCAATAGAAAAAAACCCACCAAAACCTGATTGATTTTTATATATTCACTGAAAAAGCAAAAGGTTAAAGTAACCTTATAGTTAGGTAAAATGTTCAGTAACATTATGTTTAAACTCTAAAAACCACAGAAATTCACCAGTTATAGTTCTGAAGTAACTATAACTCACTCCCTGCCATGCACAGGTTTTTCATCAATAATTTAATTGTAAATGTTGCAGTGATCTTATCAATGATGGTATAGAAGTTGTCACGAGTGATGTAATATGTGGGGTAGTTAGCAGTGCATGGCAAGGGCACAAGTTATAGTTACTTGAGATAACTATATCAGGTTTATTTCTGTTTTCTAGTGTTTAAAACTACTTTGTTATGGAACATGTCACCTTACTATAACGTTACTTTAGCTTTTGTTTTTTTTCCTGTGAATTACTAGGTTTTTAAACAGTAATATTTTACTACCATATGTAAAGCCAGCCCTCCAACCCACATGAAGGCAGCACCCGGACAGGCAGCCAACCCCACACAGCCATACTGGATTGTGTGGTTGACCAAGGGAGCGTATGTGGATATAGAATGGTAGCTGTGCAGATATATATAATGGTGTGCATGTTGTTGCCGATGTAGACAATTCTGGGTGTACCAACATATGGGGGCATACTTGTTCTGCAGACATAACACTTGGTGTGCAGTTATAAGTTATGTTGGGTGGGTTGTAATACGGGAGAAGGTGAGTTTGTTGGCAGAAGATGTTACCTAATAAAGAGGTGTAACATGAGATGAAAGAAGCACCTTAACTCAAGATTGCCATAGCTTTTCAATTTTGAAGCACCGGTTAACATATTAGAGAGTTTTAACTCCCCTTTAACTTTAGCTTTCCTACAGAATTTTATTTTCTCTCCATGTTAGCTTATGATGGTGGTTCTGTGGACGTACTATAGCGAACATGCTAACATGAGGTTAATTGTGTGGACATCTTGTGTTGCTTGTATGATGATGGTTGTTGTATAATGTTGATTGTGTGGACATATGAGATTGCTAAATGGTTGCACAGTGTATTTCTGTTGATGTATGATGGTGGATGTGCTGGTGCATGACGGAATTTATGTCAATGTATCCCAGTGAGAGTGTGGAGTATCTTGGTTTTATTGGCGAATGACTGGGATTGGCTGGACACAATGGTGGAAGTGTGACAGCAGTAGTTCGGATTCATAATGGCAGTTGTGCGTACTTGTGATGTTGGTGTGTTTTGGCATACACCAGTGGTTGAGTGTGCATAGGGTCATGTGATTTTTATTAAATAAGCTGTGTGGATGTATGATGGTGGACACATTAATATATAATGCTTCTCATACTGACTTAGGATGGTGGCTGTATTGGTGTATGATATGAGTTGTGTGGCCATAGGATGGAAGGTGTTCAGCATATGGTGGTGCGTGGACATGCGATAGGGTTGCTGGCGTAGGATGGTGGTTGCATGTATGTATGAGGACGAGTATGTGGCCCTATGAAGTTTCATGTTTTGACAGACTGCTGCCTGTGTGGTGGTCTGATGGTGGATAAGTTGTCACATGATGTTGGTTGTGCATACCTATAATGGTGGATGTGTTGGAGAAGGACAGCGGGAGAGTGGACATGACAGTGGGTGAACCTTACAGACTGTACGGTACTTCCACGGACACTTAGTCATCTTGTGTGTCTAAAACAGTTCATTAAATGACTTTGATTTTTGAGAAACTTATCGATCATTTTCTGTCACATGTAAATATTACTGCTTATTTCATTGATGGGCGGGGTCGGGGCAGTTAGAGAATTGGAACAGATTGGTGCAATCTCAGGCCTATGGGCCAACTGTGAGAAGTCATGTGTGTACTCCATCGTGGACCCCGGGGATGGAGCAAGCCTGAAGCATTAGGAGACTCCCTGCAGCTAGAACTGGTCACAATTAAGTACTTAGGGGTCAGCATTTAGGTAATAGAAGAATGACTTCTAGATGGTAACATTGTGGTGGCTGTGGCTTCTCTGCAGCAATTCATCCAGTTCTGGCAGACACCCTCACTATCAGTATTAGGCAGAGCGGCCCTGACGAAGATGGTCCTCCTCCCTAGGCTGTTGTACTATTTTACAGCCCTCTCAATATCGCTACACCGAACAATATTCCAGGACATTGATACATTGCTCCTGCAGCTCATTTGAAGTCCCCATAGGACGAGGATAGCGCTTGTGAAACTAACATTGCTTACCTCAGAGGGGGGTTGGGTGGCGGTCCTTTACCTTTAGGTTTCCATATTAGTGTCCCTGACTGAGATAAGATACTAGCACCCCCCCCCCCGATATGCTGTCAAATGCAGCAATGAGCAACAGAAAAGTAACCTTCAACCTCTGAGAAGTGCTTTCTGTTGGACAGCAACACATGTTGGCATGTTTTACTAAGTTTTGAGCTAGAAGCAATTGTTCAGTAATATCTGTAAATTATGCAGCAGATGATGATTTGTGTGGCATATGTGGAAAATCTATAATTATACAGAAAACAATGCATCCGAAAAATCGATTAAATCCAGAGGCCTTGACTTTACCTCTAATTAAAAGTCACTTATAAGATGTGACCAATAGAAAGTGTAGTAAGAATATGAAGATGAGAAACAAGCTTAGAGAACACAGGCGAAAAGGACCCAAAATTGTGTACACGTCTAAAAATATTCCAACACTTTTTTTCCAAACCACTTCAACACTTACATAAATATTTTCAATGTATGTATTTTGGCACAGTTGTCATTTTAAATACTTCACATCAGAGACAATACAAACAGCTGCCTGGTCTATTTTGTGAAAAGTGAGCTGGGGCTGCAGGAACTGCCAGGATCCGGTGACTGAGGTCAGCGCGAACACCCACCCCACCCCCGTCCCCCAAACTGGCAGCAAGACTAAAAAACAGCACGTCTTCGAGACAAATGCCTTGAGTGGGGAGCAAGAACCTAATTTCTTTCTGTAATTTATCACATCAGTTCAATAAAACGATGTGGCGTAACAGCCAGAGCTGCAAAATTTGGAGATGGGGGACCAGGTTCGAGCCTCGGTGTCGGCTCAGCATCCTGTGATTCTGAGCAAATCACTTAATCTCCCCTTGCTTACCACAAATGAATGGAACTGGTGCTCATGTTAGCGCTCCAATAACTTCGGGTCAAGATCGCGCTATATAAAACTGCAAAAAAAAAAAAGAAGATAAGAAGTGTTGCACATGGCTCTCTAAAAACTGAAATACCAGCTGTAGACGGAACGAATGGAACATCATACACAATTTTGCCACCATTACTGACCAGATTTATTGCTGGGGGTCCCATAATGCCGAGTAGGTCCCGGTCTGCTGACAGACCAAACAGCAATCCAAGAGTAGCTTTGCCGAGGGTAGACCCCGTGCCATTTGAGAAACAGGCGGGCAGCGGGCTATATCAGAAGGTTTAACGCAAAAACGATTTTTTTCTAGGGCAGAAATACAGGCCGTAGAAAAAAGCCAAACACTCCATTGCGAAAATAGTTTGTGGAGGGATTGCCGAAAAAATGCAGTCATGCCTATTAAATTAGTAGCATGGGGGGGGGGGGGGTTTGTGTTAAGCGTGTATGCAGACACTGCGAGTTAACCTACCACACAATTTGTTTCCTTTGGACAGTACATACGTTTACAGAAGAGGAAGTTCGAAAAAGTGAAAGACGCACACGGTTTTGTTAAATGTGGACAAATACAGATACATTACTAGTACGCTGTTGCTCAGTAGTGAAGCAATATTTATTAAAAGACACGCATTTCCAAAACAAACAAAACAACACACAATCATTACCCGATACGATCTACCGAACATCAATTTGGCGCTGACGATTTTACCTAGCAGAATCTCTAGGTCAGCAAGGACTGATGAGACTCGATCTTGAAGTAGTCTGCACGCTGCAAAGTGTACAGTAGCACCCCTATTCTATTTTGCATGGTCCTCTTTGATTCCCCATAATACTCTAGCGTGTGCCCACAAACGTTGGCTGGCACTAGTAGGTGACGTAACTTCCGGCGCCACCGGATGTGCGTATGAAAGGGATTTAGAGGCATGCTTGGACAGGGACACAACTTTTGGTATGGTTCAGTTGTTGCGCGCGCAGGTGAGCGCTGCGAGGACAGAGATGCTGGAATGCAGCGCTCCTATTTAAACCAGGGCATTCAATTTTTTTCACCAAAATGTATGTTTCTGCAGTTTTATATATTGCTAATTCGCCCTTAAGATACTGTATGTAGTGCTTTTCATTAACACCTGTTACATTACACAAGACCACATTCATTATTTTCAAGCAGGGGGAGAGTGATTTGCACAGAATGACAGGCCGTTGAGTCGACACTGAGACTTGAACCTGGTTCCCCATTCCAAAGTCGGCATCTCTGACAGTAACACCAAAGCCTCTAAAGTACTCTTGTTTTATTTGGGTTTACATTTAAATGTCTTTACTTATATTAAGTTAATGCGCTAATTTTTCTCTCGACTCTTTTTTGAAATGTCTACGCTATTTCTATTGTTTTGTGCCATGCGTGGGTACACAAGAATAATGTAATTGGGTCAAAAAAAGGAAATCTGAGTGACTGGCGAGCGATGCAGCAATATGATCTGATAAGCGCCCATGCCTGACAGTTTGCCTACAATACATTACAATCCGGAGCTTTACTGTTATGGACTCAAACACCCAGAATGCAACAAGCATTCAACCTATCATGAATGGGGAAGATTAAGTCTAAAAACAATATTACCATGTTCTTGTTGTGACCTTACATAAACTTGGTTGATCGGTTCTCCACATGCATCATAGTGCATACTGCATATCACCCAGGAGGCACCGAACCAATTAAAAAATGAGTGCATAGAGGAGGAGCCTCACGTCTTTAAACCAAATGCTCTCCATGCATTGACGTGCAGCCCTGCACAGAACAACGTCCGAGGGTTTAAATCTGTATTAACGGTGGCTGAATCTAAAGCCGTCAGTTTGTTTCCAGACCATAAACATACCTGTCAACTTTAGCTTCTCTGGGGGCCAGGCAAAGCCCCTAATTACACCCGTCCCTTCGGAGTTACTTCATAGGGATGTAAAGCAATGCAGGGATGAGCCACGTTTTAACAAATGAGCATTTGTGCCTGATATATGCTCCGAGTTGCAAGAATGTGTCAGGGACCTTTAACGCCGCCCCACCACCACCACCCAATGCAACAAGCATTTGAGGAAACAATTAAATGGTGCTTGAAACTAGACATCTTTACACACAAGAGCATAACCTAGCTTTTTCAAACACTGTAACATGTATCCTTACTTAAGGCAGGCATTCAGTTCACTTAGCTATCTTAGAGGGAGAGAGTGTGGCTTAACGGCTAGGGAAGCTGACCTTGAAAACTTGGAAGGTGCAAGTCTCGGCAGGGACGCTCAAACATCCCGTGACTCTGCGCAAATCACTTAATCTCCCCATGCCTTAAATGAATGTGTCCGCCTGTAATGCAGCTGGTGCTCAAGCGCTCTGATACCTTCGGGTCGAGTTCACGCCATATAAAAAAAAAGAAACCATGCCAACACCATGGAAATATTCGAATGCCGGTCAGGTGCTCAGCAAAGCCTGTTATTTTTCTTTGAATACTAGAACGCTGTCTTCTAGAAAACACAGGCTAATTTTAAGTGCTGCTATGAGTTTCAAATCAGGTGCAAGCTATGTGCGTCCCAAATCTAAAAACGGTGGTTTCGTGAAAATCGTGATGCACTCTGTTTATGATGCGCAATTTCCTCCACGCGTGTGGAGTATTGTGTGGGGGATGAGTGTGTTGAAGGATCTGCTGAGTGTGTGTTAGACTGTTGCACAGTTTAAGGAGGTTATTTTATGTTTTGAAACCTCTTTGTCATTATGGTTCTCATTATGAATGCCTGGTATAGGGAGAGTTAATTCTGCACTGCCGGGGTTACTGATGCCTCAGGGTTCCTTTAACTTCAGGAGTGCAGAATTAACAGGGATTCGGCCTCCAACCTAGGTCCTCTATTTAGTCGTAGCGATATGCACGTAATGTAGTTCAGCAGGTACTTGATACCATATGTAATGTATAATTAATCTGATATCTAAATAGAGATGGATGTGCAGTAATTGATACATAATTCTGAAATAATTTGAATGGTTGAAAATTTTTAATAAAACAAAAGAAAACGTTACAATCATAAAATAAACAGCGCATCATGTGTAAATCAGGAACACATTTTCTTTGTTAGTGCTTGAAAAGTAATCTGAGACTCATTTTCAACTAAAGTTCAAATCCTCAGAAATGAACTAGTCAAGTGAAGTCATTAAATACTCATTTCAAAGTCATCTAAAATCATCAGGAAGATCATAGCTTCTGAAATAATCAGATGGTCATTTTCAAGTCATCCTCAGATCATCAGGGAAACTTGCTGATGACTTCAAGAGCTTGATGATGTCGGATGATGAGAAAATGACTTCTAAAGTAGTTGGCTGATCATCCAATGACTCTGGGATGGCTTCTAAAGTAATCCTGTTTGACCTGGGTCTCCCCCAGTCAAAAGATCTGGGTTAAATCCATCGTTCTTTTGCCCACTACGCCACCCCAGTTTGGACCCAGCCATATGCAAATCATTCTTGACCCTGTGCCCCAAAGAGCCTTGAAGCCAACCAGTTACATTACACAATGTAACCAGGAACCAGGTTCGAGCCTCCGCGTTGGCTCAGCTACCTGTGAATCTGGACAAATCACTTAATCTCCGCCATGTCTACCAAAAATGAATGAGTCGGTCTGTAACACAACTGGTGCTGACATGCAAAGCGCTCCAATACCTTCGGGTGGAGTTCGCACTACATAAAACTGCAAAGAAAAAAACACATTCAGAGGAGACCTTTGTGATAAGTGTCTCGTCTTCTGAGCATGCGCAGTAGAACGATTGCGGCAGCGTTCTCTACCTTTCCGATAATTACCTTATGCCGACCTTTTTCTGAGCATGCGCAGTAATACTATGGAGGCGGCGCTCATTGGTATGTCTAAAGATCCTTGTGAGAAGTGTCTAGAATCTCGAGCGTGCGCAATAGTACGATGTTCTCTTAACAGGTCTGCAGACCCTTGTCAGAAGTGTCTCGTTTCCGGGGCATGCGCAGTAGTACGATAGCGGACTCGTTCTCTCTGTGTGCCAGAAGATCCGAATGACAAGTGTCTCGTCTCTTCTGGGCATGCGCAGTGAGTAGTCGTCGCGCGGAAGATAGTGCAGGTCTTCTAAGCGGAAGTAGGCCATGCCTTCTCTTCCGGTGGCCTCTGAGTGTTCATCTCTTTCTGTCTCATATGCACCACCGGCCGCGTTCAAGAAATGCCGCTGAGGAGCCAGGTGAGGCGACGGGCCGTGAGCTTTACTGAGGTGCACAGGTGGCCACAGACGGGAACTTGTCAAAGGAAGAGAGGTTCAAAGATGGAGCCCTCGAGGGAAAGCAACTGTAAATAAACTTGTAATGTCCACAGGAGCGCGGCCTGTGACATGACTCATTCATGAGGGTCACTGATGCACCTTGATACATGTTTATGAGCAGCATGGGGGGGCCCAGGGGGGCTTTGCCATCTATGGCCAGTGCCCGGTAACTGCTCTGAGGCCCCCGGGCTGGGATCTGTAGGCTCTGGTATGGATTCTGGAGCTGGGCTTTCAACTGGGACAGGAGATTCCCCTCAAAGGGGGTTCACAGTATTTATTATACGCTCTGCCTCTTGAACATGCAGAATGACCTCGGGGTTTTCTGGGGGTGTATTTACTATATTAAACTTGGGACAATTTGTCCCAAAAAAGTGGCCCAGTGAGCGGGATGTACTTGTGGAACTCAATGCAGAAACATTGATTTCACCGATAATTCCACATTACTTTCGGTGCACCCTGGCATTCCATTAGGGAGCCCGAAATTACTAATATAAATTATATCAATAATTTCAGTTGTGCCAATACTTAATCGTATTTGCCAATCTACATTGGATCGTGGGCCTGTCTGCAGGTTGTCATTCTGGGCCATAACATAGGCTAGGACAGGGGTTTTGAATAACCAGAAATGGAAAACTTTGCGGAAGTTTGTCATATCTGTACTGGAGTTTTGTAACTTTTGAGCCTTTTCTATTACCTTCAAAGTTACATTCATGCTGTGCTTGCCACGTCTGAGAGTTCACATGTGGGCCATGGCTCAGCTGGTTTAAGTGGATTGGTACCCAATGTGTGGAGGAAGCCAGGTTACACAATTGTGAACTAAGCGTACAAAACGGGCTTTGGAGTGTTGACGTTTTGGTTCACAGTATTCAAATACTGTACAATTACTTCCAGATGTGGAAGGATGTTGCATGCCGATGAGTAAGGAGCTCTTCCTGCTGACCCATTCCTAACCTATTCCTGCAGTGCTTTCGGGGCCTCTGAGAACAGCTTTTTCCTGTGCACTAAATAATTATACAACTGGATGGACCATGAGATGGATTTTGCATGAGCTTCAGCTCGATTGCTGTGATGCCACTCCCGCTTTAGCATCTATTACTGACAGGTGCTGTCAACTCACAACTTTACAGTCCAATAGCCTTTGGATTTGTATGTAATAAGGTTTGACTGCTCCCAGGCCAAGCTTTGTTTTAAACTAGACCAACAACTTGGGTCTTAAGGCATCTTTAGATTCATGATGGGCACTTATCAGACATTCTTAATTACAATAATCTTGTTTATTGTATATTTGGAACTGCATCAAATAAAGTCCCCTGTAAGGATCTTAAGGAGGAAATGAAAGGGCGAGAGGCACCTGAGGTACAAGGGTGTGTGTCCTGTTTTGACAGGGATGGGAAAACTGACACCTGTTGCCCAGGAAGTCCTGCTTCAGTAAGCAAAGTTCTCATCTCAGGATGAAACTCATGAAAAGGACGAGGTTTTCCAAGAGTCTGTGACTCTGGAGCATGAGCCGCAGACCCAGATCTCCGCTCCTGAGCTTGTCTGGAGATCCACCCCATCTGAAGAGTGTTCCCACATTGTCAACCTAGGGAACGGAATACCTTCTCTGTGTGACAACTCCAGGAGTTGCCTGATCCATCATCATTGGAGACTGTTTCCATATGGTTTCTTTTGCTGTTAAGGTCATATTCTATAAACTGGTGCACTGTCCATTCATGCAGGTGCGCAAATCGATTGGGTGTGCCTGGTGGAGAAAGGGATAATGCACTGTATTACGTACAATATTCGCTCTCATTGGTTCAGGTGCGTGTGGTTCACAATCAGTGTACCTTTCAAAACACTGCTTGTCTTGTGCCATGTCTGTAATACAGCATGGGCCGATGACTCCACTCATTTGAGTAGGACATACTCCTTGTCATAGTGCAGGTGTACATTTTGTATCCACGTGTTTGAAATGGCAGAAGGGGCCACTCAAATGAATGCAGCCTTTTTTCCAACATGTATGTGACGTAGGAGTCCAAAAAGACAGAAAGGGTTTGCAATTTCAGAAATTCGATTTAGGGCCTGATTATAAGTTTGGCGGCCCATTGGACCGCCGCACCAGTGGTTTGTCTGCCGTATTAGTACTATGGACAGAGCGTTTCGGGACCGCCGCAACCATCAGGGATCCACGATCCCTGGTGGTGGCGCGGCGGGCTAGGGAAGCAATATGCCTGGCGGTGCCGCGGCGGTGCCGCTGCGGCACCGCCATGCATTACGAGTTTCCCCACCGCCAGCTTTTTCATGGAGGTGAGCCTGCCATGAAAAGGCTGGTGGTGGAGAAACAAAGGGGGCCCTACAGGACCCCCTGTTGCCCCTGTGCATGGGGGTGCATGCAGGGGGGCACATGCTATGCCCCCCTGTGTGAATGCACCCTTGTTCCGGCAGCGCATGAACTGCTCAGTCCATGCTGTGCAGGAACTTCCATTGGCAGTCCCACAGTGATGCAGTTATAAGGCTCACTATGAGCCTTTAAACTGCACCGCTGCTGGACCACCACACTGTCCACCTCCCAGACAACAAAATTATTTGTAATCTGGCAGGCAGGTGGTGGTCAAGTTTGGTGGTCCTGGAGCGGGAGGCTGGCGTGGCGGCCCGCTCCAGGACTGCCAAACTCGTAATCAGGCCCTTGGTATTATTGTAATCATGAAATAACCTTGCATGAGCACTTTTGAAGGAAGATGGTTGTATATATCAAATATTTCTCCACAACACTATATCTGACCTATTGTTATTGTTACGTTGGTTTTGTGGAGTAACCCACTTGGATGATACAGCAAGACTTAATCTGAGCACAAACTATAATTTGTATTCACAGGCACTAAAAAACAGGTGTTTCCTACTTGACATCACAATACAACTACCAGAGTCATTTAACAATTAGAATCTCATGTGCATGCGGGTTAGCATTATTTGAAATTGGATTTAACGTGATTGTAATTATGAAATAACCTTGCATAAGCACTTTTGGCCCCTTCTTCCTCCTTCGAGCCTTTTATGGAACACTGCCAGAATGAACATGTCTTTTTTTTTTTGCTGTGATAATGTAAATATTAGGGAGCTCACACACTGTAGTGGGTGAAAAACATCCTTTAGTAACAACATTTTATGTTAATCATTAATTCAATGAATTTAACAGTACATTAATGATTTGTATTTGTAATTAATTGTTTATGTCGTATAGAAATGTAATGTGCACATCGCACTACTTCAACTGCACAGTATGTTGTCAATGGCCATTATGGGTTCGACGTGTTTTTTTAACCCCTTCGATGCTCATGACGAGCTCAGCTCGTCATGCTGCACGGTTGGCGTGTGCGCATGACGAGCTGAGCTCGTCACGACCACACCCGCGATCGGAATGTCCAGCACCTGGGCGGAATTCCGATCACGGCGAAGCGGTTAAAGGGGTAGTCATACACTCACATACCATCTGCACATTTGGGTAAAGCAGCTTAATTTTCACAAACTGGAGTGCTGTCCATGTATTCTTTCTAGGAGACTAAACAAGTGAACTTTCTTATGTGTGTGTGTGTGTGTGTGTGTGTATGTATGTGTATGTAAATATATATATATATATATACGTTTGTTTTTTTCAGTGAATATATATATATAGATATATAGATATATAAATAGATACAGATATTCACAGAAAAAACGGCTAAAGTAACGTTATAGTTAGGTGTGATAAAAAGAATTGTTTTTGTTTTTTAAAAAAAACTTAGAAATTCACAGAAAACCAACAAAGGTTAAAATAAAGTTATATTTAGGTGAATATATCAGTGACAACATTAATGTTCTGAACTAAAAAAAACACAGAAATTCACCAGTTATAGTTAGCTGAACTATCTATAACTTGCGCCCCTGCCATGCACTGCTTATGACCTCACATATTACATCACTCATGACTTGTTCTATGACATCATTTATGGCATCACTGATGACATCTCAAATGACATTACTGATGACATAATCCAATCAGTGGCTTAGTTTGTTTCATAGTTTACATTGTGGCAGGTAGCTATCATATTACTTTTCTACCTAATTTTGTACAGCCTATGTCCAGCTTAAGGGTGTAAGTGTTTAAAAAACGTGTGTGCTCCTAATGCCCCTTGGATGTGTAGAGGTATTTAACAGGTTATAAATCTTTGCACTGGATTGTAACTCTGTGTGCAGGTGACAGTTGACGACTTGTGTTCAGCATGTTCAACACAAATTTACATACTATATACTAAGTATTGTAAGCAGCATTGAGTTATTAGAATCGTTACAACATGACACTTTCTACATAACATAGAAGACTGTGTACACCAGGTACTAACCCATGTACATGTGCTTCTTTTGCTTCAGAAGATGAATGAGCTATCTGTAAAGTTTTCACTACAGGATGAAGGCTTCAGGTAGTATAATCTTTAGTACTTTCAAACAGTGGTTATTTTAAGTGAATAGTGTATTTTTTGATAAGTTTGGCATAGAGTGTACACTGTTCTTAGTAGATTCCTTTTAATGCTCTGTAGTGTATTTCTCATGATAGTTGCAGTGTCTGCAAACAGTGTGGTACAGAATAAACTCTCTCCATATAGTAAACACTGTTTACAGTGCCCACTTTTCTGTTCATATCAACTTCATTTCTCAGTGTAGTTTCAGTGATTGTGATGGGTTTGATAAAGATACAAGTTGTCCATAGTAGAGCATTAATTTTGGAACAGACATTGAGTCTTTTGAGGAATTTTCTCTGAACAGTTGTATACATATTGAACACCACGTGCAACCGGGTTTGCCATATATCTGTGGTTGATTGTTAATGTGAACTAGGCTACCTGTGAAGTGTATGGTATAGGGCCAATGTTGCACATGGCGCTTGCTTGCTACACCTAAGGGAGTTGTGTCTATGATGGCATTAATGATGCGTTATATTATTCCGAGCTATTTTGTACTTATTTTCAGGCCCCTAGGTTATAGAGTAATGTGTACGAAAGAGGCTTGAATGATGTCATCAGTGATGTAGTCAATGATGTCATTTGATATATCATCAGGGATATCATAAATTATGTCATATAACATGACACGAGTGAAGTAATATGTGAGGTCATAAGCAGTGCATGGCGGGGACAGAAGATATAATTAGCTCTGCTAACTATAACTGGTGAATTTCTGTGGTTTTCTGAGTTCAAAACATTAATGTTGTCACTGACATATTCACCGAACTATGGTACTTTAACCATTGTTTTTTCAGTGAATTTCTAAGTTAAAAAAAAAAGATCTTTTTATCACACCTAACTATAACATTACTTTAACTTCTGTTTTTTTTATTGAATTTCTAGTTGTTTTTTGTTTTTTTAGTGTAAAGTAATTTATTACCATACGTAAAGCCAAACCCCACCGCCTTTGGCTGTGCTGGGTGGGGGGTTGGCAACAGGGCCTGTCCTGTGGGTAAGCCCTGTGGCCAACCCACCCGGAGGCAACCAACACCCCTGCAGGCAGCCAACGTCAGGCGGCACACAGCCTTTCGCCGCATTTGGTGTGGGGTTGACAACACAGCCTGGCTTGCAGCCAGGCCCTGCCTCCAACACCCCACAGGCATCCATCAGGAGGCAGCCCAAACCCACGTTGCGCACAGCATTTGGTCGTGCATAAAAGGGGTTACCCACAGGACCTGTTTTGCAGCCAGGCCCTGCTTCCAACTCTCCACAGGCAGCCAACCCCACGTTGCGCACAGCCTTTCACCGTGCGCAGAGGGGGGCAGGGATATGTGCTTGTGATTGTCATCTGTACTCCTACCACTCGTAGATGGGTTCCTCCTTCTTTTTATTTTAATTAATGAATTGTTCTCCTTTACTTCATCTGCATACTTATTATTATATTTTTTGAAGCACTTTTCCTTTTCTTTGTTTAGCTCTCAACTTTCTCTCCCATTTTAGCATTTTGTCTGACTTTTCATTTTTCTTATGCGCATTGTCTGCAAATCCCTATGATAAACTCCTCCTGTGAACTGACCTCAGTTTGTCTTTTGTTCTTCTTTCCAGGTTCATAGATTCTACAGGGTTCCGAATCCCTGGTGAAACCAAAACGTCATCATCCTTGGCAGAAGCAATGTGTGGAATCCAGGGTCACCTAAGACAGCAGGTAATGACTGAAGCAGCGACTTCGCTCCTTGTCAGGGACCACCATCACAGTGCGGAGTACTGCAAGTGGGTGGGGTTTTGTTAAAATTAGTTCCTTCTGTGTCTGAGGTGATAGTAATATGTTCTGAGCATTAACTAGTCACCATGCTCTTCAAGCTTACATCCGGAGGACACCACATGTCACTACCTTAGTCGCATCCTTGAGAGGTCAAGGTAGGTGTCACACTTCCCATGACTCTGTGCACTTGCGTAAGCAAAGTCGAACTGAGATGCTAGACACCATTTGTGCCTTTGTTGGAAGCTGATAAATTCTGGATGAATATTAGAAACGTGTCATACGACCTTTCCTTTCCACATACTAAAAATCATGCTTGCGCAATTGCCAGTAGCATCAATTGGTAGTTTAGGACATTGTTACCTTGGGATTAACTGAAGAAGAGCAGGTTGTCAAGAAGACTTTGGGGAGAAAAAAACTTTGAAATGTTTTGCTTGACTTGAGTGGAAGCAATAGGGTCAGGCAAAATTGAATTTAAATGGGAATCTGACATTTTAAGTCAGTTTAGGGAATTAAGAAATAAGAAGTCACACTAAATTCAAGGTATTGCCTGATATATGGTGTGAAAATCAGAAAAAGTGATGTTGTGACATTACATTTTTTCAGTGAAATTGTAATTGCTGCAGTTGATACAGTGTCCTATGATATATTTATCTCTAAACTGGAGGACGTGGGTATCAAAGGGAAAGCACAAAAGTGTTGTAAATCTTAGTTTTATGATCGGCACCTGGCAATACAATTTCCACCTTTTCAGTCTATATTCAAAAAGGTGAGGAGGGATGTCCCTCAAGGATCTTCCCTGAGTCTGACATTGTTCACTGTTTATCTGCGCCCCCTATGAACTATGCGGATGGTACATAATTGATGTATCCATTGATTGCACAGCCCCTGACCCACTGACTATCTTTTATAGGTGTATGAGGGACGGTTCATCTTGGCGATTCACAAATTCCCTGCAATTCAATGGGAATAAAACTAAAATCTTGTGTTGCTCCAGTGTTCCCTTCAGATTGTTGGCCTTTATCAGGGGATCCCTTGCCCACATCATCATTGGTATTTAGGATTTTATTAATTGTTATTTACACTGATAGTAGAGAGGAGTACGTATTCTACTAATTTTCCTCCTTTCTCTCCCACCAAAAGTTTTCTTCTTCTGCTGGAGTGTATATTGACAGTAAGTTGGTCTAAAAAAAGAAGTATTCATAAAAAAGCAAACAAAATTGAGTAGACATAGTAAAAACAATTGATTGAATCTCACTCGTCTATTGTCCAGTAACTAAACAGTGCGATGAGGCAACAGTTGCAAATCATCATGAAACCTGGGTATTCCAAGTCATAGACTCTCCTAACTACCCTCTCTTCTTCCGACTCCACCCCCCCCACCTCAGCTCTGATGTCAGGAGGTCACACTTAAGTAACAACTATTGCCACATTAGGGTACTTATTGGGCAGATTGCTGCCGAGATTATAACTAGAACTAGTCTCGACTGCACCAGAATGCAACTATGACTACATTGATATTTTCCTGAAAATACACTAACGGCGATGAGAGGAATACTTGGAAATAGCGTAACTGCTGCCTACCGCTCCCAACCCGCCGTTCTTCGCCCACCATGCCCCTCTAGATAGAGGCTGGCCTAATGCTAATCAGCCAGTGAGGTATAGCTTGGATGCTGTTGCACAGCGATCGGGGTTAGCGCTGATTGCTGGCTCACACATGATGAAAATTAACTACCCCAACATACATACAACATACATTTGCATTGTCGATGGGACAGCCTTCTTTTCATTTTGTTTGAGCCAACCCGTGTGTTTAACTTTTCTCTGTATTATTTGCTAAACTTTCTTGTGATCAATTAATATATATTCTGTGGTTTGATATTAATGATCCTTACAGTCTCACTGGTTCCATAAGTAAAGCGTTTTTTGGTTTGCTTATAACTTAGGCACCGTTTGACGAATCTATATGAAACTTTCCCAAAAAAAGTCTCATCCTTCTCAACTCTTTCATGGAATGTTTCAGGGTGATCCTTTAAGCAGGGGTTGTCAAAAAGGGGATCTCCACTTAACAGATCACACCGAAACTTTGCATGCACAAACTAGGTAAAATACAGCAGTTTTTTGGAAAGTTTTGTGAGGATTCGTTAAACAGTACCAAAGTTATGAGCAAAACCAAAAAGGCATTTCCATGGAAATGCAGACCTAACTATAACTATTCAGTGGCGACCGCCACTGCGTAATACATATCTATATATCTGTAAAACTAGCAGCATTAAAAAATAAAATACGGGAATACATTATTTATTTCAAATGAGGTAAAAGTAATGATGTAAATGTACAAAAGAGGATACTGTGACAATCAAATGGTAAACATTTGTCTACCCACAGCGTGACGAGGAATGGGTAGACGAGGAAAAACCTACGAGGAGATGGTAGCCAAACTAGCAGTAGGGGTGGAAACAGTATGTGTCCATTATTCACGATCCCCATCCTCCACTGAACACTGATACTCAGTAATAGAAAGGGAACACTCGGCTATAAACAGGGCCATTGGAATTATGCGGCAGGAGGGGACCAAATTATGCGCAATGGTCGAGTAAACTATGCGGCATAATGTGGCACATTGTTTGATAGTATTACTTCATTATTTCCTCATTTTTTAAACTTGGTAGCACTATCTGGGCATTGGTTGCACCTCATTAGCACCAATTTAATACCCAGATATAGCAACAAGCAACAGAAAGGTGACCAGTCCAGCTTTGCAAAGAGCCTTCCACTGCGCAGCATGTCGCAGTATGTTTAGTAACGTTTGAACCATGTGAGCTACAAACTATTTTTTGTTGTTAAAATCTGCAGATTATGTGGCAGATGATAGATTAAGTGGCAAATGCGGCAAATTTATAATTATGCAAAAATCGCAGCAGAATCGTATAATTTCAAGGGCCCTGGCTATAAAGAATGCCTGTGCGGAGTGGAAACATCAGTCATCTGACCAGAGGAGCATACATTGTATTTTAAGACAAATTGTATTAGAGTTTTTATTTCAACCATAAACTATGGCCCGATGTCGTCAATGAACTCGTGCTGTTACTTGTGTGTTGCAGAAGAAATGTTAATATGTTTCTTCCTCCCAATGTCCCGCTAGTTCGAAAAGGAGGGTTTCATTGTGTAGCCTCATGTAATGGTGAGAATTTACAGTCCAGTAAATATCCTCTTGTCTTTTTTTCAGTTTAGGGTCTTTGAAGTAGGTTCAACATGCTCATCAGTCATTTTGTCCTTTGGGCCTCAAGGGTTCCAATAAAATGCCAATGCTTGGAGTACTCTGGGTGCCAGAAGTGGCATTGAGTTCCTGAGGGGGTGGATCAGTGGTTTCTACGTTGCACCAAAGTCGTCCCTGTCATTTCTCACAGCAGCTGTCATCATTTCCTTTACTATTATGGACCATGATCTTTTCTCTGACTGGGGTCTGGTGTGCCTGTGCTGGGACTTTGCACATGTGGTCTAGGCTGCCAGGGGCCCTTCCTCAGACTCACCTCTCTGGTGTTGTCATTGGACTGTCCCCGTTGGACTAGGTAGATGTGTGGTGCTACAGAGGCCAGTAGCACCAGCTGGGTGGCGGCAGTGACGTGTCAGGGGCTAGTGCCAGGTTTGAGGCTTAGCACCAGGCATGAAGCAGTCTGTGAGCTGCCAGGACGCGTCACTTTGACCATGTCAGAGGGAGTGGGTCAACCTGCCAATCAGCCTGTGAAATGCCAAGACGCTAGACATTACGGTAGAAGCATAACAGCCACCTGTGAGCCGCAAGGACAACTTGTAGATGTAGGGTCTGACTTAGGGAGGGTACGATCAATTGTCAATGTCAGGTCGGGTTGGGGTACATAGCAGATGCCCGGCAGCAGCGCCCAATAGTGACTTCTCAGTCATCACTGGGTATGGTTACTGGGTGACGTTGTCATAAGAAACACAATGCTCCATGCCTTTGCTTTTTTCAGTTTGTTGTTTCCAGAGCATTAGTCCAATTGGTTAAAGTGCACGGATCCAAGAATCCACCTGCTAAAATGCAGTCAAGTGTCAAATGGAAAAAACACGACCAGAAGCGGTCTCCCTGATGACATATACCCAGGTATGTTTACCTCTTAACAGGCGGAATTCTCCCCTTTATCTCTGTTATGCACACAGATAACCATGGGGTAATTGAGAAGAGATGGGAAAATCGCCACAACACCTCTTTACACTCCACTTGCTGTTCAGGTCTCAGTTTGGAGAGAAGCTTAACTTCCTCCAATGACCCAGTTTTCTTATCACCTTGCAACAAATCAGTCTGTTTCTCACTTTTTTTTAACTTCCTCAACCATTGCAACTATGAGAAGACAATACATGCCATCATTATACAACTGGGAAGTGGGAGATTTTGGAAAAAAAATCGGGGGAATGTATTTTCCTCATTGACATATATTGAACAGGGAAATATTTAGGTGGGAGACACGTAAACTAAAGCCATTATTGGCTTAAAAAATATAGTGTCTCCCACCTGAATCGGGTCTTTTGGCATGTATGGTAAACACTGTTTTGCCGATTGACATGGAACACCCTGTAGGGGTCCCGTGCATTACACCCAGAGAGTGGATAAATCTATTTGTAAATAGGCAAAGTATGTAATAGCTTTAGTCTCTAGGACCAATCTTGTTTGATGGAGGTGGTGGTGCTGATATCCATTTCAAGGCATTAATTCATTTTGTTGCAATTGCATATTAACAATCATTGACCAGTCTCATCTACTCATCCCTTTGATGTTGTGAGGGCGTTTCTGAATGGGTTATAGGTGCAATAAAAAGGAACTTGTGATTTTCAACTCCTGCTGCTATCGCGCTGATTGCGGTGCCCTGTGGTTAGCGTTCTAGACACCTAATCTCCCTCCTCACTTCCTTTAAAAACCGGATGCTGCGACCGCACATTTGGTAATTGTTAGCAAACCTGACACAGAGCTGCTAGAACCGGGGATGCCAAATGCAATTTTAGCCTAATTTGTGTGTAAACTGTTTTTTAAGAACTCGTGATACTGTGTTTTTAAAAAAAGGAACTTGTGATTTTCAACTCCTGCTGCTATCGCGCTGATTGCGGTGCCTTGTGGTTAGCGTTCTAGATGCCTAATCTCCCTCCTCACTTCCTTTAAAAACCGGATGCTGCGACCGAAGGCAAGCCCGTCTGCGCCCGTCAGCGCCCGGAACGCGCCCAGCGCCAGGACCCCTGCCCATGTTAGAAGATACACTTACACCCGAAATGAACTCCTTGCCCTCAGACATGGTGAGTGCCCTCAACCTGTGTCAATCCCAGACACACTGAAATGTAGCCCGATGCGATGTAATACATGTGGTCTGGCACCCTTGTACCTTCCAACCAAATCTAACCTCCCAATCAGTGAAGGGACGACCACCAAATCCGGCAACAACCGAGAGAATGCAGTCCCCCGAAATACTAGGGATTCCCAGCCGCATGTACCCACACAAGGAGCCGGCCGGAATGAGCTTGAAAACATCTGCTGCATCTTATTTAATACCCGATCCATGATCAAACACAAATATGAGCTTGAGTGTCTGATCCAAGTTGAAAACCCAGATTTGCTGTTTCTTACTGAAACTTGGGCAAATAACATCTCAGACCCTGACTGGGGAGCAGCCGTGCCGGCGGGCTATCTTGTAGCCCATGTAGATAGGGTCGGTGCTAAAGGGGGAGGTTTAGCGCTGATTTACCGGTCCCACTTCACTGTGAAGACTAAGCCTGAACCCACACTAGAAGCTGAGGCAATGTCTTTTAGTATTAAAAGAAACAATTGCAAGCTCTTCCCAGGAGTACTCATTTACAGACCCCCAGGCACGAGAGCCGCCTTCATCAGTTCACTGCAGACTTTCCTAGAATCGTGCTTAGACACTGTTACTTTCACAGTCCTTGGGGATTTTAATTTCCATCTGGAATCAAATAATGACACCGATACATCATGCCTGATAGACAACATGGCCGGATATGGCCTGAGCCAGCTAGTATCAGAACCCACGCACCAAGCTGGCCATACGCTAGATGGACTATTTACTAACAACTCCTCCACAGAAGTGACGAGAGTACAACAATTATTATGGTCAGACCACTCCGCAGTTCATTTTAATGTCCAGTTGGTAGCAACCAGTTGTGGCCGCAGGACTAGCTCCTCGCTGGTGAAATCCCGCCCCTGGAAATCAATTCAAGAACAGGATTTGATCTCAGCCTTATCAAAGAACCTACCAGATGTTCTGGACTCAAACCTGGCAGCCAACAATTATGAAAACTGGCTAACTCAGGCAGTAAATAAGTTGGCGCCGGAAGAGTCTAAGCACCAAAGGAGTAGACTAGTCTCATCGCCCTGGTACTCGACTGAGCTTAAACAGCTAAAAATTAAGTGTAGGCGTCAGGAGCGAATTTGGAGATCGAACTATAGCGCGGAACATAGGAGTAACTACAACTTAGTATTAGAGGAATACAAGTCCTCTATAAAGCAAGCCAAATCAAAATATTTCGCTGCTAAAATTCAGGAGGCGTCGAACTCCTCTAAAGAACTGTTTAAAACTATCACCATCCTATCCAAATGCCCACAGGATACGGTGTTTTCACCAAACCAACCATTAGTGGATAAAATGGCTGGCTTCTTTCAACATAAAGTACAGTCAGTATACAATGAGCTCCTGAACACAGTACCAAACCCAGTAGGGAATGGTACAGATGGACAAGAAGACACCGCCCCTGGTGATAGTCTAACACGGTTCCAAACGCTAGAACAGAATGAAGTGGTAGACCTACTGGTGAAAACCAAGTCGGGGTCTCCCTTGGACCCCTGCCCTCCTTTTATCCTACACTTAGCCCCAGAGGTGATCAGTGCCTGCTTGACCCCCTTACTGAATACAATCATTACTTCAGGGGTCTTTCCACTGTGCTGGAAAAAGGTCTGCATTAGACCCATTTTAAAAAAAACCTCACTTGACCCTTTGGAGGTCAAGAACTATCGACCAATTTCTTGCCTCCCGTTTCCTTCCAAGTTACTTGAGAAAGCCCTAAACAGGGAGCTGATGGAATACCTAGATAAGAATAACATCCTAGATTCTACGCAACATGGATTTAGAGCTCAGCACTCAACAGAATCTGCCTTGATCATGGCGACGGAAGAGATTAGAAAGGTGATGGATGGTGGTGATAGGGCCACCCTAATACTACTCGACCTAACCGCAGCGTTCGACACTGTAAATCATCCAGTGTTGGTACAAAGGCTGAAAGCGGTTGGTATTGGGGAGAAGGCTCTAGCCCTTCTAGCCTCATACTTGGCAAACAGGGAACATGCAATTCACTGGGATGGACTTCAGTCGGGAAAGTTCACACTCCCGTGTGGAGTGCCCCAGGGTTCTGCCTTGTCCCCCACCTTGTTCAATGTGTATGTTGCCCCACTGGCTAGATTAATAAAAAGCCATGGTCTCTCTCTTGTGTCATATGCGGATGACACCCAATTAGTGGTGTCAGTTACGCAAAACGTAGACCTGACGGCGGAAAGGTTCCGGAACTGCCTAATGGCATTGATGGCCTGGATGAACTCAAACTTCCTGAAGTTAAATACGGAAAAAAATGAGGTCATAGAGTTCAGGCAGAAACCCACGGTCTGGAGTGAACTCTGGTGGCCGCCTGAAGCCGGAACATTTCCTGTCCCTGTACCGAAGGCCAGAAATCTAGGGTTTCTGGTTGATAAGGACCTAACGCTTGCCTTCCAGATAAATCAAGTGTCATCGGCTTGTTTTTTTACGTTGAAGGTATTGCGGAAGATTCTCCCATTCATCCCACCCTCATTAAGGAAAACGGTAGTCGGTGCGCTGGTTTTGTCTCGAATAGACTACTGCAATGCGTTTACCTAGGCGCGGGTGTCAGACAGCTCTCTAAACTACAGTCTCTACAAAACGCGGCTGCACGAGTACTGTTAGAGCTACCTAAACACCATCCAACATCCGCAAGCCTAAGACTCCTCCATTGGCTCCCAGTCCGCCGAAGAATAGACTTTAAGGCTCTTTGCCTAGTCCATAAAGCCCTCTATGGAGGAGGGGCGGCAGACATTCAACTCTTATTCCCGCGATATCTGCATGTACGCTGCCTCAGGTCGGCAAATACCGGACTGGTCCTTCTCCCCAGGATAAGAAGAGCTAGATGGGGCAGAAGGGGGTTCTCCTACCAAGCGGCTAAATTGTGGAACTCCCTCCCAATCCACATGAGACTGCAGCCCAGCAGGACTCTTTTTAGAAAGATGATTAAAACATGGCTCTTCTCTAAGTTCTAGGCCTGCCAACCAGGTGGGCGGCTACTACCTCAGCGCCAAGACGCCTCGGCATTAGTGCGCTCTACAAATATTTCAGTCAGTCAATAATTGAGGCTCCAGGAAGGAGCTGAGGGCCTGATCAAACCTATCTTGCGTTTGTGAATGCTGTAATTAGCAAAATAGGTGCATTTGCAATCACAAAATGGGGTTGATTATATTCTTATCCGCTTTCAGGAATAGTAAACATTTACTAATTCCTAAAATTGGATTGCAAGTCGATATTAAATTGGAAGGGGTGTGTTACAGGCCTCCCTTCCTACTTCGTATGAGATGAATCAATGTTTTGTGACCGTAATCCATTTGCAGAACAGTGAGTTGGGCAAATGGGAAGAGATTCCAGTGCGGTTTGTTTCCCCTTTGTGAATTTGAGAAAGTTTGTTGAGGAGTAGGCAGTGCTCCAGGGCCCATAGCCAACTCTCAAACAAACTTTTTAACAAAAGAAAACGTATTTTAAGCTCAGGTTTGCTTTCTTTAAGGAAGTTTGCTTTATTTAAATGTGATCACAGACATCATGGTCTTGCTAACCGCGGCAGGCCACCATCCTTCTAATGACATTCAGTCAGAATAAGTCTCAAAATGGACATCAGAAAAAGGTGATTTCTTTATTGTTGTGGTGGGTTGTCTCATATCTTAGAGTTTCTGATCTTCTATTATCTTACAGAATATTTGGGGCATGAATCTAATATATCCATCACCTGGTAATGTATCAATTTCGGGTTCCATTACCTGGTTAAAATCCCCAACCAGATCAGTTCTCCCACTCTTTTCCCTTTGATGACTTCTACTAGCAAGTGAAGAAATTTCTCCTGTCCTGCATTTGGGGCTAAGGACACTACCAATTTCAGGTCTCATTGTTCCATTTTCCCTTCCCATCAGTGCACTTTTGCCATCCCACTGGTCCTAGATGCTTCTCCCTGTGACTCACTGAACTTTGTCTTGCAGTAAATAAAAAATGCTACCCTGTTCTTGGGATTCCGGATATTCTTTCAATCTTCACCAAGCAGAGTGGGTCCAAAGAATGCTGGGGATTGTAGTTCAAATCTTGCTTGTGGGGTATCACATGCTGTTTGTTTTACTTTTATTTTAGATGTGTGCCCTCTCTAGTGTTTTCTGCCCTGGTTGTACATTGTTCCAGATGTGCATCGTCTCACATTGCACTTTAGTTTGCAGTGACCCTTTTCATACGTCACACATTCCACTATTACTGGCTTTTTAAGCAACAGCATTTTGCATTATAGGATTTGTAGTGTTACATCTACCAGCATAAGTATTGAATATAACTCCCAGCTTGCAAAGTGCTGTTGCTTAAGAAGAGAACTATTAAAGGATGTCAATCATGCCAAGGGCTCATCTGGCACCAGTGATGTTAAGTCACTTGTGCATTAATGGCGTACCACACTTGAGGTGCATGCTGCTCCAGGTGTTCTGTTCTTAGGTATGCAGTGTCACTTGTTAGCACATTTACGCTTCATAATTTCTACGTATGCCGTATTGGTGTGCTTCATGGAAGAATGTGACCTTACAGTAACTCTTCTCTGCAGTGAATGCCGATTGTGCAGGTAATTGTGCTTGTGTGGGTGCTTTGTTGCTACTGTGAGGTCGGGTAGCATGCTACACCAGGAGGGCATTCTCGATTGGAATGGTGTTGTACTTGTAGTGCAGCCTATGTGGGAAGTGTTTTGATGTAGCGTGCGAGTGGCCAGAAAGGTACTCTTATACTGCCCTCAGTCGCGACGCTTAGCAGCGTGATGGAGGAAGATGAGTGAGAGCACATGTATGCAGTTACATTAGATGTCTGCTAGGGGTCACTCTGCAAGTCCTTTATGGCGTTCTTTGGAGACAGTTGTTTGGGCCTTCCTAGCAGTCCCGGCTGGAGGTAAAAAGATGTCAGCAGCAGCATCTAGGTTTCATTCTTGGGTAAATGGCTTCCTGCTGACTTTTAAATGGGCCGCTTAGTTTCATTTTCAAACTAGTGTTCTAGTGAACGGGAGCTTCTCATAGGCGGCTGTGCATCAGACTGGTCACACAACTAAGATTTTAAGGAAAACAGAGCTGATCCAAGTGTAAAAGTCGCAGAGATAATGTGCAGGATGCTTTCTGTCAATGGGAAGGCATCAGCGCTCAGTAGTGGCCTAGTCGCTGGGGCTTCTAGAGGCGCAGTAAGTCAGGGTTGTAATAAGAGTCCTAATTTCCTGGAGAAGCCAGAAGAAAACTGGACACCAACTTGGAGCTTCCCTTCGTCTGCAAATGATACTGGCTCAATCTTGTAGTATGTGTGGGCTATCAACATTCCTAACTCCTGATGGAACTTTATCCTACTATATCAATCTAATAAATGGAGGAATGCGATCAATAAAAATGTTTCTACTTTGGTTCCAAAATAGGCAGTAAGGCACTCTTCATCTGTAAACAAATGTACGTAAAAGGTATTTGCCTTTTGCACCTTTTTCGTCAAATCCTCTTTCAAATGCACTGCCTGACTTTCACCACTAACCTGTCCATGGCCAAACATCCCTTTCCTGCTTGAATTTTAGTTTCTAGGAGAAATCAGCTGCTTGGCTATAATGGTTACATTGCATTCTTCCTTAGGACCAGAAAGAAGTCAGTTTTCCAGGGGAGCTGCCATTGGATGGCAACTTGCATTAGTGACACTCTCATCTGTGCCTACATCAAAGTTCAGGATCTTGGGTCCTGCCCACAAAGTTTGTTTTAGCGGTCAATCAATCAATCAGTAAATTTTAGATTGCTTCTTGTCACCCATGACGGTATCCAGGCGCTGGCAGGGTCCAGTTGATTAGCCGAATAGCCAGATATTCAGAGACTTTGGGACCTCTAAAAGAGATAGGGAGGTCCGTAGATGAAAAGTTAGCTTGTTCCATGTCTTCGCCGAATAGCCAGATATTCAGAGACTTTGGGACCTCTAAAAGAGATAGGGAGGTCCGTAGATGAAAAGTTAGCTTGTTCCATGTCTTCGCTGCTAGGTAGGAGAAGGAGTGACCTTTGCATCTGGTACGTCGCAGGGTGAGGGCTAGAGAAAGAGACGCAGAGCGAAGGTGTCTGGTGCGCTGATGGAAGTTCAGGCGGTAGTTCAAGTAGGTGGATCCCAGTTGTGTAGGGCCTTGCATGCATGGGTCAGGAGCTTGAACTGGCATCTTTTCTGTACAAGGAGCCAGTGGAGTTCCCTGAGGTAAGGGGAGATGCAGGACGAGACTGGCTGCTGCGTTCTGTATGGTCTGTTGTCGAAGGAGGTGAGCTGCGTTCCCTGCGTAGAGAGCGTTGCCATAGTCAAGTCGGTTGGAGATGAAGGCCTGGGTGATGGTGCGTCTTGAGCTTTGAGGTAGCCATTTGAATATCTTACGAAGCATGCAGAGGATGAAGAAGCAGGAGGAGGAGATGGAGTTGACCTGAGTTGTCATGGTTAGCTTGTTATCCAGAATTTTGCCTTGGTTCCTAGAATGGTCAGTGGAGGTAGGAGTAGGTCTGGGTTCTGAGTGCCACTAGGATGCTTCCCATGGATTGCTTTTGTTTCCGAAAATCAGTACCTCTGTCTTGTCCGTGTTGAGCTTCAGGCAGTTGTTCTGCATCCATTTGGTGACGTCTGTCATGCAGTTGTGGAAGTTGGTCTTGCTTTGTCTTCGGAGAGGATGAGTTGTGTGGCATCGGCGTAAGATATGATGTTGAGGTCATGGGTTTTGGCAATGTTGGCCAGAGGTGCCATATAAGTGTTGAAGAAGGTGGGGCTAAGCGAGGATCCTTGAGTTACTCACAGATGATTTCCTTGAATTCAGAGGTGAAGGGGGAAGCAGACTTTTTGTGTTTTTCTGGTGAGGAAAGAGGTGATCCATCTGAGAGCAGCTCCTTGGATACCTATGTTGTGCAACCTTGTGATTAGTGTGTGGTGGGCTGCCGAGAGGTCTAGCAGGATCAGAGCCGCAGTCTCTCTTCGGTCATGTAGGGCTCGGATGCTGTTGATAGTCGTGATGAAAGCTGTCTCGGTGCTGTGGTTGCTGGGGAATACGGATTGGGAGGAGACGAGTTGGAGGTTCTGTTCCAGATGTGAGGAGTATTGTTGGTTGATGGCTTTTTCTAATACTTTGACTGGGAATGGGGAGATTGGTCGATAGTTGTTGAGTTGGCTGGGGTCTGCCAATGGTTTCTTTAGTAGGGCGTTGACTTCTGCATATCTCCATTCCTCATGGAAGGTGGCCGTGACAATTGAGGTGTTAAACAAGATGGTGAGTATGTGGCTAAGTCTGGCTTTGCTTTGGTTGAAGAAGTCGTGAGGGCATGGGTCAGTTTGGGTCCCCTGAGTGTACCGAATTCATGATGGAGGTGGTGCCCTATGATGTGAGATGGCTCTAATCGGTTAGTCAGATATCTGTGGTAGCAGCAGGGTTGTTGTGTTGCTTGAAGATGTTGGTGGCCTTGGGCTGGGTTTGGAAGTTTCTGTATATGTTGGCAATCTTGTTGTGGAAGAAGTTTGTAAGGTTGTTGCAGAGTTCCTGTGAGTGGGTAATGTTGTTTGTTGCAGCTGAGGGGTTTTAAAATTCTTTGATGATGTTGAAGAGTTCTTTGCTGTTATTGGAGCTTGATTCAAAGCGTGAGGCTAAGGCCTTTTTCTTCAATTCTTTCAACTGTCTGTGGTGGAGATTGAGGGCTGTCTTGAAGGCTGTCTTGTTGGTCATGTCCTTGCTGGTGCGCCATCTCCTTTCCAGTTGTTTACAGTGTCATTTAGCGGTTCTGAGATCGATCTTCAGTGTACCAGCTAGCCTCCTTGGTGGACCTTCTGTGGGGGTTGTTGCCAATGGGAGCAACGCTGAGGCAGGCTGGGGGCAGAGGTCAGTGAGCTGGTGATTTTGAAGTGGACAATGAAGTGGTCGGTCCAGGTGAGTTCCATGGCAAGGCTGTACCTGATGCTGTTGATGGAGGTGAAGATGGGTTTTACCGTGTGGCCTGTGGTGTGAGTGGGTCGTGGATGAGTTGAGTGAGTCCGATGTTGTTCATGCTGTCGAGGTGGTTGGTAGTGTTGATGTAACTGTGGTCCTCGACATGGAAGTTGAGGTTGCTGAGGAAAATATAGAGTTGGAGTCTGTGGTGAGGGGAAAATGAAGTTGTAGTTTAAGTTGCAGAAGGCTGGACGTGGTCCTGGTGGACGATAGGCGAGGGTGCCCCTCCGGGTGGTTTTGCTGTTTGTTTGGAGACGGGAGTTGAGGTGTTCCATGACTGGGGTGATGTAGTAATTTGTGGTGGTGCATCGAATAGATTCCTTGTGTATGATGGCGATCCCACCGCCAGGCTTGTTGATGCAGTCACGGTGGGTGATCTATTGCTGTGGCGATGTCAGGCACGGAAGTTAGGTTTAGCCACATCTCAGTGAGGAAGAGGACGTCGGGATGAGGGTGGAGAGGAGGTCCCAAATCTTTGTGGTGTGTTTGCATGGTGAGCATGTGTTGAGAAGTCTTTGGGCCATATGTATCAAAAAAGAGTTTTGCGATTCTCAAATTGCGATTTTTTGCGAATGTCAATTAGAGAATCGCAAAATGCAATGTATGTAGGATTTGCTAAAAATTTTGCGAATCCTACATATTCCTTATTTGCGAATCGCAAATTGAGATTCGCAATTAAGGAATACCTTCCCATTCATTCCTATGCGCTAGGAGGCCCATAGGAATGAATCGGAAGACATTCTCAATTTGCGATTACCAATTAGAGAATCGCAAATTGAGAATGCAATTTCAAGGTTGCCAAAAGGACACCCTGTTGCACCCCTGAAATATGCATGTGTGCACATTTTGCGCACATACATGCCCTAAGGGCATGTATGTGCGACATATGGCACTTTTAAAAAATCAAAAAAGTGCTTTTTTAAAGAAAATCGCAAATTACCACCAACTTGAAGTTGGTGGTAATTTGCAATTCCTTAAGGCCAAATAGCAAATTTCTGGAATTGCATTTAAGGAATCGCAATTTGCAATTCCTTAATTGCATTTGCAAAATAGAGAATCCCAAATTTTGCAATTCTCTATTGTGCGATGGCCTTTTGGGATGACATCCCAAAAGGCTTTTTCCAATTCGCAAACGGGAAAAAGGCTTGATACATATGGCCTTTAGTGAATTGTGCCCAATATTATCCTTCCCTGTTCACTGCTTTTTCACAAAAATCTTGTGGGTTCTGTTGCCTTGTGTTCTCACTAAGTGTTCTATTTTTTAGGTCTTGCCTGAGGCAGCACATGTGCTGTCACTTGCATGACATTTTGTTAGCTGACAGTGGGCTTAGACCCGGACATAGCTTGCCAGTGGGTTGGCTTCATCGTCACATTCATTTCCTTGCTTCTCTTTGGTCAGCATGTGGCGGCTCCACTTCCTCTTTGTGTGTTTGTCCCTCCCCTGGAGCATGGCCCAAGTACTTCTGTCCTTCCACTGCTGTTTCAGATCTATTTTTTTCTCTTACTTGAAGAACCCCATAAGAGTGCATTTGTTTTCAGGCAGTCGCCATCCCGGCCTTCTTCTTCCATGTTGCTCTTGCTTACCTCTGTGCTTTTTTTCCCCTCTGTGGTATTGCTTCAAGAGATCTGGGTTAAATCCATCATTTCGGTATGCCCAGACATGGGTCACGTGCTCTCCATGCCACTGTAGTCAAGCTATCCTGGCTGATGAGGGCTGAAAGCCCGAAACCGGTCCTAGGATGCTTGTTTCCAGTCCAGGGAGGACCTGGCCTGGCAGTTCGGGCTGGACTGTTCCCATGAGGCACAGGGTCAAGACTGATTTGCATATGGCTGGGTTCAAACTGGAATGACATGGTGAGCAAAAAAACGATGGATTTAGGCCCAGATCTCTGTACTGGGGTGAATGTATGACATTGTTCTGCATTCTGTCCATCAATTGTTCTTTTTGCATTTGTCACCCCGAGTGGGACGGGTATGCCCACACATGGGTCCCGTGCTCTCCATGCCACTAGAGTCAAGCTATCCTGGCTGATGAGGGCTGAAAGCCCGAAACCGGTCCTAGGATGCTTGTTTCCAGTCCAGGGAGGACCTGGCCTGGCAGTTCGGGCTGGACTGTTCCCATCAGGCACAGGGTCAAGACTAATTTGCATATGGCTGGGTTCAAACTGGAATGGCATGGTGAGCAAAAAAACGATGGATTTAGGCCCAGATCTCTGTACTGGGGTGATTGTATGACATTGTTCTGCATTCTGTCCATCAATTGTTCTTTTTGCATTCGTCACCCCGAGTGGGACAGGTTTGCCCAGACGTGGGTCCCGTGCTCTCCATGCCACTGGAGTCAAGCTATCCTGGCTGATGAGGGCTGAAAGCCCGAAACCGGTCCTAGGATGCTTGTTTCCAGTCCAGGGAGGACCTGGCCTGGCAGTTCGGGCTGGACTGTTCCCATGAGGCACAGGGTCAAGACTGATTTGCATATGGCTGGGTTCAAACTGGAATGACATGGTGAGCAAAAAACGATGGATTTAGGCCCAGATCTCTGTACTGGGATGAATGTATGACATTGTTCTGCATTCTGTCCATCAATTGTTCTTTTTGCATTTGTCACCCCGAGTGGGACGGGTATGCCCACACATGGGTCCCGTGCTCTCCATGCCACTAGAGTCAAGCTATCCTGGCTGATGAGGGCTGAAAGCCCGAAACCGGTCCTAGGATGCTTGTTTCCAGTCCAGGGAGGACCTGGCCTGGCAGTTCGGGCTGGACTGTTCCCATCAGGCACAGGGTCAAGACTAATTTGCATATGGCTGGGTTCAAACTGGAATGGCATGTTGAGCAAAAAAACGATGGATTTAGGCCCAGATCTCTGTACTGGGGTGAATGTATGACATTGTTCTACATTCTGTCCATCAATTGTTCTTTTTGCATTTGTCACCCCGAGTGGGACAGGTTTGCCCAGACGTGGGTCCCGTGCTCTCCATGCCACTGGAGTCAAGCTATCCTGGCTGATGAGGGCTGAAAGCCCGAAACCGGTCCTAAGATGCTTGTTTCCAGTCCAGGGAGGACCTGGCCTGGCAGTTCGGGCTGGACTGTTCCCTTGAGGCACAGGGTCAAAACTGATTTGCATATGGCTGGGTTCAAACTGTAATGGCATGGCGAGCAAAAAAACGATGGATTTAGGCCCAGATCTCTGTACTGGGGTGAATGTATGACTTTGTTCTGCATTCTGTCCATCAATTGTTCTTTTTGCATTTGTCACCCCGAGTGGGACAGGTTTGCCCAGACGTGGGTCCCTTGCTCTCCATGCCACTGGAGTCAAGCTATTCTGGCTGATGAGGGCTGAAAGCCCGAAACCGGTCCTAGGATGCTTGTTTCCAGTCCAGGGAGGACCTGGCTTGGCAGTTCGGGCTGGACTGTTCCCATTGGGCGCAGTGTGAGCAAAAAAAACGATGGATTTAGGCCCAGATCTCTGTACTGGGGTGAATGTATGACATTGTTCTGCATTCTGTCTATCAATTGTTCTTTTTGCATTTGTCACCCCGAGTGGGACGGGTATGCCCAGACGTGGGTCCCGTGCTCTCCATGCCACTGGAGTCAAGCTATCCAGGCTGATGAGGGCTGAAAGCCCGAAACCGGTCCTAGGATACTTGTTTCCAGTCCAGGGAGGACCTGGCCTGGCAGTTCGGGCTGGACTGTTCCCATGAGGCACAGGGTCAAGACTGATTTGCATATGGCTGAGTTCAAACTGAAATGGCATGGTGAGCAAAAAAACGATGGATTTAGGCCCAGATCTCTGTACTGGGGTGAATGTATGACTTTGTTCTGCATTCTGTCCATCAATTGTTCTTTTTGCATTTGTCACCCCGAGTGGGACGGGTATGCCCAGACGTGGGTCCCGTGCTCTCCATGCCACTGGAGTCAAGCTATCCTGGCTGATGAGGGCTGAAAGCCCGAAACCGGTCCTAGGATGCTTGTTTCCAGTCCAGGCTGGAATGTTCCCATGAGGCACAGGGTCAAGACTGATTTGCATATGGCTGGTTTCAAACTGGAATGGCATGGTGTTGGAAACGGGGTAGCGTGGTGCGGAGCGGGAAGGCTAAACCGGGAACATTGTGTGAAGCATCCGCGCAGCACACACAGGCGACACACCAGGCACACTACAAAAAGGAGACCACATCAGGCTGTTATGTAAAAACAAGTTTCTTTATCTAATTTAAATCAGCAGTAGATGAGGCAGATGATCTTAGGATGACATTCAATTCATTGCATTGTAAAACTTGAGTAATTCATTCAAGTGCATAACAGCATTAAACCTTCATATAGGTGAAGAGACATTGGCAACATGCGTCTGAAAGCAGGTAATACTGTAGGTAATGCAGGGCAGTAACGAGCATAAACAACAGCCTATTCAGGCACATTCAGTTAATCAGAAAGCAGATGCAGGTAGGCATAAAACACTAGCGGTAATGAGGAACCTGTGTCAGCCTAGGCGTAACCACATTCAGCACAGTGGGTGCCCTAGTGCAAGTAGCATTCAACATAGGTACATTAAACTCAGAGCAAGTACTTCAATGCAGTGGCGTCACTAGTGGGGTGCGGGCGGTGCGGACCGCACCGGGTGACACCATCACATGGGGTGACACCTTTCCCAAATGAGACTATTTACTAAATAGTCTCATTTGGGAAAGGTGTCACCCCGCACTGGGTGACACCAACCCTAGTGACGCCGCTGCTTCAATGAGGCTCAATGCATGTAGGTACATTCAATCCTATAGCGACCTTTAAAGCAGGTAGGCCTTCAACCCTGTAGATAATGCAGAGCAGGTTAACACTGAGGCTCAATACCTTTAGGCAGATTCAATTCAGTATAGACCTGGCTACAGGAAAGCAATGAGCAGGGGAAACATTTCTTATTTCCTTTCATTAGGGCAACCTCCCTGGTGGGCATTCAACATCAAGGTAAGCTAGTTTGCATAAACCCACGTTTCTCAACACCCCAGGATTAACAATTAGGGGCAGGAACCAGATTAGCATAGGAGCATGAGTATTCGTCAGAACACCAACAGCCTAACCACATCAGATTGGGGCGTAAAACATCTGAGAATGGAGGCATAAACACATTGGCATAACACAGGGGATATACCCCCGGAACATCATGGCCTTCCACCTAACCCTGTCCAAGGGCGTTGCAGCTGCCCACTGTCCTGCGGGGCAGCTGAGTAAAGTAAATCAGGCCAGTCAACGCCGTTACCGTTGGAGCCCCTTCTCTTGGACTCTAGAGTCACGAATGCCCCCAACACGTGGCACTGCTGGTTTCCAACCTCCGCCCGCACTCACCAGGCTTCCTGCAGGGGGGGCTGCTTGTACGCCGGGCGGCTCCTTCACCTCCGGGCTGCCGGCGCGACCACACGCGGGGCTCTCCTCACCTCACGGGAGCCCCACCGACCGCAGCACCTCCCTTGGCTTCACCCGGGCCCCTTCCTGGGCCCCGGGACTTAGATGCGGAGCACGCGAGGCTCCGGACGGCTTCCGGCGTTCCCCATCCCTCCCGCGCTGACACAGGCAGGCCCCGGGCCTCCGTAGGCTGCAGGCAGCAGGAGCCAATCCCAGCGCGGCTCCTGGGGGCACGGCCTATGACGCGGCCGGCGCCCCTGTTGCTTGGCGACGGCTTCACCACGCGATAGGCCCCACGCGGCCTTGTCCGGATCGCGGCTTCTCTCTTGCGGCGCCTGGGCCGCGGCGGTGAACCTGGCTACACTTCTCCGGATTCCAGCGCAGGGGCCTCGGCGGTGATTCGGGCCTCCGCTTCTTCTGGTCTGAGCGGCGCCCGGGTTGCAGCGGTGATCGCGGCACAGCTCTTCCTTCTTCAGCGACCCCGCGGTCGCGGCGGTGAGCTTGGGCAACTCCACAGTGCGGGCACAATACGGGGTAGGCTCCTGTCTAATTAGTATAAAAACCACGGGGTGGGCTCCCGTTGGTTTGATTAGCACCACGTGGCGGCACACACGCGGGGTGGGCACCCGCTTGCAGGCAAAGCTCAGGGGGGATCCCCCACTCCGGGATCTCCTCGGGACACGTGGCAGCGCTGCGGTCGCAGTGGCGACAGGGACTCACAGCGCTTCCTCCCTCATAGCGCTTGACCTCCTCACAGCGCACAGGGGCCGCGGTGGTGATGCCTTACACAGCGCTTCTTCAGGGCACAGCGCTTCTTCAGGCACGCAGCACTTCTGGGTAGCACAGCGCTTGGGCAGCATACAGCGCTTTCAGGTCCCAGCGCTTTAAGATCACAGCGCTTCTTCAGGCACGCAGCGCTTCTGGGTAGCACGGCGGTTGGGCAGCATACAGCGCTTTCAGGTCCCAGCGCTTTAAGATCACAGCGCTTCTTCAGGCACGCAGCGCTTCTGGGTAGCACAGCGCTTGGGCAGCATACAGCGCTTTCAGGTCCCAGCGCTTTAAGATCACAGCGCTTCTTCAGGCACGCAGCGCTTCTGGGTAGCACAGCGCTTGGGCAGCATACAGCGCTTTCAGGTCCCAGCGCTTTAAGATCACAGCGCTTCAGGTATCAGCTCCTTTTCTCTCCTGGGCAGTCCACATGCTCACAGGGTGCTAGACAGCAGGAAGCTGGCAATAAGGGATAGCGCTCCCCAGGTGCTGGAGTCCGGGCGGTAGGAGAGCAGGACAGCAATACTGGGTCAGATCAACGGGCAGTGGGTACTCATCGGAACAGGACCGCAGCTCCTAGAAGCAGTCATCCCCCATAACGTGGTACTCCTCCTGTCATGGCAGTCTACACTCCAGTAAGGGGCTCTCACTGGCCCAGTGGACGGTGGAGGGGTGCAGATGGGCACAGGGGCCAGCACACAGGCCCAATGTGGCGGTACCTCCTGGCAGAGTGTCCCCTCTCAATCAGTCCACGCTCCGCACTGTCCCTGTCTGAGCACATGGCAGCCCAGCCCCCCTATATATCCCCCTCACCCCACCTCCCAGAAAGGGCTGGAAGCTTCCAGAAGGTTCCCTGGGAAACCGGTCTCAACTGGTTTAGGGGAAGGAGTAGAGCACCCTGGGTGCCAGGCTTCCCTCCAAAAGCAGGGGGTGCTGGCGTCCATTGTAAAGGTGACATTTTACCCAAGTGCACTTCTAAAATGGTGGAACTAACAGTGTGTACAACATTGCACAGCATTTATTATTTTCTGTTCAGACACACCATGTTTTATTGTCACACAAGCGAAAAAATTCAGGGCAAAAGGGCCAAGTCCAACACATGGTGAGCAAAAAAACGATGGATTTAGGCCCAGATCTCTGTACTGGGGTGAATGTATGACATTGTTCTGCATTCTGTCCATCAATTGTTCTTCTTGCATTTGTCACCCCGAGTGGGACGGGTATGCCCAGACGTGGGTCCCGTGCTCTCCATGCCACTGGAGTCAAGCTATCCTGGCTGATGAGGGCTGAAAGCCCGAAACCGGTCCTAGGATGCTTGTTTCCAGTCCAGGGAGGACCTGGCCTGGCAGTTCGGGCTGGACTGTTCCCATGAGGCACAGGGTCAAGACTGATTTGCATATGGCTGGGTTCAAACTGGAATGGCATGGTGAGCAAAAAACGATGGATTTAGGCCCAGATCTCTGTACTGGGGTGAATGTATGACATTGGTCTGCATTCTGTCCATCAATTGTTCTTTTTGCATTTGTCACCCCGAGTGGGACGGGTATGCCCAGACGTGGGTCCCGTGCTCTCCATGCCACTGGAGTCAAGCTATCCTGGTTGATGAGGGCTGAAAGCCTGAAACCGGTCCTAGGATGCTTGTTTCCAGTCCAGGGAGGACCTGGCCTGGCAGTTCGGGCTGGACTGTTCCCATGAGGCACATGGTCAAGACTGATTTGCATATGGCTGGGTCCAAACTGGAATGGCATGGTGAGCAAAAAAAACGATGGATTTAGGCCCAGATCTCTGTACTGGGGTGAATGTATGACATTGTTCTGCATTCTGTCCATCAATTGTTATTTTTGCATTTGTCACCCCGAGTGGGACGGGTATGCCCAGACGTGGGTCCCGTGCTCTCCATGCCACTGGAGTCAAGCTATCCTGGCTGATGAGGGCTGAAAGCCCGACACCGGTCCTTGGATGCTTATTTCCAGTCCAGGGAGGACCTGGCCTGGCAGTTCGGGCTGGACTGTTCCCATGAGTCACAGGGTCAAGACTGATTTGCATATGGCTGGGTTCAAACTGGAATGGCATGGTGAGCAAAAAAACGATGGACTTAGGCCCAGACCTCTGTACTGGGGTGAATGTATGACATTGTTCTGCATTCTGTCCATCAATTGTTCTTTTTGCATTTGCCCTCTCCCGCACTCACAGTTATTTTGCTTGTCGCCTCTCAACAGCTCTGTGATGTTGCTTACCCCCTTCTACCCCCTCTGCACTGTTTTTTGTTCCCACCCATCCCTCTCTGTGTTGTGGCTTGCTGCCTCCCACCATCCTGTTCCTCTCTGAGATATTGCTTGCTGAATCCATCCCATTGTTTGAACCCTAAACCCTCCCACCACCGCCCAACATTGTCGCTTGCCTATCCCACCCTCCTGTGTACTCGCTTGCCCCCTCCTGCGTTGTTGCTTGACCTCTAACCACACACCAGCCCTATCCCTCATTGTTGCTTGCCCTCTCCTGCTAGGTCCTACGTTTTTGATTGGCGCTCCCACGCTCATGGAGAAAAAAAACGCTATGACACTGCCAGCGCTGGCCATGTAATAGCACTTTTTCCCCTCTAACTTTCAGCCGTGTTGTTCAACATGGCTAAAAGGCATTGACAAAGCCAATAGTTCTTGCAGGCAATTATTGTTATTCCTTGGTCGCTATTTAGTAAGCTCTTCGGCTTACAGGCCAGCCTTTCTTTATTCCTTATCCTTCATTACGTGCATCTATCTCATTAATCACTTCTTGAATTTTTCCATCTTAAAGTTGAGCTTCTTCCTTTCATTTGCCTTTCTTTCCTTCATCTTTTCGTTCAATTTTTTCTGCTCCATCCTTTCTTTCCTTCTTGCAACCCTTGAGTCTTTAATTTTCAGTCCATCCCTTCCACTCACCTTCCATGACCTTGCCTTCGTCTTTCTTTCTTCCGTAGATTCGTCCTTCCTTTTCACCCCTTACTTTCTCCACTTAGAGATGAGTACATTCACTAGGAAGTTTGAACTAAAACACCCTCTGCAGAAATCTTTATGTGACCCCAAATTCATAAGTTAGAATCCTGGTGAATCTACTCAGCCTTTCATCCTTCTCATGTTGATAAAATAAGTACAATTTATAAAGTTTGCAAAAAGCATGTATTACTGACAGAGGTACATGTTATGTTCCTTATTTTTTCCATCCATTTTCCTTATTCCATCCTTTGTAGGTCTTTACAGTTGTCCTTCTTCCTTCATTTCTTCTTTCCTCATCCCTTCATAACTCCCCCTTCCCTGCACAGGGTGTTTTTAAGTGATGTAAAACATGCCTGCAAGGACCTCATATCTGACCAAGAGAAGGTTTCACTATAGGAACTGGATTTCAAATTGAAGAAGGAAGGTGTAACTCTTAAAGCCTCTGTAAGAGAGCTTCTTTCTTGCAGTTGTTCCTCTGTTATCTTCTTATTTCTTTCTACATTCACCCATTCTTCCTTCCCTATACTTTTGTTCATTTCTTACTGTGCATCAGCACTCGATGGGAGCGCTTGCCTTTTCTTGCTTTCTGCCCTGTGTGCATCTTCCTTCTCACATCGCCCTACACTTTCAATGTAACTTCCACCCAGCTCTTCAGTAGCTTCTCCAACTCCTCCCCATCATACTCAGCTGTTTTCCCCTTTTCTTATACCTACCCCGGCTCCTCCACTGCTCCTCACTTTTGTTGTAGTTCCTATTACTTTTATTATTGATTTCTGCCAGCAGCTTTTTCAGTGAAGCATTGCCCTCTGTGGGCCACCTCCCACCCACCCACTCCAGTGGCACCATCTGCACCACATTCTCTCCCCTGTAAATGCCCTCTAAGTTGCTGAGGTCCATCCTCGGGCAGTTACAGTCCTCCAGGCACTATGATCAGGGCCACTGGAATTATGCGACGATTTTTGCATTATTATAGATTTGCCGCATTTGCCACATAATCCAGCATCTGCCGCATAATCTGCAGATTTTAACAAAAAACATTTTGTGTTTCTAGCTCAAACGGTTCAAAAGTTAATAAAACTGCAGCAACACATGTTGCTGTGCAGTGGAAGGCCCTTTGCAAAGCTTTACTGATCACCTTTCAGTTGCTTAAAGCTATATTTTGGTGTTAAACTGGTACTAATGAGGTGCAATCAATGCCCAAACAGTGTTACCAAGTTTAAAAATGACAAAATATTGAAGTAATATTATTATACCACATAATTTACCTTTTCTTGCTGCATAATTTACTCAACCCTTGTCTTGTGGTTTGTGGCCTCCTGGTCTGCTTTGCTACGTTGACTTAGGCCTGGCTGCCATGATGCCTTTTTTGCGCATGTTACTCTGAGCCATTATTCTATCGGCCTCTGCTCCTGCCAAGTTATTTTAGAACTGTCTGCATTTTCTGTCTTTCACCTTTTCTCCTGTTCCCTTTGGGCTACGTCTGCACAACATGTACAAGGTCGAAAAACAACGTCCCTTGTTCTTGCTGATCTGGCCAGTTCCTCGCACCTAGACATAACACTATGTACAGCTGCCATGGAGAAATTTGTGTGCTTTTAATATTGCGGTTTTCACGCTTTAGAGACAGTTGGAGAGAAACCTTTCCAGAGAGAAGAGCTGTGATTGTCTGCTGATGTAGATTTTGCATCTAGGGACTGAGGTATGGGGGTTCGCTAGACAATGCCCAGAGGTCTTCTGTTTTTATAATAAAATAGCTACTAGCACGGGGAGGGTGGTTAGGTCATTTAGCCCTATATCCACTGCTTTATGAAATGCGTTCCCCGTTTGTATTCTATGGAGTTGTAACTATGCTGCTTATATTATTCTTATGCATTGTGCTGATAGTACTGACACGTGTACTGTATCTTAGAGCACGTTAGTTGAAATAAACATTTTAAACTATACTGTGTCTCTTCTTACGCACGTTGTGGACAGGTATGAGTGAGTGATGAAAGGGTGTTCTTGCTTCTGCGAGTCCTAAGAGAGAGATACAGTGTTCTGGGTTGTCTAATCATTGGTAACCTCGTTGCTAATGAGACGCTAAGGCTAGTCGGGTTGGGGTTTTAGGTGCTAAGGTTTATGGTTGGCTCACCACTATATTCCGAGGTCCTATCATCCTGTGCATAGCTCTGTGTGTGCAGAATCCCTATAACACCCTGCCACATAATTTGGTCCTTTCCTGCCACATAATTCCAGTGGCCCTGACTATGATATTGCTTTATAACAGGAGAAGAGTGACTGGTGCCTTGTGGCACTTTCGGAGGAGTATTTAAAAAAATAAAAATAAATGCAGCCCAGTATATTTTAGAGCGAGACCAAGACCATTGAAACCGAAGACCTTGATAGCTTGCCGTTTGTTGATGTGAGCATGCTGTTCGTCATGATCTTGCTGCTGTTCTTATTGTGCACAGTAAGTTAAGATTAGAGCTAAGATCTACACAGGCACCATGCAATCGCCCCCTTTGTTGTAGTATGTATCCTATACCCCATAAGTTGTAGTTTCCTAGTAGTGTAGTTCAGGGTATTGTTTCCAAATGCTTTTAGTGAGCATGCCATCTGTTTCTGACAGTTGTGAAAAGTGTGGTTTACTGTACCTCATTTTAGGGCATGTCTCTGTTTGATTGGTCACTCCCACTTTTTGTTAGTTTTTCTTGCTGTTTTTTTGACTCACTGGGACGCTGCTAACCAGGCCTCGGTGCTGTGACACTTATAACATGTTGACATTTGTTAAACTCTTAATTGGGATATTTAACTAGTATTTAGTACCCAGGGCATGTAAGTTAAATGTCACTAGTGGACTGAAGCACTCACAGTGCCACCCACTACAGTGCAAACATGACTGCAGCCCTACCATTGTAACCTGGCTATTTCAGTTTAAACTGCAAATCGAACCTCTCAAAATAACCCCGTTTGACATGCCTAAATCTTCCGTTTAAATAACAATTGGTCACCCCATAAGTAGGCCTTTCCAGCCCTAAGGTGGCACATGGTAATTAGAACTAGGACATGTTAAAGTAGTTTGAAACAGTAAACATCGTTTACCACGAAACCGGGACACCTGATGCCATTACACCAACCGCGTTGTTACAGCGCCTGCCATTACTCCGCAAGTTGGAACAGCGACTTCCTGTAGGGGTCAGAAGGTGTTGGGTTTAAAATCCAACACCTTCCCTACTGTTGCACAGACTAGAGTTGGAGTAGTAAATTACACTATTCCAACATCCAGCACCCCCTAGAGCAAGTCGTTGTTCCGACTTGCGGGGTAATGGCATGCGTTGTTACAACGCGGTCGTTGTAATGACCGCGTTGAATGGCATGCGGTAAAAAAACAAGCAGGGTAACGTGGCATATTCGTTTGAAACATTTCTTTACAGTGAAAAGCGCCTAAAACTCTTGTTTCACTGAAGCAACGTTGGCTATTCCAAAAATAACCATTGGATTACATTATTACACTTAAAAATGACTATTTCAGCTAGGAAACACCTAAAAATATACTTCAAGGGTTCATTTTAATAGTTATTTTAAAACCAACGTAATGGTAAACTGAAATTAACTATTAAAGAAATGGTACTTCTAGAAAAGTTGCCTCTGTTGTCCAAAAGACTCTAGAAGCCCATTTGGTAACCTTCCACTGTCACCTCAATAAAGTTGTGAAATACTGCTCCCAGAACAGAGACAAAAATCCTTGGGTGTGGGGAGGTGTTGTGCCCTCTAGACAGGATCGCCCAGGGGCAGGGCCCAGGAATTTAACTAACCTCAAATTGGCCTCCATTGTTATAGGCAATTGTTCACTGACACCAAGTCTTTGTCCCACTAGTCGGTTGGGCATCAATCCCAGAGGGAGGGAAGCTGTCCCCAGTATCAGTTCAGAGTGACCAGAGTGGAGGCGACTGCCCATTTCTCTGGCCACACCTCTCTGCAGGAGCTCTGCACAAGGGAATAAAGGTTCTGCCATCTTGGTTTTGGTAGAGAGGGGTATTTTGGATTGTTTGCAAGAGAACACACTAGAACTGATGCAAACGTGGGTAGGGTTATCCTTTGGAACATTTTCCCTATTCGATAAGAAGGGGCCAGGAGTCTCCTCCATCTGCCAGGCAAAAATGTGGCACCACTGGGCATCTGCTTCAGAGTACTCCTGTACCCATGGAAGACAGAGGAAGGACTGTACCTGCTGTTGAGACATGTGAGGAAACCAGAGAGGCTGGACCTACTCCAGCTTGTACCCAGGACAAAGAAGTGGACTCTAAGAGTCAGTTGGCTGACCTATTTGGCTACAGGGACCAAGAAGCTTTCTAAAAGCCCCTTTTCCTGAAGAGCCCAACTGACCAGTTCCAACAGAACCTGCCCTGGACCCTGCTGGTGGCTTCTGCTGAAGTGTCTTGACCCCCAAGTGCTCTTCCTGAGGTCCTGGGACCGCCGGCTGTGTCAAAGTGTACTCCTCCAGATCCTGAGAAACCTGGGACTTAAAAACATTTAGGCTCCAAAGACTTCTGGAGGACTGGGACAAACCTGCCAAGTCTTTCCGAGAAAGGTGCATTTCCGCTGGTCAAAGATTCAGATTGCTCCAGCTCGGACATTTCTGCAGTAGCAAATTCGTTTTAACAGGACGTCATGGAGCAGTAAGGGCTTGTGGAGCCCTGATGTGCTACAGCTTGCAGCCTTGCCGTGCTGGAGGAAGCGAGCTCCAGTTAAGTAATTTAAGCCCAAATGAAGAAATCTTTACCAGGCCAAGGTGGCAAAAGTCCCCAGCCAGCAAGAAACCTTCCTTGGGCACAATTTTTTATTTCTACCTCTCTGAGCTTTCCCAGGAAAAGTCAACAGCTTCACCAGTACTACGTCTGACACCTTTCCGGCTTCGTGGAGCTCTTCTCGGTCACAGCTTGTTGCCTTGACCTAATTGGAATTTTGACTTCCATGTCCAAGACTAAGTCAGAAGGCAAAAGTAAGTTAAGAAAAACCTTGTTTCTGTATTGGACCCTCACTCCTTTGTGGACAGCCTTAACTACCGCCTAGTCCCCGGTCAGGTGACCGCTGTTGGGCAGTGCAGTGCTTTTTGACGCCTTATTATCATCTCCGTTTCAGTTTTCTATCCCATGTGACAGGACGGTGGACTGCATGCACATTTACTGTTAACTTATATCACTGTGAGATCTCATTCACCACCCTTGTTTAAATATATTGTTCTACTGTATATTTCCATTAATAGTGCACCGATGCCAGCCCCACCACCAGCATCACTTCTCTCTTCTTGCTGCGCAAAAGCGCCTGCTCAGAATTTAAATGAAAATGTTCATTCCTGAAAATCGCTCAAAAGAATATGTGCTTTCCTCATTTTCGTTTTATGTTGAAATGTGGGGTCTTGTGCAGTTAATCATGCGTAGGTCCTTTCCCAGCTGTGCCACCCCGTTCGTGGTTGGGGCTGTGGAGATCGGTCTGCTCTTGTCTTGGTAATCTCATGTTCTGCTTTCATTAACGTTCTGTCCCAGGCCGAGCTGTGGAGGTGGCCCGGGGTCGGGGTCTGGAGGTAGGTCTGCTCTGGTCTTCGGAATCTCATGTTCTGCTTTCATTAACGTTCTGTCCCAGGCCGGGCTGTGGAGGTAGCCTGGGGTCAGGCTCTGGAGGTAGGTCTGCTCTGGTCTTGGGAATCTCATGTTCTGCTTTCATTAATGTTCTGTCCCAGGCCGGCATGTGGAGGTAGCCCGGGGTCGGGCTCTGGAGGTAGGTCTGCTCTGGTCTTGGTAACCTCATGTTCTGCTTTCATTAACGTTCTGTCCCAGGCCGGGCTGTGGAGGTAGCCTGGGGTCGGGCTCTGGAGGTAGGTCTGCTCTGGTCTTGGGAATCTCATGTTCTGCTTTCATTAACGTTCTGTCCCAGGCCGGGCTGTGGAGGTAGCCCGGGGTCGGGCTCTGCAGGTAGGTCTGCTCTGGTCTTGGTAATCTCATGTTCTGCTTTCATTAAGTTCTGTCCCAGGCCGGGCTGTGGAGGTAGCCGTGGGTCGGGCTCTGGAGGTAGGTCTGCTCTGGTCTTGGGAATCTCTCGTTCTGCTTTCATTAACGTTCTGTCCCAGGCCGGGCTGTGGAGGTAGCCGTGGGTCGCTTCTCTGGAGGTAGGTCTGCTCTGGTCTTGGGAATCTCATGTTCTGCTTTCATTAACGTTCTGTCCCAGGCCGGGCTGTGGAGGTAGCCGTGGGTCGGGCTCTGGATGTAGGTCTGCTCTGGTCTTGGGAATCTCATGTTCTACTGTCACTAAAGTTCTGACACAGGGGCAGAGTGAGCTCCAAAGGTGCCCGCAGCTCTTCGCTTACCTTGCAGAAATGCATGCACCGTGCATTGACCTCCTCGTGTTCCATTGCTGTCTCCATTCCTCCAGGATGTAGAATGTCTGTGCACTGAAGGTCTCTGGATGAACTGGGCATCTCTCTGCCTCCAGATAGGACTCACTATGTGCAGCATCATCGCTGCTGGATTACAAACCATCTTTGTGAGAACTGACGGCAGATTGGCAAGCGTAGACAGACGGCATCTCAAGGCGCTGCATGGGTGTGTTTGTCGTGTTACAAGCAGGTGAAGGAAGACTTGTCTCTGGAGATGGGAGCGCCACCCCAGCCCTTCCAGCTGCAGGGGCTAAGACCTGAACAATGTTTAATGAACAACCTGAATGCTCAAAGCTAACACCTGAAAAGTGCGAAGATACTGTGAAACGTGTTAAAAACATTTGAACAAATATTACTTGGAGGCTCACAATTACTCTGAATCCATTTTCTTATTTTAAAATAAAGATTTACAGTATCAACAAAGCTTGCACTGATATGTCAGTAAGGGGAACTGTATGAAGATCATTCCATTAATTTTAGGTCATATGTTCTATTGTTTTGAAAGGCAGAGCAGGTTGCAGGAAAGTAGAAGCATTTTCACAGCACGGCCTTTGAAGAATACTCTTAGTAGTTCCTGATGTATGATTATTAAGTACAAATTGTATATATGGGGGATAGGTTAAGCCACAAATGTCGCATTAACATTATTGTTTTAATTGCGTCACACATACATCTTGTTTCTAATGAAGGTTCTCTCAGATAGTAGTGTGCTTCTGATGAGTATATCTGCAGTGCACATGAGGCCCGATGCACAAACATTAGGAATTGCTATTTCCTAATTGAGATTATCTCCGAATCACAATTAGGAAATCGCTATCCCTATTGTATAAAAGTTTTTATTTTAAAATAGCTATTCCTAGGGGGTTGCAAATCGACCTACCTCATGAATATTAATGAGTTAGGTTACACTTTGAGGCCCAGTAGGAATCGCTGCACGTAGAGAGATGATGGTCCACTTGAGTCAGCAGAACACCATGCCTGTGATTGCTTTTAATAAAGCAATCTCTTCTTTTTAGGTCGAGCCTCGACAGCACTTGCGCTGTCTGGAAGACCTGTTGTATCTCTTCTTGGGTTTTTGGCACTCCCACCGATTGCCTTCGTTGTTATCTGTGGCATTCAGAAATGCTGGCTTCTAATTGGTCTATTACTGCAATTGTCCCTCCTTTGCTGGTTCGATCCTCCAGTGGGGATTTCACTAATGGTTTCTTTTGGTTGTCCCGCAGGAGGAGGCAGTGCCTGGTGTGCGGGTCCGTGCAGGGCCGGGCTTTGCTCTTCAGCGCTTCTGTTTCTGTTTTTTGGGTGCTTTCCCTGTCGTCACTCCTCGCCACGCCCTCTCCGCTTCATGGTTCCTCATGGTCGTCCCGATGGCGCAGCTCCCAGTATTCCGTACCGGAAGAAATGGTGCATTACTAGTCCTGTTAAACTGTCACCGTCTGAGGGGTTATTAACTTCAACTACCTTTTCTGGCGTTTGAAATCCAACACCGATTTGTGCCACATTTTCCAGAGGCCTTCGTGTGCAATTAGTCGTATGTAAGAAATGTAGGGTGGCAGCGAGTGCTCAGGTAGGCATAACTGCTTCTCACATGTAAGGGCAGCAGCATTACCCCCTGGCTTTTGAAGTTTGTCCTTCGGTCTGGCCGGTGAGTCCTCCCAAGAACTGTGTGATGGTTTTGTCAGTACTCGCTGACATTTTGAACAGGCAATGTATGGTTCTGGAGAGCGGCCTCCCGCAGCATGGGGCTGCCCTGCATGCCACAGAGCTGCAGGTTACAAGGCCCCAGGGCAGCGGACATGTGCTGCTGCTGAGGCGCACCCGGCACCCCAGGAACGTCTCAGTAAGGAAAGTGAGAAGGGTAAATCTGCCTTTTATGTGGCTTTATTGGCCCACAAAATAATACTGATGTAATTCACCCCGATCTTACTCTGCTTTCAGGAGAACTGAAGGCCGCTCAGCCTTTACAGGACTCGAACCGGTGACCTGCAGTTACTGGACTCAAAAGTGTGACCAACCTGCACAGTTCTCCACAGCTGGTGCTCAGCCCACTGAGCCACCTTAACTCTCAATGGCAGCTGTATGGTTGAAGTACTACTCCATATCCCCAAATGCCCTCCTTCTCACTTCAGAGCCCATCCTGTGCCTTCTGTAAATGTGACTTTCACCACAATCCAACACTGCCACCGCGCCAGCAGGCTTGGCATGGCCGCCGTGGCACCCCCACCCCTCCAGTGCCCAGCCCTCCATCACACCAGGAGTAAAACTTGGTTCCAGCTTATTACAAACGAATCTCTACAGCAGAAGTTCGTGTCATTGGGCTATCTGAATGCGAGTCGAGCTTGACAGCGGCAGAAACACATTCCTGCTGCCGTATCTTGATCCACTGAGCTGTCCTACTGTAAATGACACCTGGTGCCAACAGACTATAAACAGATAAATGACAGTCACAAAACGTATTTATACACCTGACTGTGAGTAAAAACTAAGACTTCAGATTGCAAGCAGATTCCTGTGGCAGCAGTCTGACGACTGCGAATGGAACCTGGGACCTGCAGGGTACAAATGGGGCCTTGCAGCAGGCGCTGTACCCACTGTGCTTTCTTTCATACAGTAAGCAGAGCCTGGGAGTTGTAACGTGCAAACAGATTCCCACCCACAGATCTCTCTCGCTGTGAGCGGAAGGCGCCTTGCAGGTCATTGCACATCTCCGACACAGGCCCACAACCTACCAAGCTATCTTATTATGGACGGAATATGAGTTATATAAAGATTGCTGGAGCAGGACCCGACAGCCTATCAAAGAGGCTGCCAGTCATCCGCGTTTAGGTTGTCAGTGACCTGTATTTCTGCACAGTGCATCTTTAAAGGTGGTCATCGGGAGGTGTTACCTACTGTACTCTTTCCTTTGCAAGGGCAAAGATGGGGTCAACTTCTAGGCGTGGGCGCGTCCGAGGAGTACCCAAGAACCCTCCAGAAAATCTGTTGTTCTTGAGTGTGTTTTTTCTCACATAGCAGTTTACTAAGCTCTGAAACTGCTGAAAGTTTAAATATTCTTTAAACCGAGTTTTTGAACCGAAAGCAGAAAACGCGCGGAACTGTTGAATGTGTCCTGGTATCTGCTGGGCCAGATCCGGGATCGTGCTCGGTAATAGCTGTAGAATCCGAGATTCGGCTGGATCCTTCTCATCCCTGGACTGCCTCATATGTATCACATAGATATCAAAGCAAGGAGGAAAACAAAGGCACACAGCTTGTTGCCACTTCACAGGTTTTTAAGAGAAACTTTGATTCGGAGTCAGGATTTTGATTCGGTTCGACCACTGTATATAAGCAACATGAATCCACTGTAGGAATGTCAGATTATCTGTTTGTATAATTAATTGCAAAATAACTATTTAAATAACACTAGTTTATTTTTCATTCAGTTCTTTCATAGTGCTGCTCAAACCAATGTAGGATGTCAAAGAGCTTTACATCACACCAGACAATAAATCATTCAAGTGTGTAATTGAGTGTACTGGATATGTACTGGATATGTGACACACAGCAATTAAGGTTATAGGGTGTAGGAGTCACATACGTGTAGGCATTACATGTTAAGAGTGCATGGTCAGGAGAAGCACAAGGTCAGGATTCAAAAACAAATCAGTGGTTGGTATTGTCCGTGCTAACAAGACTTTCTTACTACCCAAAGGAACTCTTCTTAGCAACCTTAGAATACCAACAGATTGAGAAAAAACAAAAAGGATCTAAACCCATGCCTTGCAGTTTGCATGTAGCACTTTGAAGCCGATTCATAAAGAAATGAAAAGGAAATTTCAGAGGATGTCAGGTGCGGGAATCAGTTCTGCAAAATACACATAGCTCTCACAAAGAATGAACTGAGTCTATATTGACAAACATTCTTCACTGAAAATCTCATCCTGAAAATACAGTAAAGTTACTCAGATAAAAGGTACTCGTAAGCAATGTTCCCTCTAATTTTTTTCCTCTGTGTGCAGCAGTGTAAGGTCTCTGTGCGCTGCAGCCAAGTCTATGTGCACCAAGAACCCGCCAGCGCGTGTGTGTGCAGCGACAGGAGTTCTGACACGGGGTTCCTGCTTGATTGTGCAGATAACTGACCTTGGTACTGTCATGCAGGAGCCCTGCTTGATGGGGCAGGCAGGGCCGGACTGGGAACCCAAAGCACCCCTGGCAATTTTGTCGAATCAGTCCCCCCTCCCCCTCGCCCCCCCCGGGCAAGTGTCAAGCACTACTGCTTAACAAAACCGGTCCCCTGCGCTGCTGCTTTTGTTCCTGGGGGACGATATTGCAGCATCGCTGCAAAACCGTCCCCTTGTAACAAAACCGTCCCCCATTGCTGTAAAACCAGTTCCCAGCCTCCCGGGCAAACGTCCGATGCCCGCTACTGCCAGTCCGGCCCTGGGGAAGACCTTTGTATTGGTGACTGGCGTACACTGGTTGGGTCATGTTGGAAATGAACGGGTTCAGTGCAGAGCATCTGCAAATACCACAAAGCTTCACTAATATATATATTAGGAAACCGGGACAACCTGCCTCGCCAGTGTACCTCTGCTCTCCTAAATACACAGCAGCGGCTCAGGGCATCTTAAAGATTTTGAAGGCCCTGGGCCAAACGTATTTTGGGGTCCCCTGTGCGGATCAGCTTTGAATTTATGATCCAGTTTCAGCTCTCTCGCGTCCTCTTTGGCCTGATCACAAACAGTGCACAGACACGCTGGTTCAAATTCTAAATGTGTTTATAGCTAATATTCATGGATAGTGATGCATATTTTCAATATTGTAACACAGTAGAAGTTCACTAATACTACTGCAAATAATCACTGTGCCAACCTCCCATTACTCATATCTGAGATCCAGTTTTTATGGATGTTGCATGAAACAAAAACACATTTTTCATAAAGTGTCTGTAATAGACTCTCACACATTACCCAGATTAAAAATAAATTAAAGGAGGTGCCAGAAACACAGATGTTGGAGAGGTTAGTTGTACTTAAGATTGCCCTCCTAATACATTGTTTTTATGTATCCTGCTAAACCTAATGGAACTCATATTATCACAGCTACAAAGTAGAACACAAAGGCAACAGAAAAGTGATGGTGAGGAAAAGGCTAATAGTAAGCTATTCTTAAAAGGTGATTAGGTGTTTGAACAAATGTCACCATGAAACTATTCAGATGTATAGATGCTGCAGGAAAGTGGGTTTCTGTTGCAGTAACCCCCACTTTTTGCCAGACTACTGATGCACTTTTTCTTGGTGTGCCCTGAGTCCCTGCCAATCAGGTTCCCAGGGCCTGTGTTCTTTCCCCAAAACTAACCCAATTGGCATCTCTGGCCACAGGTCAGCCCCTGGTAAATGGTACCACAGGTACCCAGGGCACTGTGACCAGGGAAGACCTCTAAGGGCTGCAGCACTTATTGTGCCACCCTTAGAGGCCCTGTACCTTTACACACACACTGCCTTTGCAGACTGCGTGTTTTGGTGCAGAAGAAAGTAAAGAGTCGACATGGCACACATCGCTGTGTGCCATGCCTACAACCCACTGCCCTGGCATAGATCAGTCACCCCTCTAGCTGGGTGCCCTATGCCAGTGGTGAGGGTACAGGTGCATGAGCCCTGTACCCCTACCGTGTCTAAGTCCATTCTTAGGCATTGTAAGTGCAGTGCTGCCATTAAGAGTATATGGTGCTGGGAGCTTGTCATTACGAACTCCACAGCACCATAATGGCTACACTGAAAACTGAATAGTTTGGTATCAAACTTCTCAGCCCATTAAACCCACACTGATGCCAGTGTGGGATTTAATGAAAAATGCACACAGAGGGCATCTCAGAGATGCCCCCTGAAAAACGACCAGCCTCTGGTGGGTTCCCTGACTGGTACACACCAGCCTGCCACCACGAGACATGTTTCTGGACCCCTAGGGTGGGAGCCTACGCTCCCTGAGCCCAGAAACAAAGCCTTTCCTGGGCGGAGGTGTTCACACCTTCCCCAGGCCAGGAAGAGCCATCTGTGGCAGGGGAGCTTTAAAGGCCTGGCAGCCTTTGTAATGCGACCCCCAGCCTCTCCTGCTATCAGAAGCAGGCCCCCTTCCTGTCTCCCCTCCTTTTCGGCGGGAAAACAGGCGGGAAAAACTAGCAAGCCCAGGAGGTGTGCCCACTTCTGCCAACCCCACCCCTCAGGTGGGGGAGGCGAGGTGAAGCCCACTCTCCAGTGCTCGCCATCTTGCAGATGGCAGGCACTCCCCAATCAGGACTAGGGATTGTGCTCACACCCCCACGTGGGGTGAGCACACCAAGGGTGTAGTCACCCTAAGGTCTGTAGCCCATTGGCTACTGACCTTAAGACCCCTAAAACGCCCCCTAAATACAGTATTTAGGGGGCAGCCCTGAACCAAGAAAGCAGATCCAGCCTACCTACAAGAAGAAAAGAAGAAGAAGGACGAAGAGCCGTGCAGAGCGAACAAGAGGAGGACGCCCATTGACTTGGCCCTTAGCCCTACAGGCCTGTCTCCCCTCGAACCTGCTCCTGCGAAATCCCGGCATGTCCAGCAGCCAGCAACCTCACAAACCCCGGAGGACCTGCCTGCCTTCACTTTCCAGACTGTTTCTCCCGTGAACACCGGACGTGTTTAAACTGCAGCTTCTGGTGCCAGCCAGAGACCGCGAATCCAGCCCACTCTGCACCCACCGAACCCGGCCCCGAGCTCGAGTGGAAAAACACCATGAGGCGGTCACCCCGGCGATCCTGACCCGAGATCCGGCGACCCCTGACCTGCCTCAAGCCTCCAGCTGACGCCTGCAGCCTAAATCCAGAAGGCCCCCCAAACCGCGACCAGGAGCTGGTAAGAAGATCCGACCCCAAAAGGCACCCCTGCACCCGATGCCCCACGGCCTTCTGTGCCCAAACCGACGGTGCCTAGCCAACCCTTAACTTCCCAACTTATCTCTCCAAGTGGTGGTCGCACCCAGAAGTCCTTCGTCTCCGTGCCTGCAGCGCTTTTGCAAACCGGAGGTTCTCCATGGAAAACAACAGGGCGCCCGACGTCGAAACAGCACTCTGCACCCGGCCGCCCCAGTGCCGCTGAGTGTGCACCTTTTGTGCTACTTTGTTTCCCCATTTGCCCTGACCTTAACCCTAGGAGCTTGGCTCCCACAACCCAGTGGCCTCCTTGCCAGCAGCCACCAAACGGAGTCCCCCTATCCCCCATTGGATAACATTGGGCCTCAACACGCTGCACCCGGCCGCCCTAGTGCCGCTGAGGGTGCAACAACAGTGCATCACTGACCCTGGGGGACCCCTGAGTCTAACCCCAGAACCTTAACTCCACAGCTGTTTACTTACCTGTGAACCGTTAACCGGTTTTCCTTCCATAGGATAACATTGACACTTTTTCTCCAAAAAGTTTCTAAGTGTGGAGTTTTGAAACCTAAAAATATTCTTTAAAAATCGCACAAATAACCAAAACGTGTTTACTTACCTGTTTGCAGGAAATGTCCCAGTGCTGAATCCAGGCATCCAGCACTGAGTTAGAAAAGTAACTTGGAAAGTAACTTACCTGCAATTTACTGTAGAAGCCCATTCATTTCAATGTACTGCTCCAAAAAGTTTCTAAGTGTGGAGTTTTGAAAACTGAAAATATTCTTTAAAAATCATGCGACCAACGAAAACGTAATTACTTACCTGTTTGCAGGAAATGTCCCAGTGCTGAATCTAGGTATCCAGCACTGAGTTAGAAAAAGTAACGTAAAAAGTAACTTACCTGCAATTTACTAAAAAGCCTATTCATTTCAATGTACTGTATTTGCTAAGTGTTGCATTCTACTGCTCCCCTGTAAATCAAACAAAGTACAATTTCTATTGCATTTTCAAACTGTTCTATATCCAGTAACTTATTACTGAAAAGTATTTAATGCTTACCTGTACCAGGCTTGCTTGGTTCTAAAAATAAACAACAGTATATTTTATACAACAACAATTGGCCTAGAGTTCAGTTCTTGTGTGTGAATCCATTTGCTGACTGAGTGTGTACATCAAATGCTTAACACTGTCCTCTGATACTGCCTTACTGCTCGACCAAGCTACCACTATTAGAGAGTAAGGTTCTATCTAACTGTAACCTCTGCCTACCTTTGGGGACTCTTGGACTCTATACACACTGTACCTCACTTTGGGGCAGTATATATAGAGCCAGTTTCTTACATTGGTGGATCAGCGGTGGGATACACAACTTGCATTTGTTGGACTACTTGGTTACCACCTGATCACACGACAGAACTCTTAAATTGCTTTTAGAATTCAGATTTTTCAAATTGGCATTTTTTCCCAAACTACTAAAAGTCTTGTTAGGGCCTTGCTTAAGTCCCTTTAGAATTTTAGGGGAAAAAAGTCACTATAGTCAAGGCTAGAGAGGTTAGAACTTTTTGTTAGAATGTCTAAAAAACAGAACCCAGCTATTAGTGAAGATAACCAAGATGGCATACAGGACATGGTTGAGGAGCTTGACCTCACCCCTTACCTTCACCTGTCTTTTCAGGAGTTAAGGTCCTTATGCAGAATAAAAACATAGCCATGGGCCTACCTCCAACCAAACAAAAGCTCCAGGAGCTGTTGGCTGAGTATGCTAAGGCCCACCCTTCTGAGAATAGTGATGACCAACAGGAAGGGGAAGGAGGTGAGGAGGATGGAGATAGGTACCCACCTCCCCCACTTTCTAGGGAAGAAAGGGTCCATGTACCCTTGCTTCCAAGAGTTAACCTCTGGGGACCTAGAGGCCACACAGGTGGTTCAGGTTCTAATGAGGGCATTGAGGACAGCCTCAATGAGGAGGACAGCCTTTTAGCAAGGCTGGCCAAAGATTGGATCTAGAGTCCAGACTCCTGGCTCTAGAAAAAGAAAGAAAGGAGATGGGTTTAGCACCCATCAATGGTGGCAGCAATCAAAACAATAAGGATAGAGTGGAATCTTATGATCCTAAAATCCCCAAAGGGATTGTCCCTAAATATGAGGAGGGTGATGATATCACCAAGTGGTTCACAGCTTTTGAGAGGGCTTATGAAGCCAGAAGGGTGAAGAAGACTTTCTGGGGGCACACCTTTGGGGACTGTTCTCTGGTAACTGCAGAGACAGACTCCTGACCCTTTCTGGGGCAGATGCTGGGCCCTATGACATCATGAAGAGCACTCTGATTGAGGGATTTGGACTCACAACTGAGGAATACAGAATTAGATTCAGGGGGCTCACAAAACCCTAAACCAATCCTGGATTGATTTTGTAGACTACTCAGTAAAAACACTAGGTGGCTGGTTAACTGGAAACAATGTGCATGACTTTAATGGAATTTACAACCTGTTTATGAAGGAACACATATTGAGTAATTGCATTGATGAAAAGTTGCATCAGTACCTGGTAGACCTAGGTCCACTTTCTCCCCAAGAATTGGGAAAGAGGGCAGACCACTGGGTCAAAACAAGTGTAACTAGGACGTCCACTGGTGGTGACCAAAAGAAAGGGGTTACAAAGCTTCCCCAAAGGAAAGACAGTGAACCCATTAAAGATAAAAGTAAGGAGTCCCAGGTAGCCCCCAAAAACCTGTCCAGGAGGGAGGGCCCAAAGACACCTCACAAACTAAAACAGGGTACCAAGGTAAGAATTGGGATCCCAACAGAGTATGGTGTCACAACTGTCAAAAGGCAGGACACCACACCAAGGACCCTAGCTGTCCTAAAAACAAAGTCCCTAGTACAGCTTCAGGGGTGACTAGTGTAGCTCCAGGGGTTGCCAGTGTAGCTTTGGAGGAGGGGTCCTCAGATGAGGAAGTCCTCCTAGCCTTCAACTGGAAAATGGGCCCAAGAGGTGAGCTGGGAATTTCAGAGGGGGTAGACACTTCCACCACCTACTGGTGAATGGAATCCCAGCCACTGCCCTGAGAGATACCTGTGCCAGTCACACTGTGGTACATGACAGGTTGGTACTCCCACACCAGTATGTCCCAGGGGAAACAAGAAGAGTAAGGGCTGTCCCAGGGAGTGTCACTGTTAGGCTTGTGGCTGTAGTGCCCCTAGCAATAGCTGGGTCCTTTAGATGGAGAAAGGTGGTAGTCAGTAAAGACCTCCCCTTGATTGTCTCTTGGGGAATGACCACTCAGAGGTTGGTCTGAGCCAACGAGAGGTACTGGTCCAATGCCGGACCTCACCCAACAAAACCTGCAGTTAGTGCAGCTAAGCCCCAAAAGAAAAAGAAGAAACAGGGTAGGAAAGGTGGGCAACTGTTAACCACAGTTCCAGTGGGCTAGGGAGATTCTATCCCAGTAAGGGAGAACTCCAAAAGTGGCACTGGTAAAGTCCCCCCTAGCCAACAAAAAGACCTGACTAGTCGGGCAACTGTCCAGCCTGAGTTGGTGGCTCCTCAGCTGGCAGAACAGAGGGTGGAGGAAGGGTGTTCACTACCAAGTGTAGTGACCCTCCACCCTAAAACAGCGGACAGGAAGCCAGAACCCAAATAAGCCTGTAAGATAGCCCCTTCACTTACCAGTCAGGAGCTAATGGTGTGGTTCTGGGCACTGACAGCTGTCAGCAGCCTCTGCTGGGTGTTAGCATTCATGGTAGCACTGTCCTTGGCATGGTGGCCTAGCCCCTGCCAAATAGCAAGTTAGGCCCCTGACCTTATTGGTCATGGTGGGGTTGCTCAAGCTGTGGGTGACCTCTGTGGGTAAGCTGGCTTTGCCCTGGCTAAGTTAGAATTTGCAGAGGTGGGCACCTCTGAACCCAAACTAAAAAGATGGGGTGAAGACACTAAAGAGCTAGGAAAGGAGCATTGGGAATTAGGTCCGGAAACTGTTGAGGTAGGCCATCTCCCCAAAGGGACTGACCTGGACAGAAGGATGTAAGGCAGAGTAGGCCCTGCAACTTTCAAACCACTTCCTCAACTCTTCCTCGCCTGAAAGACTAGGAAGACTCCCAGCTTTAGCAGAGTCTCCTGGCCTTTGGGCTGGGGGGCTTGTGTAGGAAAGTGGGTTTCTGTTGCAGTAACCCCCACTTTTTGCCAGACTACTGATGCACTTTTTCTTGGTGTGCCCTGGGTCCCTGCCAATCAGGTTCCCAGGGCCTGTGTTCTTTCCCCAAAACTAACCCAATTGGCATCTCTGGCCACAGGTCAGCCCCTGGTAAATGGTACCACAGGTACCCAGGGCACTGTGACCAGGGAAGACCTCTAAGGGCTGCAGCACTTATTGCGCCACCCTTAGAGGCATGGTACCTTACACACACACACTGCCTTTGCAGGCTGCGTGTTTTGGTGCAGAACAAAGTAAAGAGTCGACATGGCACACATCCCTGTGTGCCATGCCTACAACCCACTGCCCTGGCATAGATCAGTCACCCCTCTAGCTGGGTGCCCTATGCCAGTGGTGAGGGTACAGGTGCATGAGCCCTGTACCCCTACAGTGTCTAAGTCCATTCTTAGGCATTGTAAGTGCAGTGCTGCCATTAAGAGCATATGGTGCTGGGAGCTTGTCATTACGAACTCCACAGCACCATAATGGCTAAACTGAAAACTGAGAAGTTTGGTATCAAACTTCTCAGCCCATTAAACCCACACTGATGCCAGTGTGGGATTTAATGAAAAATGCACACAGAGGGCATCTCAGAGATGCCCCCTGAAAAACGACCAGCCTCTGGTGGGTTCCCTGACTGGTACACACCAGCCTGCCACCACGAGACATGTTTCTGGACCCCTAGGGTGGGAGCCTACGCTCCCTGAGCCCAGAAACAAAGCCTTTCCTGGGCGGAGGTGTTCACACCTCCCCCAGGCCAGGAAGAACCATCTGTGGCAGGGGAGCTTCAAAGGCCTGGCAGCCTTTGTAATGCGACCCCCAGCCTCTCCTGCTATCAGGAGCAGGCCCCCTTCCTGTCTCCCCTCCTTTTCGGCAGGAAGAAAGGCGGGAAAAACTAGCAAGCCCAGGAGGTGTGCCCACCTCTGCCAACCCCACCCCTCAGGTGGGGGAGGCGAGGTGAAGCCCACTCTCCAGTGCTCGCCATCTTGCAGATGGCAGGCACTCCCCAATCAGGACTAGGGATTGTGCTCACACCCCCACGTGGGGTGAGCACACCAAGGGTGTAGTCACCCTAAGGTCAGTAGCCCATTGGCTACTGACCTTAAGACCCCTAAAACGCCCCCTAAATACAGTATTTAGGGGGCAGCCCTGAACCAAGAAAGCAGATCCAGCCTACCTACAAGAAGAAAAGAAGAAGAAGGACGAAGAGCCGTGCAGAGCTAACAAGAGGACGACGCCCACTGACTTGGCCCCAGCCCTACAGGCCTGTCTCCCCTCGAACCTGCTCCTGCGAAATCCCGGCGTGTCCAGCAGCCAGCAACCTCACAAAGCCCGGAGGACCTGCCTGCCTTCACTTTCCAGACTGTTTCTCCCGTGAACACCGGACGTGTTTAAACTGCAGCTTCTGGTGCCAGCCAGAGACCGCGAATCCAACCCACTCTGCACCCGCCGAACCCGGCCCGAGCTTGAGTGGAAAAACACCACGAGGAGGTCACCCCGGTGATCCTGACCCGAGATCCGGCGACCCCTGACCTGCCTCAAGCCTCCAGCCGACGCCTGCAGCCTAAATCCAGAAGGCCCCCCTAACTGCGACCAGGAACCGGTAAGAAGATCCGACCCCAAAAGGCACCCCTGCACCCGACGCCCCACGGCCTTCTGTGCCCAAACCGACGGTGCCTAGCCAACCCTTAACTTCCCAACTTACCTCTCCAAGTGGTGGTCGCACCCAGAAGTCCTTCGTCTCCCTGCCTGCAGTGCTTTTGCAAACCAGAGGTTCTCCATAGAAAACAACAGGGCGCCCGACGTCGAAACAGCACTCTGCACCCGGCCGCCCCAGTGCCACTGAGGGTGCACCTTTGTGCTACTTTGTTTCCCCATTTGCCCTTACCTTAACCCTAGGAGCTTGGCTCCCACAACCCAGTGGCCTGCTTGCCAGCAGCCACCAACCGGAGTCCCCTATCCCCCATTGGATAACATTGGGCCTCAACACTCTGCACCCGGCCGCCCTAGTGCCGCTGAGGCTTCAACAACAGTGCATCACTGACCCTGGGGGACCCCTGAGTCTAACCCCAGAACCTTAACTCCCACAGCCGTTTACTTACCTGTGAACCGTTAACCTGTTTTCCTTCCATAGGATAACATTGACACTTTTCTCCAAAAAGTTTCTAAGTGTGGAGTTTTGAAACCTAAAAATATTCTTTAAAAATCGCACAAATAACCAAAACGTGTTTACTTACCTGTTTGCAGGAAATGTCCCAGTGCTGAATCCAGGCATCCAGCACTGAGTTAGAAAACTAACTTGGAAAGTAACTTACCTGCAATTTACTGTAGAAGCCCATTCATTTCAATGTACTGCTCCAAAAAGTTTCTAAGTGTGGAGTTTTGAAAACTGAAAATATTCTTTAAAAATCATGCGACCAACGAAAACGTAATTACTTACCTGTTTGCAGGAAATGTCCCAGTGCTGAATCTAGGTATCCAGCACTGAGTTAGAAAAGTAACGTAAAAAGTAACTTACCTGCAATTTACTAAAAGCCTATTCATTTCAATGTACTGTATTTGCTAAGTGTTGCATTCTACTGCTCCCTGTAAATCAAACAAAGTACAATTTCTATTGCATTTTCAAACTGTTCTATATCCAGTAACTTATTACTGAAAAGTATTTAATGCTTACCTGTACCAGGCTTGCTTGGTTCTAAAAATAAACAACAGTATATTTTATACAACAACAATTGGCCTAGAGTTCAGTTCTTGTGTGTGAATCCATTTGCTGACTGAGTGTGTACATCAAATGCTTAACACTGTCCTCTGATACTGCCTTACTGCTCGACCAAGCTACCACTATTAGAGAGTAAGGTTCTATCTAACTGTAACCTCTGCCTACCTTTGGGGACTCTTGGACTCTATACACACTGTACCTCACTTTGGGGCAGTATATATAGAGCCAGTTTCTTACATTGGTGGATCAGCGGTGGGATACACAACTTGCATTTGTTGGACTACTTGGTTACCACCTGATCACACGACAGAACTCTTAAATTGCTTTTAGAATTCAGATTTTTCAAATTGGCATTTTTTCCCAAACTACTAAAAGTCTTGTTAGGGCCTTGCTTAAGTCCCTTTAGAATTTTAGGGGAAAAAAGTCACTATAGTCAAGGCTAGAGAGGTTAGAACTTTTTTGTTAGAATGTCTAAAAACAGAACCCAGCTATTAGTGAAGATAACCAAGATGGCATACAGGACATGGTTGAGGAGCTTGACCTCACCCCTTACCTTCACCTGTCTTTTCAGGAGTTAAGGTCCTTATGCAGAATAAAAACATAGCCATGGGCCTACCTCCAACCAAACAAAAGCTCCAGGAGCTGTTGGCTGAGTATGCTAAGGCCCACCCTTCTGAGAATAGTGATGACCAACAGGAAGGGGAAGGAGGTGAGGAGGATGGAGATAGGTACCCACCTCCCCCACTTTCTAGGGAAGAAAGGGTCCATGTACCCTTGCTTCCAAGAGTTAACCTCTGGGGACCTAGAGGCCACACAGGTGGTTCAGGTTCTAATGAGGGCATTGAGGACAGCCTCAATGAGGAGGACAGCCTTTTAGCAAGGCTGGCCAAAGATTGGATCTAGAGTCCAGACTCCTGGCTCTAGAAAAAGAAAGAAAGGAGATGGGTTTAGCACCCATCAATGGTGGCAGCAATCAAAACAATAAGGATAGAGTGGAATCTTATGATCCTAAAATCCCCAAAGGGATTGTCCCTAAATATGAGGAGGGTGATGATATCACCAAGTGGTTCACAGCTTTTGAGAGGGCTTATGAAGCCAGAAGGGTGAAGAAGACTTTCTGGGGGCACACCTTTGGGGACTGTTCTCTGGTAACTGCAGAGACAGACTCCTGACCCTTTCTGGGGCAGATGCTGGGCCCTATGACATCATGAAGAGCACTCTGATTGAGGGATTTGGACTCACAACTGAGGAATACAGAATTAGATTCAGGGGGCTCACAAAACCCTAAACCAATCCTGGATTGATTTTGTAGACTACTCAGTAAAAACACTAGGTGGCTGGTTAACTGGAAACAATGTGCATGACTTTAATGGAATTTACAACCTGTTTATGAAGGAACACATATTGAGTAATTGCATTGATGAAAAGTTGCATCAGTACCTGGTAGACCTAGGTCCACTTTCTCCCCAAGAATTGGGAAAGAGGGCAGACCACTGGGTCAAAACAAGTGTAACTAGGACGTCCACTGGTGGTGACCAAAAGAAAGGGGTTACAAAGCTTCCCCAAAGGAAAGACAGTGAACCCATTAAAGATAAAAGTAAGGAGTCCCAGGTAGCCCCCAAAAACCTGTCCAGGAGGGAGGGCCCAAAGACACCTCACAAACTAAAACAGGGTACCAAGGTAAGAATTGGGATCCCAACAGAGTATGGTGTCACAACTGTCAAAAGGCAGGACACCACACCAAGGACCCTAGCTGTCCTAAAAACAAAGTCCCTAGTACAGCTTCAGGGGTGACTAGTGTAGCTCCAGGGGTTGCCAGTGTAGCTTTGGAGGAGGGGTCCTCAGATGAGGAAGTCCTCCTAGCCTTCAACTGGAAAATGGGCCCAAGAGGTGAGCTGGGAATTTCAGAGGGGGTAGACACTTCCACCACCTACTGGTGAATGGAATCCCAGCCACTGCCCTGAGAGATACCTGTGCCAGTCACACTGTGGTACATGACAGGTTGGTACTCCCACACCAGTATGTCCCAGGGGAAACAAGAAGAGTAAGGGCTGTCCCAGGGAGTGTCACTGTTAGGCTTGTGGCTGTAGTGCCCCTAGCAATAGCTGGGTCCTTTAGATGGAGAAAGGTGGTAGTCAGTAAAGACCTCCCCTTGATTGTCTCTTGGGGAATGACCACTCAGAGGTTGGTCTGAGCCAACGAGAGGTACTGGTCCAATGCCGGACCTCACCCAACAAAACCTGCAGTTAGTGCAGCTAAGCCCCAAAAGAAAAAGAAGAAACAGGGTAGGAAAGGTGGGCAACTGTTAACCACAGTTCCAGTGGGCTAGGGAGATTCTATCCCAGTAAGGAGAACTCCAAAAGTGGCACTGGTAAAGTCCCCCTAGCCAACAAAAAGACCTGACTAGTCGGGCAACTGTCCAGCCTGAGTTGGTGGCTCCTCAGCTGGCAGAACAGAGGGTGGAGGAAGGGTGTTCACTACCAAGTGTAGTGACCCTCCACCCTAAAACAGCGGACAGGAAGCCAGAACCCAAATAAGCCTGTAAGATAGCCCCTTCACTTACCAGTCAGGAGCTAATGGTGTGGTTCTGGGCACTGACAGCTGTCAGCAGCCTCTGCTGGGTGTTAGCATTCATGGTAGCACTGTCCTTGGCATGGTGGCCTAGCCCCCTGCCAAATAGCAAGTTAGGCCCCCTGACCTTATTGGTCATGGTGGGGTTGCTCAAGCTGTGGGTGACCTCTGTGGGTAAGCTGGCTTTGCCCTGGCTAAGTTAGAATTTGCAGAGGTGGGCACCTCTGAACCCAAACTAAAAGATGGGGTGAAGACACTAAAGAGCTAGGAAAGGAGCATTGGGAATTAGGTCCGGAAACTGTTGAGGTAGGCCATCTCCCCAAAGGGACTGACCTGGACAGAAGGATGTAAGGCAGAGTAGGCCCTGCAACTTTCAAACCACTTCCTCAACTCTTCCTCGCCTGAAAGACTAGGAAGACTCCCAGCTTTAGCAGAGTCTCCTGGCCTTTGGGCTGGGGGGCTTGTGTAGGAAAGTGGGTTTCTGTTGCAGTAACCCCCCCACTTTTTGCCAGACTACTGATGCACTTTTTCTTGGTGTGCCCTGGGTCCCTGCCAATCAGGTTCCCAGGGCCTGTGTTCTTTCCCCAAAACTAACCCAATTGGCATCTCTGGCCACAGGTCAGCCCCTGGTAAATGGTACCACAGGTACCCAGGGCACTGTGACCAGGGAAGACCTCTAAGGGCTGCAGCACTTATTGCGCCACCCTTAGAGGCATGGTACCTTTACACACACACACTGCCTTTGCAGGCTGCGTGTTTTGGTGCAGAACAAAGTAAAGAGTCGACATGGCACACATCCCTGTGTGCCATGCCTACAACCCACTGCCCTGGCATAGATCAGTCACCCCTCTAGCTGGGTGCCCTATGCCAGTGGTGAGGGTACAGGTGCATGAGCCCTGTACCCCTACAGTGTCTAAGTCCATTCTTAGGCATTGTAAGTGCAGTGCTGCCATTAAGAGCATATGGTGCTGGGAGCTTGTCATTACGAACTCCATAGCACCATAATGGCTAAACTGAAAACTGAGAAGTTTGGTATCAAACTTCTCAGCCCATTAAACCCACACTGATGCCAGTGTGGGATTTAATGAAAAATGCACACAGAGGGCATCTCAGAGATGCCCCTGAAAACGACCAGCCTCTGGTGGGTTCCCTGACTGGTACACACCAGCCTGCCACCACGAGACATGTTTCTGGACCCCTAGGGTGGGAGCCTACGCTCCCTGAGCCCAGAAACAAAGCCTTTCCTGGGCGGAGGTGTTCACACCTCCCCAGGCCAGGAAGAACCATCTGTGGCAGGGGAGCTTCAAAGGCCTGGCAGCCTTTGTAATGCGACCCCCAGCCTCTCCTGCTATCAGGAGCAGGCCCCCTTCCTGTCTCCCTCCTTTTCGGCAGGAAGAAAGGCGGGAAAAACTAGCAAGCCCAGGAGGTGTGCCCACCTCTGCCAACCCCACCCCTCAGGTGGGGAGGCGAGGTGAAGCCCACTCTCCAGTGCTCGCCATCTTGCAGATGGCAGGCACTCCCCAATCAGGACTAGGGATTGTGCTCACACCCCCACGTGGGGTGAGCACACCAAGGGTGTAGTCACCCTAAGGTCAGTAGCCCATTGGCTACTGACCTTAAGACTCCTAAAACGCCCCTAAATACAGTATTTAGGGGCAGCCCTGAACCAAGAAAGCAGATCCAGCCTACCTACAAGAAGAAAAGAAGAAGAAGGACGAAGAGCCGTGCAGAGCTAACAAGAGGACGACGCCCACTGACTTGGCCCCAGCCCTACAGGCCTGTCTCCCCTCGAACCTGCTCCTGCGAAATCCCGGCGTGTCCAGCAGCCAGCAACCTCACAAAGCCCGGAGGACCTGCCTGCCTTCACTTTCCAGACTGTTTCTCCCGTGAACACCGGACGTGTTTAAACTGCAGCTTCTGGTGCCAGCCAGAGACCGCGAATCCAACCCACTCTGCACCCGCCGAACCCGGCCCGAGCTTGAGTGGAAAAACACCACGAGGAGGTCACCCCGGTGATCCTGACCCGAGATCCGGCGACCCCTGACCTGCCTCAAGCCTCCAGCCGACGCCTGCAGCCTAAATCCAGAAGGCCCCCTAACTGCGACCAGGAACCGGTAAGAAGATCCGACCCCAAAAGGCACCCCTGCACCCGACGCCCACGGCCTTCTGTGCCCAAACCGACGGTGCCTAGCCAACCCTTAACTTCCCAACTTACCTCTCCAAGTGGTGGTCGCACCCAGAAGTCCTTCGTCTCCCTGCCTGCAGTGCTTTTGCAAACCAGAGGTTCTCCATAGAAAACAACAGGGCGCCCGACGTCGAAACAGCACTCTGCACCCGGCCGCCCCAGTGCCACTGAGGGTGCACCTTTTGTGCTACTTTGTTTCCCCATTTGCCCTTACCTTAACCCTAGGAGCTTGGCTCCACAACCCAGTGGCCTGCTTGCCAGCAGCCACCAACCGGAGTCCCCCTATCCCCCATTGGATAACATTGGGCCTCAACACTCTGCACCCGGCCGCCCTAGTGCCGCTGAGGCTTCAACAACAGTGCATCACTGACCCTGGGGGACCCCTGAGTCTAACCCCAGAACCTTAACTCCCACAGCCGTTTACTTACCTGTGAACCGTTAACCTGTTTTCCTTCCATAGGATAACATTGACACTTTTTCTCCAAAAAGTTTCTAAGTGTGGAGTTTTGAAACCTAAAAATATTCTTTAAAAATCGCACAAATAACCAAAACGTGTTTACTTACCTGTTTGCAGGAAATGTCCCAGTGCTGAATCCAGGCATCCAGCACTGAGTTAGAAAACTAACTTGGAAAGTAACTTACCTGCAATTTACTGTAGAAGCCCATTCATTTCAATGTACTGCTCCAAAAAGTTTCTAAGTGTGGAGTTTTGAAAACTGAAAATATTCTTTAAAAATCATGCGACCAACGAAAACGTAATTACTTACCTGTTTGCAGGAAATGTCCCAGTGCTGAATCTAGGTATCCAGCACTGAGTTAGAAAAGTAACGTAAAAAGTAACTTACCTGCAATTTACTAAAAAGCCTATTCATTTCAATGTACTGTATTTGCTAAGTGTTGCATTCTACTGCTCCCCTGTAAATCAAACAAAGTACAATTTCTATTGCATTTTCAAACTGTTCTATATCCAGTAACTTATTACTGAAAAGTATTTAATGCTTACCTGTACCAGGCTTGCTTGGTTCTAAAAATAAACAACAGTATATTTTATACAACAACAATTGGCCTAGAGTTCAGTTCTTGTGTGTGAATCCATTTGCTGACTGAGTGTGTACATCAAATGCTTAACACTGTCCTCTGATACTGCCTTACTGCTCGACCAAGCTACCACTATTAGAGAGTAAGGTTCTATCTAACTGTAACCTCTGCCTACCTTTGGGGACTCTTGGACTCTATACACACTGTACCTCACTTTGGGGCAGTATATATAGAGCCAGTTTCTTACATTGGTGGATCAGCGGTGGGATACACAACTTGCATTTGTTGGACTACTTGGTTACCACCTGATCACACGACAGAACTCTTAAATTGCTTTTAGAATTCAGATTTTTCAAATTGGCATTTTTTCCCAAACTACTAAAAGTCTTGTTAGGGCCTTGCTTAAGTCCCTTTAGAATTTTAGGGGAAAAAAGTCACTATAGTCAAGGCTAGAGAGGTTAGAACTTTTTTGTTAGAATGTCTAAAAACAGAACCCAGCTATTAGTGAAGATAACCAAGATGGCATACAGGACATGGTTGAGGAGCTTGACCTCACCCCTTACCTTCACCTGTCTTTTCAGGAGTTAAGGTCCTTATGCAGAATAAAAACATAGCCATGGGCCTACCTCCAACCAAACAAAAGCTCCAGGAGCTGTTGGCTGAGTATGCTAAGGCCCACCCTTCTGAGAATAGTGATGACCAACAGGAAGGGGAAGGAGGTGAGGAGGATGGAGATAGGTACCCACCTCCCCCACTTTCTAGGGAAGAAAGGGTCCATGTACCCTTGCTTCCAAGAGTTAACCTCTGGGGACCTAGAGGCCACACAGGTGGTTCAGGTTCTAATGAGGGCATTGAGGACAGCCTCAATGAGGAGGACAGCCTTTAGCAAGGCTGGCCAAAGATTGGATCTAGAGTCCAGACTCCTGGCTCTAGAAAAAGAAAGAAAGGAGATGGGTTTAGCACCCATCAATGGTGGCAGCAATCAAAACAATAAGGATAGAGTGGAATCTTATGATCCTAAAATCCCCAAAGGGATTGTCCCTAAATATGAGGAGGGTGATGATATCACCAAGTGGTTCACAGCTTTTGAGAGGGCTTATGAAGCCAGAAGGGTGAAGAAGACTTTCTGGGGGCACACCTTTGGGGACTGTTCTCTGGTAACTGCAGAGACAGACTCCTGACCCTTTCTGGGGCAGATGCTGGGCCCTATGACATCATGAAGAGCACTCTGATTGAGGGATTTGGACTCACAACTGAGGAATACAGAATTAGATTCAGGGGGCTCACAAAACCCTAAACCAATCCTGGATTGATTTTGTAGACTACTCAGTAAAAACACTAGGTGGCTGGTTAACTGGAAACAATGTGCATGACTTTAATGGAATTTACAACCTGTTTATGAAGGAACACATATTGAGTAATTGCATTGATGAAAAGTTGCATCAGTACCTGGTAGACCTAGGTCCACTTTCTCCCAAGAATTGGGAAAGAGGGCAGACCACTGGGTCAAAACAAGTGTAACTAGGACGTCCACTGGTGGTGACCAAAAGTAAGGGGTTACAAAGCTTCCCCAAAGGAAAGACAGTGAACCCATTAAAGATAAAAGTAAGGAGTCCCAGGTAGCCCCCAAAAACCTGTCCAGGAGGGAGGGCCCAAAGACACCTCACAAACTAAAACAGGGTACCAAGGTAAGAATTGGGATCCCAACAGAGTATGGTGTCACAACTGTCAAAAGGCAGGACACCACACCAAGGACCCTAGCTGTCCTAAAAACAAAGTCCCTAGTACAGCTTCAGGGGTGACTAGTGTAGCTCCAGGGGTTGCCAGTGTAGCTTTGGAGGAGGGGTCCTCAGATGAGGAAGTCCTCCTAGCCTTCAACTGGAAAATGGGCCCAAGAGGTGAGCTGGGAATTTCAGAGGGGGGTAGACACTTCCACCACCTACTGGTGAATGGAATCCCAGCCACTGCCCTGAGAGATACCTGTGCCAGTCACACTGTGGTACATGACAGGTTGGTACTCCCACACCAGTATGTCCCAGGGGAAACAAGAAGAGTAAGGGCTGTCCCAGGGAGTGTCACTGTTAGGCTTGTGGCTGTAGTGCCCCTAGCAATAGCTGGGTCCTTTAGATGGAGAAAGGTGGTAGTCAGTAAAGACCTCCCCCTTGATTGTCTCCTGGGGAATGACCACTCAGAGGTTGGTCTGAGCCAACGAGAGGTACTGGTCCAATGCCGGACCTCACCCAACAAAACCTGCAGTTAGTGCAGCTAAGCCCCAAAAGAAAAAGAAGAAACAGGGTAGGAAAGGTGGGCAACTGTTAACCACAGTTCCAGTGGGCTAGGGAGATTCTATCCCAGTAAGGGAGAACTCCAAAAGTGGCACTGGTAAAGTCCCCCCTAGCCAACAAAAAGACCTGACTAGTCAGGCAACTGTCCAGCCTGAGTTGGTGGCTCCTCAGCTGGCAGAACAGAGGGTGGAGGAAGGGTGTTCACTACCAAGTGTAGTGACCCTCCACCCTAAAACAGCGGACAGGAAGCCAGAACCCAAATAAGCCTGTAAGATAGCCCCTTCACTTACCAGTCAGGAGCTAATGGTGTGGTTCTGGGCACTGACAGCTGTCAGCAGCCTCTGCTGGGTGTTAGCATTCATGGTAGCACTGTCCTTGGCATGGTGGCCTAGCCCCCTGCCAAATAGCAAGTTAGGCCCCCTGACCTTATTGGTCATGGTGGGGTTGCTCAAGCTGTGGGTGACCTCTGTGGGTAAGCTGGCTTTGCCCTGGCTAAGTTAGAATTTGCAGAGGTGGGCACCTCTGAACCCAAACTAAAAAGATGGGGTGAAGACACTAAAGAGCTAGGAAAGGAGCATTGGGAATTAGGTCCGGAAACTGTTGAGGTAGGCCATCTCCCCAAAGGGACTGACCTGGACAGAAGGATGTAAGGCAGAGTAGGCCCTGCAACTTTCAAACCACTTCCTCAACTCTTCCTCGCCTGAAAGACTAGGAAGACTCTCCCAGCTTTAGCAGAGTCTCCTGGCCTTTGGGCTGAGGGGGGGCTTGTGTAGGAAAGTGGGTTTCTGTTGCAGTAACCCCCCCACTTTTTGCCAGACTACTGATGCACTTTTTCTTGGTATGCCCTGGGTCCCTGCCAATCAGGTTCCCAGGGCCTGTGTTCTTTCCCCAAAACTAACCCAATTGGCATCTCTGGCCACAGGTCAGCCCCTGGTAAATGGTACCACAGGTACCCAGGGCACTGTGACCAGGGAAGACCTCTAAGGGCTGCAGCACTTATTGCGCCACCCTTAGAGGCACTGTACCTTACACACACACACTGCCTTTGCAGGCTGCGTGTTTTGGTGCAGAACAAAGTAAGAGTCGACATGGCACACATCCCTGTGTGCCATGCCTACAACCCACTGCCCTGGCATAGATCAGTCACCCCTCTAGCTGGGTGCCCTATGCCAGTGGTGAGGGTACAGGTGCATGAGCCCTGTACCCCTACAGTGTCTAAGTCCATTCTTAGGCATTGTAAGTGCAGTGCTGCCATTAAGAGCATATGGTGCTGGGAGCTTGTCATTACGAACTCCACAGCACCATAATGGCTAAACTGAAAACTGAGAAGTTTGGTATCAAACTTCTCAGCCCATTAAACCCACACTGATGCCAGTGTGGGATTTAATGAAAATGCACACAGAGGGCATCTCAGAGATGCCCCCTGAAAAACGACCAGCCTCTGGTGGGTTCCCTGACTGGTACACACCAGCCTGCCACCACGAGACATGTTTCTGGACCCCTAGGGTGGGAGCCTACGCTCCCTGAGCCCAGAAACAAAGCCTTTCCTGGGCGGAGGTGTTCACACCTCCCCAGGCCAGGAAGAACCATCTGTGGCAGGGGAGCTTCAAAGGCCTGGCAGCCTTTGTAATGCGACCCCCAGCCTCTCCTGCTATCAGGAGCAGGCCCCCTTCCTGTCTCCCCTCCTTTCGGCAGGAAGAAAGGCGGGAAAACTAGCAAGCCCAGGAGGTGTGCCCACCTCTGCCAACCCCACCCCTCAGGTGGGGAGGCGAGGTGAAGCCCACTCTCCAGTGCTCGCCATCTTGCAGATGGCAGGCACTCCCCAATCAGGACTAGGGATTGTGCTCACACCCCCACGTGGGGTGAGCACACCAAGGGTGTAGTCACCCTAAGGTCAGTAGCCCATTGGCTACTGACCTTAAGACCCCTAAAACGCCCCCTAAATACAGTATTTAGGGGTCAGCCCTGAACCAAGAAAGCAGATCCAGCCTACCTACAAGAAGAAAAGAAGAAGGACGAAGAGCCGTGCAGAGCTAACAAGAGGACGACGCCCACTGACTTGGCCCCAGCCCTACAGGCCAGTCTCCCCTCGAACCTGCTCCTGCGAAATCCCGGCGTGTCCAGCAGCCAGCAACCTCACAAAGCCCGGAGGACCTGCCTGCCTTCACTTTCCAGACTGTTTCTCCCGTGAACACCGGACGTGTTTAAACTGCAGCTTCTGGTGCCAGCCAGAGACCGCGAATCCAACCCACTCTGCACCCGCCGAACCCGGCCCGAGCTTGAGTGGAAAAACACCACGAGGAGGTCACCCCGGTGATCCTGACCCGAGATCCGGCGACCCCTGACCTGCCTCAAGCCTCCAGCCGACGCCTGCAGCCTAAATCCAGAAGGCCCCCTAACTGCGACCAGGAACCGGTAAGAAGATCCGACCCCAAAGGCACCCCTGCACCCGACGCCCACGGCCTTCTGTGCCCAAACCGACGGTGCCTAGCCAACCCTTAACTTCCCAACTTACCTCTCCAAGTGGTGGTCGCACCCAGAAGTCCTTCGTCTCCCTGCCTGCAGTGCTTTTGCAAACCAGAGGTTCTCCATAGAAAACAACAGGGCGCCCGACGTCGAAACAGCACTCTGCACCCGGCCGCCCCAGTGCCACTGAGGGTGCACCTTTTGTGCTACTTTGTTTCCCCATTTGCCCTTACCTTAACCCTAGGAGCTTGGCTCCCACAACCCAGTGGCCTGCTTGCCAGCAGCCACCAACCGGAGTCCCCCTATCCCCATTGGATAACATTGGGCCTCAACACTCTGCACCCGGCCGCCCTAGTGCCGCTGAGGCTTCAACAACAGTGCATCACTGACCCTGGGGACCCCTGAGTCTAACCCCAGAACCTTAACTCCCACAGCCGTTTACTTACCTGTGAACCGTTAACCTGTTTTCCTTCCATAGGATAACATTGACACTTTTCTCCAAAAAGTTTCTAAGTGTGGAGTTTTGAAACCTAAAAATATTCTTTAAAAATCGCACAAATAACCAAAACGTGTTTACTTACCTGTTTGCAGGAAATGTCCCAGTGCTGAATCCAGGCATCCAGCACTGAGTTAGAAAACTAACTTGGAAAGTAACTTACCTGCAATTTACTGTAGAAGCCCATTCATTTCAATGTACTGCTCCAAAAAGTTTCTAAGTGTGGAGTTTTGAAAACTGAAAATATTCTTTAAAAATCATGCGACCAACGAAAACGTAATTACTTACCTGTTTGCAGGAAATGTCCCAGTGCTGAATCTAGGTATCCAGCACTGAGTTAGAAAAGTAACGTAAAAAGTAACTTACCTGCAATTTACTAAAAAAGCCTATTCATTTCAATGTACTGTATTTGCTAAGTGTTGCATTCTACTGCTCCCCTGTAAATCAAACAAAGTACAATTTCTATTGCATTTTCAAACTGTTCTATATCCAGTAACTTATTACTGAAAAGTATTTAATGCTTACCTGTACCAGGCTTGCTTGGTTCTAAAAATAAACAACAGTATATTTTATACAACAACAATTGGCCTAGAGTTCAGTTCTTGTGTGTGAATCCATTTGCTGACTGAGTGTGTACATCAAATGCTTAACACTGTCCTCTGATACTGCCTTACTGCTCGACCAAGCTACCACTATTAGAGAGTAAGGTTCTATCTAACTGTAACCTCTGCCTACCTTTGGGGACTCTTGGACTCTATACACACTGTACCTCACTTTGGTGCAGTATATATAGAGCCAGTTTCTTACAGATGCTGACACAATTTCAACAAAACACCAGTCCAAGTGAAGATAGTTTCAGCTGGGTCAACATGTCGACAGCTCGTGCACGATTTGTAAGATATGAAGACCTGAAAGAAACCAAATGGCATGCAGCTATCAAGGTACCACAAGCATCAAACTCTATAGTTCTGAGCTTGCAAGGAAGGAAACAAAGAGGTGGAATTTGTGATTAAACTCCCAAAAACGCACATGAACGGCTTGACTTTTAACTTCTTTAAACAAGAGACCAAGGTTAGGAATCTCTAGATTTTGGGACTATCCAAGTTATGCTGTTGCAGACTTAGAGTGCTCCGCATGGCAGCCCTAGAACTGCTTTGTGGTTTTCAGAACTGCTTCTGCGTGCTCAGGACTATTTCAGAGTTTTTAGGACTGCTTCAGGATATTCAGAAATGCTTGAGGGGTTTTCTTCAGTTGAGAAAGGCTCTGATTTAGTTCATTTGTAACCTCCATCCATAAACTGTCAAAAATCAAAATCTGCCTTCCCTTCCAATGATAATCGCAATGCTCTATATCACGGGTACTCATAGTACGGCCCGCGGGCCGCCAGCGGCCCGGCAAGCCTTCCTTGGCGGCCCGCGGACCTTGCAGATATCCTACCTGTCAGCAAACACCGCCGGTTGCAGCAGCGCTCTATGGGGGCCGGGCGATTCTTTAAAAAAACATTCACTTGTTAATGAGGCTTTGTTGTATTTCACCTCTTCTTAGCGCCCCTGCATCTCCACTCTGAGTGGCGATGCAGGGGCGCTAAGAAGAGGTGAAATACAACAAAGCCTCATTAACAAGTGAATGGTCTTTTAAAGACCTGTGAAGTACTCGGGTGCGGCTGTGTGTGTGCCCGGGAAGCTGTCTCAGCCCGGGCTGACACACGCGGGGTGAGGTGACAGAGGGTGACAGAGCGAGGGAGACAGAGGGAGGGAGACAGAGAGGGAGACAGAGACAGAGGGAGGCAGAGGGAGGGAGACAGAGGGAGACAGACAGAGGGAGACAGACAGAGGGAGACAGACGGAGGGAGACAGAGAGAGGGAGACAGACAGAGGGAGACAGAGGGAGACAGAGAGGGAGACAGAGAGAGTGGGAGACAGAGGGGGGGAGACAGAGGGAGGGAGACAGAGGGAGACAGAGAGAGAGGGAGACAGAGAGAGAGGGAGACAGAGAGAGAGGGAGACAGAGGGAGGGAGACAGAGGGAGAGAGAGGGAGACAGAGGGCAACAGACAGAGGGAGACAGAGAGAGAGGGAGACAGAGAGAGAGGGAGACAGAGGGAGGCAGAGGGAGACGGAGGGAGTCTGGGGAGGGAGAGGGAGACAGAGGGAGGGAGACAGAGGGAGGGAGACAGAGGGAGACAGACAGAGGGAGACAGAGAGAGGGAGAGAGAGGGAGGGAGACAGAGAGAGGGAGGGAGACAGAGAGAGGGAGACAGACAGAGAGAGGGAGACAGACAGAGAGAGGGAGACAGACAGAGAGAGGGAGACAGACAGAGGGAGACAGACAGAGGGAGACAGAGAGGGAGACAGCGGGAGACAGAGAGAGAGGGAGACAGAGGGAGGGAGACAGAGGGAGGGAGACGGGGAGGGAGACAGGGGGAGGGAGAGGGAGACAGAGGGAGACAGACAGAGGGAGATAGAGGGAGGGAGACAGAGGGGGAGGGAGACAGAGAGGGAGGGAGACAGAGGGAGGGAGACAGAGAGAGGGAGGGAGACATAGAGAGGGAGGGAGACAGAGAGAGGGAGACAGAGAGAGGGAGGGAGACAGAGAGAGGGAGGGAGACAGAGAGAGAGGGAGAGGGAGACAGAGAGAGGGAGACAGACAGAGGGAGGAGGGTGACAGATAGAGGGAGACAGGGGGAGGGAGACAGGGGGAGGGAGAGGGAGACAGACAGAGGGAGACAGAGAGGGAGGGAGACAGAGAGGGAGGGAGACAGAGGGAGGGAGACGGACAGAGGGAGGGAGACAGACAGAGGGAGGGAGACAGACAGAGGGAGGGAGACAGACAGAGGGAGACAGAGAGAGGGAGACAGACAGAGGGAGGAGGGCGGCAGACAGAGGGAGACAGACAGAGGGAGGAGGGCGACAGACAGAGGGAGGGAGACAGATAGAGGGAGACAGAGAGAGAGGGAGGGAGACGGAGGGAGAGAGAGGGAGGGAGATGGAGAGAGAGAGGGAGACAGAGAGAGAGAGGGAGGGAGACAGAGAGGGAGGGAGACAGAGGGAGGGAGGAAGAGAGACAGAGAGAGGGAGACAGACAGAGAGAGAGAGGGAGACAGACAGAGAGAGGGAGACAGACAGAGGGAGACAGAGGGAGGGAGACAGACAGAGGGAGGGAGACAGACAGAGGGAGACGGAGAGGGAGGGAGACAGAGGGAGGGAGACAGGGGGAGGGAGAGGGAGACAGACAGAGGGAGATAGAGGGAGGGAGACAGACAGGGAGGGAGACAGACAGGGAGGGAGACAGACAGGGAGGGAGACAGAGGTAGGGAGACAGAGGTAGGGAGACCGAGGGAGGGAGACAGAGGGAGGGAGACAGAGGGAGGGAGACAGAGAGAGGGAGGAGGGCGACAGACAGAGGGGGACAGACAGAGGGAGATGGGCGACAGACAGATGGAGGGAGACAGACAGAGGGAGAGAGAGGGAGACAGAGGGAGAGAGAGGGAGACAGAGGGAGACAGAGGGAGAGAGAGAGAGGGAGGGAGACGGAGAGAGAGAGAGATGGAGAGAGAGAGAGGGAGGGAGAGAGAGGGAGGGAGACGGAGAGAGAGAGGGAGGGAGACAGAGAGAGAGAGGGAGGGAGACAGAGAGAGAGGGAGACAAACAGAGTGAGTGAGACAGAGGGAGACAGAGAGGGAGAGAGAGAGAGGGAGGGAGAGATAGAGAGAGGGAGGGAGGGAGAGATAGAGAGAGTGAGGGAGACAGAGCGAGAGAGAGAGAGATAGATAGATAGAGAGAGAGAGAGAGATGTGTGTATGCCGGGTCTGGTGGCTCAGTGGACGAAGGCGTCCGCTGTAGGGGCCTGTGTTCAACCTCATGGTCATAGTTATTTTTTTTTGCTCTAGCGCCGCCCCCCATCCCCCACTGACCCCGCCCCCACCGGTGCGGCCCTCGGCCACAAACCACACTGTAAATTTGGCCCCCGAGAGAAAGTTTGTGAGTACCCATGCTCTATATAGTCATTTACTTGAGCCAAACAGGCCATAAAAGAAACAGAAAAACAACACTGTACAACATACTAAGACAACATCATTAAAAGAGGGCCACTATTCAATCGTCAATGAACAAAATGTTTTAGAACGGCAAGATATCTCATCGATGAGTATCAGCAAACAAAGATAAATGCATAAGGTACTCTTGCAGGCCATTAAAAGTGCAAATTGTCAATGATAAAACCACTAAAAACAACAATAAAAGGATAAAAGAGAATCACACTGAACAATTGTGCCAATCATGTAAAAGAAATTCATCACAACCTTAAGTAGTATGTTAGCCCTCTATTGTTCTGATGGCTCTAACAGCACCTTTTAAGAATTCATTTACTTTAAGTATAAAGCACAGCGCCAAACTGTCCTCTTTTAGCCACTAATGAACACGGACAAATGCTTTAATGCTAAATACAACTGGTAGTGCTTGTGCTCACATAGCAACCCCTGTCATCACACCCCCACTCATCGTGCTCAGTCACTGCAATTACCTGTCAAAGCAATTCTGTACCGGTATCAAGCAAAATGTATTTTGCTTAAATTTAATTTGGCCCATTATTTAAAAATAAAGCAAGGCAAAAAGACATTCTGCCTGTCCCTAGATATGTTCTAATGGAAAGCTAAACACAAACCATAAATCTGAGAGATGCAGAAAAAAAGAAAGACCTCTGAATACCGTCTTTTGAATCCTAAAAAAAATAGCTATTTAAACAGATCTTTCAAAAAGTAAAAAGAGAATGTAAACAGGGATAAAAGTAGGAAATGTAGCTTTGCTCACAAAGCCTTACAGGAAGTGTGTGATCCAATATTTGCTATTACTGCAGGCTTTGCTTGAAATCAACCCCGTTGTAGTGTTTGATCTACCTGGTCTCTGCAGCACAAGTTTAAAAACAACCTTCTGTGGCAATATTCAAGTTACCTGTTCCTACAGGAGCTGGAACTTGCCCCAGAAAGAGCAGGTCTCAACACGACACTCCATCCTGCAAGCCAGAATAAAAGTGGTGTCAAATTCGCCTCCGTGAGCTTGACATGTCTGGTTTTCTGGAGATTTGATTTCAAGGGCTATGTAGTCCAAAGCTAACCAGAACAGTCAAGAAGCGGTAATCCACTTCCGACACCAGATTCACCCCTCCTGCCCTTGTAATCACTCTGCACAATATACAGTACCGTGGAAGTAGCTTGTATGTATGGTGTGTGGAAAAATGTACAGACACGGAGTAGCAAGTCAGAGGTGCTGTCCTTCTGTTGCAGTGTAGTGCACACGGCGTGTACTTTCAGAATCACTAATATATATTAGTGATTCTGTAAGCACACCCCGTGCTTCTGGACTTGCTGCATGTCTTTTGTTAATAGAGCACAGCTGTGGGCAGATTGTGAGCATTTTTTAAAGTATTTATTTGCAGCACTCACACGGCGCTGCAATTAACATGAATACCTTACAAAAATGCACATAATCTGCCCCCAGCCGCGCTCTATTACCAATGGCATGCAGCAAGCTCAGAAGCCACTTGCTACTGAGCTTGGGCTGTGACCTATGACCCCCACAGGCTGCCGTGTAAGAGGGAACTTGTGTTCTCCTCTTCACGGTGGTCTCTTCCTCAGCCTCCCTTTACAGGTAAAAGACCATTTTTTGTGCTGCTTGCTTTTTAAAAGCGGTGGTGTGAACGGCCTCTCGCAGGATGTTCTGTGTGCACTCTTCAAAATAGACACTGTACGCTTGGAGAAGCATAGGTGCGCGTGCTTTCGCACACCGTACAAGGGAACAGTGCTCCTAAGTGAGTGTGCTTCCATTGTGGCAAAGAGACATCCCAGAATTTCATGGATGTGTAGAGGAAGTGGTTTGTCCATCTGGAAAATGTGTTGTCCAGCTAAGGATTTTAAAATGTTTTTTAGATGTTTCAATGCTTAATTCTTATTAAAAAATGTAATCTAATATTCACAAAAAATATATCAGATATTAGTCAGTTATGTTCTAGTCATACTATTACCCAATATAATTAAGTAATAAACAATTACTAATCAATACCAAACATAAATGTCCATAAGCCACGTTGACTCCAGAAAAGAATAATCCCCGATCTGTAATTAGCATCAAGACTCAGTAAGGGCTACAGAACCATGTAATTCGTGAAAATTTGCAGATTTTTTGCCCCTTGTACATTCCACAGTGCACTCCACATCACTCTACTCTACACCACTCCAGTCTAAGCTACGCTACCTCCTGTGCACAACTCCACTCTACTCCTCGCCACACTACGCCACTCTGCAACACTGCACTCTACACCACTGCACTCTATGCCAATACACTCTACACCAATGCAATCTACTCTGTACCGCCCCACTTTACGCACCTGCACTCTATGCTAATCCACTATACGCCACTCTAATATACTCTGTACCACTGCGCTCTACACCGCTTTACGCCATTACTCTATGCCACTATATTCTACGCACCTGCACCACTCCACTCTACGCCACTTCATTCTACCCTGCACCGCTCCACTCTACTGTACTTCACTCTAGCCTGCACCACTCCACTCTATGCCACTTCACTCTACTCTGAAACAATCTACTCTACACCACTGCACTTTATGCCACTATATACCACTGCACTCTGCACCACACACACTCTATGGCACTCTACTCTACTGTGCACCAATCTACTCTACTCTGCACCACTCTACTCTAGCCTGCACCACTTCACTCTACATCACTGCACTCTACGGCACTGCACTCTACTATACACCATTCTAATCTATGCTACTGCATTCTAACACACTGCATTGTACGCCACTAAACTCTATGCCACTACACTCTATGCCACTGCATTCTATGCCACTATACTCTAAACACTCTATGTCAATATACTCTACACCAGTCCACTCTACTCCAGGCCACTCCACTGTACTCTACGCAACTTCACTACTCTATCCTACTGCACTCTATGCCACTCTACTCTACAGTTCTGTACTCAATGTGTCTGCACTCTACGCTACTCTACACCACTCTAGTGCACGCCACTGCACTCTAGGCCACTCTACACCACTGCACTCTACAACACTCTACTCTGCAACACTGCACTATGCCACTGACCTCTACCACACTACTCTGCACTACTGCATTCTATGCCAATGCACTCTTTGCCACTGCACTCTAAACCACTCTATTCTGCATCATTCCACCCTATGCCACTGCACTCTGCAGAACCCCACTTTAAGCCACTGCATTCCATACCACTGCACTCTACTCTGTACCACTCTACGCCACTGTGCTCTGCAGCACTCTATGCCACTGCACTCTATGCCACTCTACTCTGCACCACTCCACTAGACTATGCAACTCTCTAATCTAGCCACTGCATTCCATGATGCTGCATTGTATATCACTGCACTGTACGCCACTGCACTCTGTGCCACTATACTCTGCAACACTCCAAGCCAATGCACTTTATACCAGTCCACATTGCTCTACGCCACTCCACTCTACACAACTCCACTCTGTGCCACTCCAATACACGACACTCTATGCCTCTTAACTCTATGACACTCTACTCCACTGTTCGCCATTCCACTCTACGACACTGCACCTCACTCTCCTCTGCGCCATTAACTTTTAGTCATGCTGAACATCAGCCACACTGATGTACAACGTGGCACAAACACATTGGCGAAGACAATAGCTCTTCCATAAGCAAGACCTATTGGCTTTACCAATGCTTGTTTTAAATGCAGCCTGTATTCCTTAAAGGAAAACGCAGGCCTTGAAAAATAATAAAAATGTTACCAGACCTGCAAGTCTAGTGACTTCAGTAATCTACTCGACCTAACTGTAATGTGCTTGACCGGTAAACTGGTCTCAAATTGTGTGATCCATGGCAAATATTTTGTTTTACAGTCACCTTTTTCTTCATTTTCATATAAAAGAGCACATTCAAATATATGAGTTCAGCATTTCTGCTGTACAAAATACTCTTTTGTTTGATTTAATAGACTACTTTTGCTCCATGTATATTAAGAATCTAGTCCACATGGAGGGTATACATGACGCCTGACTTACCTCTTGAAAACATTAATAGCATTGTCATCATGGCAGGGACAGGAATGTTCCTCAGTTCATGTTTTAAAACTCACACTTTTAATACGTATATTACTAAAGCGTGATGTGGTAGCGCTCTGTCATTTACTGACATCATATTTTCCATTGAAATGGCTTCAAACGTTACCACTAACATGCAGTTTTACTGATAAAACGATATAGCGTTTAATCAATGTGTGAAAATTGGTTTCAGCAAAAATATTTATAATTTGCAAATCTCTAAGTAAAGTGTTCTGATTTGCTTTGTTCCTATTAAAATCTTTGTTTCCATCAGACAGAATTACAAAAAAATTACTTTCCTAACTGCTGAGATACTGGGCATTGAGTTTGCCGGGTCCTGCTGGTGGGCGCCGTAGACGAATGGCTGGAATATATGATATCTTTATGACATTAAGTTCCAAATGATGGATTTACCTTTGATGAAATAGACACCTATTACTGTATTGTGTTCTCTTCCAAGCCCAGGTCCAGACTCTTGCAGGTTGGTTCTGTTTTTGGCAGTGACCCAAATGGTAACTGTTAGTTTTGGAATCCTGTGCCCACTATGCGTGTGTCTATGTGCATGTGTGTGTGGGTGCATGCAGCGCATGCTAGCATGTGGTGTTCTTGAATATATTATTGGTATGCTGAAATGTGTTTCATTGTGCCCAAGTAAGTGTTGCCTGAATGTATATTTGCTTACGGTGTATGAATGTGTGGCCTTTCCACCTAACTTTACTCACCTGCCTACTCACATGGTCTTCCCTACAGTAAGCAATCCATCTGACCCAACCTCAATTCACTCACTGACCCATCCTCTGCATTCACTGACTCGACCTTCCATAAACCCACAGAAATACACATAATGCTGCCATCAGTTAACAATCACTTTCACTAATAAAAAGCCAGATCTATTGGCTTTGCCAGTACTGTTTTTTTCATTTTCTGCAACAAGAATTGTTAAAGGTGAAAAATCAGCTAAATCCTTACAAAGGCGAGATCTATAGGCGCAGCCAAGGCTTGTTCCTTCTGCTATCTACGCCTCTTTTGGGAAATAGTCCCTAGATTTGTGTTCTATGTTCACTGATTGGCAAAGTGGCTACATAGATTCGTTGCCAGAACTCAAGATCAAGGAGCAAACTACTCAAGAACATCTATAGTGCTCAGTCCTTTGAGACCAATTCCTCAAACAATTCATCTAAGCCACTGTTTTCCTGTCTTTTGTAAGAGATTTTCTCTGAATGGGAGGAGTTTGGGTTTTGGGTTTAGTCTTTCAGGGACCCCATGTTCAGTGACCAGATGTTGTGAGATTGCTGTGTTACCTGTGTGGTGTTGGTCAGCAGCACGGGGGATATCAGGCATGAGTGGCAAATGGCAATCCGGACTTCTTTCTTCTGTGCAGTTCAATGACTGGGTGCTACTGAGTACGTATGGTATGCATGTATCCGGAATCCATAGGAATACAATGCCTTATCATTAACAACATGGAAAAAACAAATATCTCTTTACTCTGCTACTGAGAAATACCCTGTATCATGTAGATAATGCTGTGTGTACGAATAAAGCTAATACTACAACTCTCCTTTTAATTTTTAGGTGACGGATGTGGGTGTTGAAAATCCACAATTAATATCCTGTTGAGTTTTCTGAAGACTAACAATGCTGCAGCTTAATTCACCAAAAAAGTGACAATGACAATTATCTGTGCCAGCTAGTCAAAAGAATATAACATCTTACACATCAGACACACAACGGAACACTGGAGGCCATTTGTTGGTCAAGATAAAAATATTTTTTTGTGATGAAATGCCTGGAATAGCTATCACGCCTAAGACATGTATAGTTAAAAATGTTTTAACATTTGCAGATAAAATGAGCAATAATGAATATCAAGCAGTTAATTCTGGAAAAGTTCAGTCACACAAACTGTTTCTGTCAACAAAAGAGTGCATACCTTGGTTAAACATTATTAATGGACTGAATGTGAAAACAGCTTCAATGAAGTGGAAGTGGATATCAGATAACCCATACTGATGAGAAACCTAAACTACGTCCACCAGAGAGTGCATGCACTCGAAAACCTTACATAAAGAAGGTGAAAAATGCATATGTGGAACGATGCCTGATCACCAGAGAACGGATTTGTGAGAGAAAGCTTATCAGTGCACCGAATATGTGGAAAATTTCAATTTGAAAAATGCTCTTACTGTTCACCAGAGAGTGCATACAAAAGAGAAACCATATCAATGCATTGACTGAAAAGTTTTATTCTGAAAATACATTTAACTTCACATCAAAGAGTGCAGAGGGGCGAAAAGCCTTATCAGTGCAGTGAATGTGATCAAAGCTGCGGTCACAAAGGAAATCTTACTAGGTGTGAGAGAAAACATACTGGTGAGAACCCTTATGAATGCAATGGATGTAGCAACATTTTCACTCAAAAACAAGCCTTAGTATGCATGAGAGAAAACACACTGGGTAAAAACATCCATGCTCTGAATGTGGGAAAAGCTTTGGTCCGAAAACTAATCTTATTGTCCACCAGAGAACACACACAGACATGAAACCTTATCAATGCACTGAATGTGGAAAATGCTTTAGGTACAAGGAAACTTTAATTAGGCACCACAGAACACATACAGCAAAAACTCTTTATCAGTGCTCGGAATACGGAAAAGGGTTCAAAAGGAAAGAACGTGTTAATCATCACCAGAGATTACAAACAGATGAGAAACCTTATAATTTCTCAGAATGTGGACAAGGCCTCAGTAGAAAGAATCACTTTACTGCTCATGAAAAGGCACACATAAGCAAGAAACCTTATCAGTGCTCAGAATGTGGAAAAGGGTTCAGAGTGAAGCAAAAGTGTACTATTCACCAGAGAACGCACACAGGTGAGAAACCATATCAGTGTCTCAAATGTGGAAAAATGTTCAGTCAGAGAAGAGTTCTTGTTTTTCATTACAATACACACATAGATGAGAAGCCTTATGAATGCCTGGAATGTTGGAAATGCTTCCGTACAAAATCAACTCTTACAATTCATCAGAGGAGACACACAGGTGAGAAACCACATCAATGCAGTGAATGTGCGAAAAGATTCTATTCGAAACAACGTCTTATGATTCACCAGAGAACACATACAGGTGAGAAACCATATCTATGTTCAGAATGTGGGAAAAGACTCTATTCAAAAGAATGTCTTACAATTCACCAGAGGATTCATACAGGTGAGAAACCATATCCTTGTTCAGAATGTGGGAAAAGATTCATTTCGAAAGCAGGTCTTATAACGCACCAGAGGACACACACTGGTGAGAAACCATATCAGTGCTCAGAATGCGAGAAATGCTTCATGCAGCAAACAGATCTTATAATGCACCAGAGAAGGCACACAGGCGAGAAACCACATCGATGCAGTGAATGTGGGAAAAGGTTCAGTGCGAAAGGAACTCTTACTGTACACGAGAGGATGCATACAGGTGTGAAACCTCATAAGTGCTCAGAATGTGGGAAAAGCTTCAGTAGGAAAGGAATTCTCATTGAGCACCAGAGGACACACACAGGTGAGAAACCTTATCAATGCACTGAATGTGTGAAAAGGTTCAGTGTGAAAAAAAGTCTCACAGATCATCAGAGGATACATACGGGCGAGAAACCTTATCAATGCATTGAATGTCGGAAAAGTTTCATCACTAAAGGAAATCTCACTGATCATGAGAGAACACACACTGGCGAGAAACCATATCAGTGCTGTGAATGTGGGAAAAGGTTCAGTGAGAAGGGAAATCTTACTGCGCATGAGAGGAGACATATAGGCGAGAAACCTTATCAGTGCTAAGAATGTGAGAAAAACCAAAGTGGCAAAAGAAGTTTTATAATACACATTAGTGTACACAGATGAGAAAACGATATCGATGCTAAGAATATGGTAATAGGTTCAGAATGAAATGAAGCCTCACTACTCACCGGACAACGCATCTGGGCAGAAGAGATTACTAATTCCTGCTCTTTCAAGTCTGATCCGATCAGTTTCACAAAATGGAAACAGTTGTACTAGATCTTTCATCAAGACAACACCACTGTCACACTACATCCATCATGAGGAGAGACCCGTCACCAACACTGGCCATGTTCTTAGTTGAGTAATTCTTCAAACCTTTAGCTTCAGTAACCAGTCAATTGAGGTTAGTCCAATGTAATTCTTGATGATTGCACAGCAGCATTTTGAGATAATAGTTCAAAAACATGAAAGCCATATACTTACTGACTGTGTATTGAACGTAAAGTTAAATGGATATGATGCACTTCACTTTCTTTTCCGGAAAATCACCTGGGAAAGCCCTCCATTTGAAATAGTTTACTCTAAGTGTAAGAAAAGCCACTACAGGAGAAAAAGGACTATTATCCCACTGTGATCAAAATGGCTTATAAAAAAATACAATGTATATGAAATAAATCTCTGTATGCACACCTCTAACAATGAGTGCCAGAAACAATGGTAAATGCTAGTCGTACGTTTGGACTGCATTCAAATAATTTTCATCCTCACTTCATAGTAAAGAAAATGCGAGAGAAAATAGAATAAAATCAACTATAAGTGGGTCAATATTTGAAGCATATCTCAGTGGAATGTGAGTGCTAGTGAGGAAAGCTAAGGTACTCCTGTGTTCCCACCCTTAAACATTGTCAAACTCTGGGTGTGGCACCAGCTGTTGGGACTGGAAACTGCTTATGTTGCTTGTGCCAGGAAACGTTTGCAGGATCTTCAGGAGGGGTGAGCACCAGTTGATCTTCCTCAAACCTGCTCCTTGCAAAAAGCAATGCTTAGCATATCTTGACATGTCGCTATGCCAGCACTGGTTGAGCATGAGAATTTCCAGCCATCCAATAGTACTACTTGATGCTAGCTATTCTACGTGATTTCTGTCTAGACAGTGGGCCACCGTTCTTTTGGCACCATGATTCATATGGCCACTTTGCACTCTACAAATAAATGAATACACAGATTAGCAAGCAACCATTCACGTGGTGGTACTCTGTGCTGTTAAAGCCCCGTAAAGCTCTGCCGACACCAGTTCGTTCCACAAGAGAACGATGTATCTCTGAACTCTACGTAAGTAAGCACTCATTCTCTTCTCTGGGGTTTCCAAGCTGGGTTAGGAAGACCTCAACAAATCAAACTGCCTAGTGTGAAGTCTATAGACAAAAATCTAGAGCACTCAAAGATAATCTCATCTTCATCACTCGGAACCCAGTCAAGCAGTTGTGGTAATAGCAGTGTCCATGGAGAGCAAGGCTAGCACACACACATGTCTAAGAAGGCACAAATCCTGCCAGGATGATCCTTCAGTGACAACTTCTACAGGAGAGGGGGGAAGACCATCATGTGGTTAGATCTGCGGTAGCTACTGAGTCACCTTAATACAAGGCTTAATTATGGCAATTGAAAGTCATTGTCATCTTGTGATCATCATTTTGATATTTCACATTTACATTGCTAGAAACCTTACCTTTGGCTAAGAATTCCTAATGTGGGTCAATAATGCTGTATGAAGGGGATCTATGTAACAACAGCTTCGGATGTGAGATCAGTTAGACCGATCATAAGAAAGTATATGGAGGAGAGGCGGAATGGGAACTCTTGACCGGTGCACCTAATGTAAAGCTTGAGTCATGAGTTACTAAACCCACTGCTTCTCAAGCTATAGTTAGGTTGATGGTTTTGTCTTATGGAAAGGAGAATTCAAAACATTTCAAATTATGGCAGCAAGTCAATGTAAACATTTATAGGTCTAATCTAGAACCTTAATCCCTTAAATGTGGAGGACTTGACCTTCATGTCCTCTGTTTTAGTTCGAGGGACGTAAAGGTCACATCCTCACCAGTTCTCAGGAAATTCTACCATCACTGGGCATTTCTGACAACTGGGTAATCAAGGGTGGTGTGGCTTGCAAGGATCCCTGCACATTTTCCTACCAAGAATGCCAACTAAAAGTGCCCAGTATATGCTTTAAAACAGTTTCATCAGTTTCTAGAAAGAATGGCAGCAGTATTTCTGCCCAGGGTTATCCAGCACACAGGCAACCCTACCAATGGTGGGTATTTATAACAGCTAAATGCCCAGTGGAATCCGTGGTGGTGTTTCTTGTGTGGTTCCCAGTAATTTCCTACAAAGAAGGCCTTGCAAAAGTCTATAAAACTCAATTTATCTCAGTTTTCCTGGGAGATGGCTGCAGTATTTGGGCCTATGGTCGACTAGCACCTTTCTTGCACAGCAGTGACTCTAATTTGGCATGGATACCTTTTGGGATAAAAGTCATGAAGATGTAGTAAAGACCCTAAAGCCGACTCCATTTTGTGTCCGACCATTAATTTAGCCTGTCTAACTTTGGCGTATATACTGTATGTCCTTATCTTTCGAGGAACTAGTGAAAGTGTTAAATCATCCAGACATTGGCCTTGACAAACACATAAAGCGACATAAACCTGAGAAAAGTTCCCTGTTATCTGTGTTTCAAGTTCAGACAGTAAAAGCATAAAATAAACATGTAGTCTGAATTGACTTACTTCTATTTTACTGATTCATACCCGTTTTCTTGAACTGTCATACTGGTTCATGCCAGTAGATGGAAAGTGCCCTAATGTAGTGTAAAGGTCAGAGGTCAATCCTATGCGAACGCCATGCAGTGACCACCAAGGTAGAGAGGTCTTCACCCCAGATTATTGCAAGAGGCCCTGTCAGGCTGTTGTACTGCTGCAGCATCCATTCCTGTGCTGACAGCTGATACCAAGTCAATTCCAAGAAGAGAGGAGTTGAGCCCAGCTGATGTGTGGTTTTCTCTTGAAGGAACACTCTTCCGTTTGACATCTGATAGCCACAGTTTGTTGGCTGTGAACAGGTTTGAAGTGGGCTGAACCCGAAACAAATCTAGATGCACCTTGGCTACTGCGATGTTCTCATAGTATAGCGCATAAAGGTTTTTAGGATGCGAAGGACATTTTCACCATGTTATAAATGTTCATATTAATCTTGCTGTTAGTGACATGCATTAGTGCTGTTATATTCTGTGTGATTATTACTCATGTACTAAGCAACAGGTTGAGACTGCTGAAATAAACACTTGCATATATAGTGTCTTTCCTTAGTGTAGTACTTCTGTAGGATATTCTTTAGCATGAAATTGGGTTTAACCACTGCATCTTTGACCATTTAAAGGGACTGTTTGTGAGAAGTTGGCCTGGTATATGCTGTCCACTAGTTAAAGTGGGCACCTTGCACCAGTCCAAACGACCCTTATTGATGATTAGGTTAAAGACAACCTTTATTGAAAGCTATCCTAGTGGTAGCTATGGAGAGCAGCCTTCAGGCTAAGTCTCGAAGGAATGTAAAGCAGCTTGGTTTACCAGATTATAACCTGAATGACCAAATGAAAGGAGAACCACACAAGGTATATATAAAATATATGTATTTATTACTAAACACTCTCTACTAACCTCTTTATGAGATTAGAGAACAAGGCACACAATATTACAGTACTAGAACGACAGTAAATAGCACAATACACCATGGGCTCCAGGGGGAGACCAAACCACATATTAAGAAAGTGGTATAACAACCATGACTTGACTAGACACAGTGCCTAGAGCACGTAGAATCGCTGGGACCCCAAGGAACCACCCAAGGTAGTGACCCAGGGGACCCACGGAGGACGTGTGCAGTGTGAGAACACAGCCGCGAGCTCCGTACAACTATGGGAAAGTCGCGGTTGGAATTTTAAAGATTAAGGACACTTAGGAGAGGACTTCAAGCAAACCCTTTGGAACATAGAAGGTTCTAGGGCCAGCACCCTTGAGAGTACTGAGGTACCCGTGTTACCTATCCCAGAGGAGCCGGGTGCATAGGGGTCAAGTGGTGTCGGAAACGCTCGTTGATTTCAATGGCGTGATGCGAAGAAGTGCTGCTGCCGGGAAGATGAGAAGTGACCGGTGTGATCCAAGCCTGGATCAGAGCTGAGAAGAACCTGAAAGCAGAGGGGACAGAGTCTGGGTCACTTCACAGTGACCAGGGGCACGATAGACGAATGCCCGCCGATGTCGGGTGTTTCAGGTGAGATGAGGTGAAGCTTGACTCTGCAGCCACGAGGACCAGGAGACGTCGACGATGACCAAAGTCCGCAGGTGAGCTGTCCCACGAAGGATGTTGAGTGCTGGGGGGTCAGTGTCCGGATTGGAGACCAACAAGCCTTGGCAACTGCAACCCATGCGGTCAGAGAAAAGATGCTTCGGTGGGGACCAGCAAGGTCCTGGGGACTCTCCAAGCGATGGAGAGTCAGGGCACGTGTGGAGCAACCAGGAAAGCCCACTGAATTATAAAGTTACCTTCACAGGGACCCACAGGTCAACGGACCAGGGATCGCGAAGGGACCTCGAGCTGAATCACAAAATACCAGCCCACGGAACACTTGTGGAGTGCAGGCCGGTAATCTTCGGTGGAAACACTGCTCGGGGTCAGGACTACAAGTAGCCCAAAGCACAGCCTCAGGGATCGCCAAAAAGCATATGCTGCTGCAAATGTGCACGGTGTCCAGGGGTACGGGTTGCACGGTCCCCACGAGGGCTGCGGGTCTCAGGTTTGCTGAGAGCACTAGTCGACCTCGGGGAAGCTTGGGAACCCACCTCCTGTGTTGCAAAATCTTCGGAGTCCTTCAGGGGCTGCGTAGATGCAAACCGGTCAGATGCGTTTCAGGTGCCTGCCTTGCAAGGGAGTAACTCCTTTACTCCAAGGGAGATTCTTCAGTCATCCAGCGTAGTGTAGATAGTCGAAGTACTTGGTTTCTGTAGCAGAGTTTGGTCCAGGTAAATCTAAAGTCCTGTAGTCAGGGGTTCCTCCTTTATACCCAAGGAAGGGGTGGGACAAACTCTGGGGACCCACCTATGGGAGGGTCAGGGCAGAGGGGTGGCTACACCCATATCCTTTGTCCAGTTTCGTGCCAGAGCAGGGGCTGATAGCCCCTGCAACCAGTTTGAGCTGGACTATGCACAGGGACACCAAATGTGCCCCCAGTGCAGACATCAAAGCACTCTTGGGGTGCACCCACCCAGCCCCAATACACTAAAGCCTGTCTGGGAGGTGGTCACACCTCCCTGTGGCAGGAAACCTATTGTCCAACCTTCCCCTGCTGGAGTTTTGTCCAGCAGCAGGAGGGCAGACTCGTGTCTGTGGCTGGCAGCATCCATCTTGTGATGCCAGGGTCGAGAAAGCTGGTACCGGGTGTACCGGTGTTGTCATATTTCTCCCTCTAGGAGGGTGGAATCATACACTGGTGTGGAGGTATGATTCCAAGGTGTTTGACACCAAACACGACATGTTTCCATGCAGCCTTTTCAAAGTTAGCATTTACCGCGAGGTTATAATGCACTTGAGTATATGGTTGGCTGCATCACAAACAACCCCGGAATAGAGGTTCCAAAGGCTGCAGAGGGGCTCTGCTCATGCAGTTGCACCCTCTCACATAAAACCCAGCACCCTGCCTTCAGGATTGATAAGGCCTGCCATAGGGGTGACTGATAGTTTCATATGTGCAGTGATATGGAGTAGATATCGTGAACCTATAGCTAAGTAAGGGGTGCATGCACCACCTTACACAGGCTGCTGTAGCAGACCTGTTGTGTCATTTTGAATGGTCTCCCAGGGGTGGCATAATACATGCTGCAGCCCCTGAGAGGCCTCAGGAGTACCTAGGCCCTAGGTACATAGTATACCATATACTAGGGACTTATAAGGGTACCCCAGAATCCAATCTGGAGTGTACCTAAAGTACATGAACAACCAATTTAGGGAGAAAGCAGATAAACTGGGGTCCTCAATAGCAGGATCCCAGTTAAACTAAGTCGAAAACCAGCAAAACGCCAGGCAAAAAGTGGGGGTAACCATGCAGTCAGATTCCACCTTCCTACACTGTTCATAACACTACACCGACAAATATGCTAAGTGGGGTTGTGTGGAGTTACAACAGCCTGGATTTTAACGCTGAAGAGTTGGTGCGCTGAACTAAGTTCAGGCACCATGAGTGGGAAGCCACACCTTGTGGAACTATGCCAGAGCCCTAGTTTACGCAACATGTCGCCAGACATTGACATTAAAATTTTTACCGTTATTACAAATACACATCCATACTAATCATGGTTACCTCCTACAGGGATTAAGGTAGCACTTATTACTGTAGGTTTGTCAAGCGTGCCTCTTGAAAGGTTATTCTCCATCTGTGGGTTTTCTGTGTTTTTGAATCTCATGTTTATTGAATCTATCTAATTAGAATAGTGGCTCCTGTCATGATAGGAGTAAATTACCGAGAGGCAGTTACACAACATCTCAAGAATAAAGGTGTCCCCAATGCGGCGGCAAGTACATTTGTAATAGCTACTCATGCAGTATATCATGTTAAAGATTTTACTCATGGGTGGAGTTTGAGGCTACAGATGCTGCCTCTGGGCAGTTCAAGGCTTGCAAACAGGTAGCTCGGCCTGCATTCTATAGCACATACTAGTATCTGGAAATCACTTTACCTTATCACGAACACCAACATTGCTTTGGTGGTGAGTTTTTTTTTTTTTATATATATATCACCTACCACTTGCTGATGTCATAGGGATCTTAAATTACACAGTCTCCTTATGCAGGAAACTATTTCATTATGTACTTCGAACCATGAACACTAGACCAGCTCTAGCAGGACCAGTAGTACAGGGGCAGGTTGCCGAACAAGCAATCAGTCTGCAGACAACAAACACTATCGTGGGAAAGGTGCCTTCACAGTCTAATGAAATTCCCTTCTGGATTGCTTGCAAGACCAACCAGTTGTTGGCGGTTTACCCTCACTTGACACCCCATGACAAACATAGAATACTGACTACGTGTGCTTCCCCTGGAATGGTGCCACCCAAAGAGGAATGCAACACCTGAGGAAGTATTTTTGCATGCATTTTCAGTAACGTATATGGCACACCCTCACTAGCAGTTCTTTCCGAGGTATTAAAACAAATACATGGGGCTGCACCAGCTCTGGACTTAAATATAAAGTTAATAGAAACTTCTCTACAGTTTCCTCAATTATCCTAAGCAACATTAAGGGAGAAGTGCCAGCTCTGGTAATACTCCAAAGGCTTGCAACTGTTGCAGTTCACGACCATAACAGAAATTACTGAGAATAATTTCCGAAGTCCATATCTCTCTATGCCGTGATACCTTGGGTAAACGTAAAGTCTAAAAGTGACATTGAGGGTTCCGTTGAGAAACTACCTGTAACGGAAGGAAAGAAGAAACCAAGTGGGGAAGAGAGAAAAGACAGACTGGATCTCTAGTAACACGGGAGTCCAGCCAGGGTGGTTATAATTTAAGGGACCACAATAAAATTAAAAAGTCAGAATGGTATCAGTAGTCTTATAGCAGCTCTGCCTGTTCTTTCCAGGATTTTGATGGTAAATGAACAGAGAAATGGGGTAGGACAGAGTACTGAAGGAAATGAGACAATAGCAAGCAAAAAGATAAAACAGCATGAGAAACTGAGATTAGCGTAAAGAAGGAAGAGAAAGTTTACACTCAAGAACTCAGTTTAAAAAGAATGTAGCAGGACTTTCTAAGAAACATGCCATATCGGCTGCAGACACTTCTGCTGAACAGTAACTGGATGAGAGCGATTCTAGACAGTGCAGCAGAAGTAACAATATTGCATCAGACTTTCCAAAGGTTTCCGGTGGTGAGTCAAATTGATGTGGTCATATAGATTGAGACTCCAGATAAACAAGTAAATTCATCCAATGGGGTTTCTAATTTAGATATACAAATTGAGGGGGATATGCTGTGTACAATTAAAGCAGTCTTCAGGCCACATTTATCTGAAGATATTAGCAGAAGATCACTGGCCCCTAGTCTTCGTAAGGGAAGTACCCCGAGGATAGGAGGTAATACAAGTAGCTTTCATCCATAGTACCTGAGGACATCAGGGAAATTTACACCAGCTAGTGGGTTGTTAAACAAACAAGCTCCAGCCCCTACAGAAAGCAAGCGGGTTGGTATAAACACTATTCCACATGCTATTCACTTATGCAATAGTAATAATAGTGAAACTTGTAAAGCACATGGCTACTTCGAGATGAAAAGTCCTAGCACTGCAATGCAGGCTCCCATGTGCTATGCACTTGCAAAAACAACAGATCAGTTCTGTCTAAACAGCCAATTTCTCAATCTATTTCTAAAAAGGAGTTCCGACGGGGCCTGTCGAACAGATAGAGGCAGTGAGTTTCAAAGTTTGGAAGCTAAAAAGCTAAAAGAACTGCCACCAAGGTGCACTCTTCTTACTTTCGGGATACAGACCCTACTCGCCCCTGAGGATCTGAGATTCCTCTGAGGAGTATAGGGTTGGATGAAAAGCTATATGTACTGAGGGCCACTGTTTGTCAAAGCTATATAACAGTAGCACAACGACTTAAACGAGAGCCAATGTAACTTAGCAAGTGAGGATCCATATGGAGATACGTTTTGGAAGATTGAATAGCAGATGAGCTGCCACTTTCTGCACTCATTGAAGATGCATCATGCGAAACTGTGACACCCCCAGATATAACATGTTAAAGTAGTCCATCCTCGAAATAGCTAAGGCCTGGACCACAGTTTTCCGCACAATTTCTTGGAGCACATCCAGGATCTTTTTCAGGGTCTTGATGACTCCAAAGCATTTCCCAGCCAACACTGTAATTTGGCTGTCAAAGGACAGTTTCTGGTTGAACCATATACCCAGGTTTTTAACCTTGGGCTTAGGCTGGTCTAAGCGCCTAGCACAGTCCAGAACCAAAGCATGATATAAAAGCAAGACTAAATCAATTGCTATAGCAGGGCATTATAGCGCCTTGTCTTTCATCAATGAATAATCCTTTTTTTCCCCACTTCGAAACCAGACAGATCCTATAGAATAATTTTAAATTATAAAAAGCTAAACACACACAAACATAAGCAGTTCAGAACGCCACAGCACAGGTTTAATGGCAAACCTAGTATGGAAAAAATACAACACTACCCTGGATAACTCCAATGGGTTCTACAATCAGAATATAGTTCCTGACAGCGAGTATCTAACTGCCTTCAGTTTTGATGGAGTGCAGTACTCGTTCAAATAAGAATAGCCCTGGCCACTTTTCAACATGTATAATGGAGATCTTACAACCAGGTCCTAAGATGCCATTATACATTAATGACATCTATCTCACAGATGCCAATTTAGATGCACACATAACTAGGGTAGACCGGATAGTGACAATATTAACATCACACCAATACAAAATTAACTTTACAAAGTTGAAAATTGACTTTTCTAGGATATGAATTATCCAATGAGGGCGAGGGACTGGCACCAGATTTACTTCACAAACTTGCAGCCTCCTAACACACTGTAAAAATTACAATTCCTGTTAGGGTTTCTTAACTTTGGACGGACTTACTTGCCACACTATGCTGAATGAATGAAGTCCTTGTATGACTTAATTTCTCCCACATTTTCTGCAAAACAATGGAGAAGCAAACGCACTGATATCTTGCTTGAGCTACAAGCAGACATGCTAGAGACAAAATATTTACAGACTAGAGATAAGAAGACAAACCTAGTCTTAAGAGTTGTACGAAGCTATTTAGGCTACACATATGTAATCTACAATGAGAGATAGACGAATTGCAATAGCATACAAAGTCGCACTTGTTTTCTCCAGCATAAACACATTTTGCTTCCATAGAAAAAATCTTTGCAGCTGTGCAAACAGCTATTTTGGAAGAGCATCCATTGGTGCATGGAAAATTAATTGTGGTTTCTCCTGTGCCAGCGCTAGAGGCAGATACCAAGGAAAGCATTCCTAATGGTCAAGTTCTACACCAGAGATGTGTACAGGTAGCCTCCTCATTAAGTGCATTGGATGTCAAGATTCAGTATTATCCGACTTTTCAGACAGAATCCTTCCTCCCAAATTAACAGAATGTCACTTCAACTCCAAAAGCCTTACCCAGTGAGTCATACCAGAGCATGCTCTACACAGACGGCTCTGAACAACCTATGGTATGAACTAAACAAAAGTACGACCGCAGCCTACGCAGTAGTGCTGAGTGTAGTTAAAGATGGTGAGTTCTACCCACAGTACACCCACACCAAAATCCTCGGTGATAGCACTGCACAAAATGCAGAGATTCATGCACAAAATGAAGAGATTAATGCCTTGTAACTTGCATTGCAAAAGGCTGACCTGTCAGTTCCCATATTAATAGTGTCCGATTCATCCTTCTGTGTACAGGGTTACAAAGTAGATTCAAAATCATGGCGCCTGCATGGATTAAAGGATTCAAAAGGGAAACCTATTAAGAATAAACAGCTCTGGGAAAAGTTAGTTGCTTTGCAAGCTAGATTTCTATTGGTACATGTGACGCACAGTTTGGGCCATCACCATGATGTGATTCACACCAAAGGGAAATACTGTGCAGCAAACCTAGCTGCAAAGGCTGCAGTACAGACTGTCAAATTAGTGGTTTTAACCAGATCTCAACTGAAGATCAGCACATAAATACTAACAGCGAAACAGCTAACAATGAAGAGTGAAACACCACCAGCTGGTTTTCTTCTCAAGTACTCCTACAGCCTCAATTCAGAAATCACTCCTGTGGTTACTATACCCGAAGTTGGAGACAGGATAATTCCCCTAATAAGCTGTCCAGATTAGACTTAATCAAAGCATCCCATGAGGGGTTGATGTCTTCGCATCTGTAGCAGTGCTACAGCAGTGCTACTGGTGGCCATGTTTATATAAACAGGTCAGAGATCATGTTCGACAATGTGATGTTTATCAACAGAATAAAGCTACTGTTAGAGGATGCGAGAAGGCTCACCTCACAGTCTCCAATATACCATTTAGAGTCATATATTTGGACCCTATTGGGCCAATAAATTCTGTTAACCATTATATATATATATTAGTGGCAGTTAATTCATGTTCTCGATTCCTATGGGTGTAGCCTCAGAGAAATGCAGGTGCTCAAGCAGTCATAAAGGACTTGCAGTGCCTGATTGCCAACGGAACAGTCCATACCTTTCATTAAGACAATGGTCCTGCATTTGACTCCAAGGCTTACATGGATACTATGTCTGCTCTGGGAGTATGTCTGCAATTCAGCAATCTGTATCGAGCAGAGAGTAACAAGTTAATCAAGTGTGTTAACAACATGCTTAAACAAGCCCTGACAGATGGAGTTCTTAGGTCAGGTCTTAGTTGGTACCATCACATGCATGGAGTTCGGAGAGCATTAGGTAATTTGCCTAGACGAGTTCTGGGAGGATATATGCCATACAAGGTGCTCTTCGGAGACCCTATGAATGTATCTGGCCTAGATAATCCTGGGACGGTGGCAGAAGAAAACAATTTCACCAGGACCAACGACTAAATGTCTTACAGAACATCCACAAGGTCACAGATACGCTATCTAATGTGAAACATTCCATATCAAGCCCTGGCACACATACAAACAGTGTTCTAAGTAATCACTTATAGCAAAGAAACAATCATGTCGTATATAGATGAATTTAATGTTCTCTTGTAGCTCCAGCCAACACATGTTTCGTCGATCGGGACAAGAGACCCGCGACTTCCTCAGGGCTGAAAAAACATATATAAAACAGAATATAAGCCCATACATGTGGGCACAATTGATGCATATTGTACATATGATGTGCAAGTGGTCCCAACTGTGCATTATTTATGTCAAATATCATCAAGAAACAGAAGTCTGTGAACCAATAGCTTCACCGCGTAAGTGTCTATTTGTGCAATAAAACATCTCACAATGTCTAATATGTAGATTCATGGTGTTGGATAATGTCTAACGAGGTGGACAAAACCGTATTAACACCAGAAAGCAATTGGATAAGCTGATGCAGCTGAGGGAATAGAGGATCGTGAGGAATGAAAATTATAACAAATTCATGAGAAAAGGGAACATGTGCGCATAACAGTTATGTTAATGGTGTGAGTTGGTAGTACGTATGTACTGGGTATAGGCCCAGGCCTACCTGTATGTATACCGGATCGTGTTATGAGCCTAAAACGTATAGAATATCATGGTCCTGTACACATATCTTGTGTTTATACTAAAGAAAGAATATATATTGAGGACAGAAGCAATTCACTCTTCTTTGGAATTTTTCCCAGCCGCACTAAGGCTGGGACGGAATTATAACCAGCCAGAAGGTATGTCCCTTAGATAGTTTATTGGCCTCGATTGGCCAGTCTTCTTTCTTTAGTATAAACACAAGATATGTGTACAGGACCATGATATTCTATACGTTTTTAGGCTCATAACACGATCCGGTATACATACAGGTAGGCCTGGGCCTATACCCAGTACATACGTACTACCAACTCACACCATTAACATAACTGTTATGCGCACATGTTCCCTTTCTCATGAATTTGTTATAATTTTCATTCCTCACGATCCTCTATTCCCTCAGCTACATCAGCTTATCCAATTGCTTTCTGGTGTTAATACGGTTTTGTCCACCTCGTTAGACATTATCCAACACCATGAATCTACATATTAGACATTGTGAGATGTTTTATTGCACAAATAGACACGTACGCGGTGAAGCTATTGGTTCACAGACTTCTGTTTCTTGATGATATTTGACATAAATAATGCACAGTTGGGACCACTTGCACATCATATGTACAATATGCATCTATTGTGCCCACATGTATGGACAAAAGTTTCTAAGTGTGAACTTTTAAAGTACAATAATATTCCTTAAAAATCACGACTGTAACCAAAACGCTTTTACTCAACTGTTTACAGGAGATGTCCCAGGACTGAATCTAGGATCCAGTAATGTGGTTAGAAAAGTAATCCATAAAGTAACTAATTGCATTTAACTAGAAATTCACATTGAGCTGAATGTTGCATTGTGTTTGAAAATGTGTTGCCCATTGCAACAACTGTAACTACTGTACTTAAAAGTCTATTGCCTATGTGCAAAGTAATTAAACTAAAGTAATTCATTCTGAGAAAGTATTTTTGTAATGTAATGTATAATGTAATTACAATGTAATTTAAAAAATAAAATATGTAAAAAAAAATTGTTTCTAAAAAATGTGGAAATCAGTATGAAAAAAAATTATATAACAATTAATACATTTAAAAATTGTCATTTACAAAACCTTTGAAATTCACTGAAAAAACTGTAGGTTTCAGACATGTTATAGTTACAAATTAGCATTTAAAAAACCTTTGAAATTCACTGAAAAAACCATAGGTTTCAGGGACGTTATAGTTACAAATTAGCATTTAAAAACCTTTGAAATTCACTGAAAAAACCATAGGTTTTAGGGACAGTTATAGTTAGTTGGACATTGCACTCGTACAAAACACGTGAAATTCCCCGTTATAGTTAGTCCAGCTAACTATAACTCGCGCCCCGCAATGCACTGCTGATGACGTCACATATTACATCACTCATGACATGGTCAGTGACATCACTGATGACATCACTGATGACATCTCAAATGACATCACTGATGACATCATCCACGTGATAATCTGATGCACCTCCTCACACCCTAATATAACCTTTGATACACCCACTCTAAATTACAGACTGCCATTCGCAAAACCATAGACACTCCAACACCAATAACTACATACCCACTCACTGATTCTTAGGTCTACGCACACATCCACTCACTCACCCGTACAGTCACTCATACTTACGGTCACTCAGTACAGGACTATCATATGCACTCATACTCCTATAAAGACACTCAAACACCGCCACTCATCCATAGAGGTACTCACACACCTAGTCAGTCATGCAAATAATTAAACACACTACCATTTACTCACCTATACAGTTATACACACACCAGCTCACTTACTCATACAAATAGTAGCACATTCTTACGCTCTTATACAATCACTGATACAAGCACACACTCATCCATACAGCCACTATCACAATCACTCACTCTCGCTTATAGCTATTTATATACTCCAACACACATATATACTGCCTTTCACATATGTAGTTACTCACACATGTACCACTGGGACATACATTCACTCACTAACACACTCTTACACACACTTACCCACCCATACAGTCTATCACAGTTGCACTCTTGAAACCATCCACCCAGTGAATCACCCACTCACACATCTATGCACAGAGTTGCACACACCCCTCCCACACAAACACTCAGGCACCCATACAGATACTCAGACAAGCATTCAATAACTCATATAGACACTCATGTAGCTATTCACAAACACATGCAGCCACTTACACAGCAACAGACAGACGGATACAGACATTCACCCAGTTTAGTCACTAACCCATGCATTCAGTAAGATACGTTAAATCACTCACTTATAGAGTCAGTCACGCACCTACTAAATCATCCATACAGACACTTACACACCCACTCATTCTTCAATACGTCTTTTCCTATATATATTAAAAATATTTAAACTTTACAGAAACACACAGTCACTGGATGATGTCATCAGTGATGTCATCAGTGATGTCATTTGAGATGTCATCAGTGATGTCATCAGTGATGTCACTGACCATGTCATGAGTGATGTAATATGTGACGTCATCAGCAGTGCATTGCGGGGCGCGAGTTATAGTTAGCTGGACTAACTATAACGGGGAATTTCACGTGTTTTGTACGAGTGC